>PVLA01002324.1:0-52784 GCA_004027455.1 Hydrochoerus hydrochaeris | reverse complement strand
TTACACATGAGCACCACCACACCCAGCTATAATACAGAAAAAAATGGATAAAGGGTTTGTTTTTTTTTACATCAAAATGTAAAACTTTTGCAAACCAGCAACGAGTTTAAAAAACACAGGACTGACTGGGTGATAGCGTATGTGCGATGTACAGGAACACACACAAAATCCATAACATACATAACATTCCCACAATTCTAGAATAAAAAAGATGAAGGATTTGACCGTAGAGATGGTTGGTGGAAGGCATATTCTTCATTTTGCACCGTTTTCTTCATAAAAATGTCAGTCTCATCACTATTTTGCACTGAAACTGCATAAGAAGTAAACATACAGCACCCAAAACACCTTTGGAAGGAGTCTAGCTAGGGCCAGGGGTGTTTCCCCAGGAGGATTCGCCGGGATGGGTGCTCTTCCCCATGCCCAGCAGGTGGCGCTGTCGCACGGAGCCGGCGGTAGTTCTGGCACCCGAGGCCTCCGGCCGAGAAACAACTGCGCACCGGGAAGAATTAAATCTGCGGGAAGCCCTGAGTATCAGTTCTCTCCCTCTCCTCCCCTCTCCTCTCTGCCCTCCCTCCTTTCCTTCCCTCTTCCCGTGTGCGTGTGCGCGTGAGTGTGTGTGTTGAAGCCAGGCCTTGCCCATGCCGAGCAATCGCTCCATCACTATCAACCCTTACAATGCTTGCGGTATTTATTTAGTGTGGTTTTGATCAGTTATTATAGTGAAAAAAGAGAATCATTGTAAAAAAAAAAAGTGGTGTAACTTTTTAGTCATCAATCGAATTGTCATTACATGCAGATAAAAACATACCCTTGTATTTTAAAGGCATGGAAATGTGATTTATTCTTTCTGGGTTTTAGTTTGGACACCAGTTACATAAGCATATATTGTGTTCTATCTTTCTATCAATCTGCCTGTCTATCTATCTATCTATCTATCTATCTATCAATCATCTCTCTCTCTATCATCTATTTATTTGAGACAGGGTCTTACTAAACTGCCTAGTCGGGCTCATAGTTACAGTCCTCCTGCTTCAGCCTCCCCATGCTGGGATTACTGGTGCACATCATCATGCCTGGTTCTGTATTTTTTAAAACATAAAATAAATAATAGTAGACCATATATATTATAGTGATGAGAATTATTGCAGAAAAAAGATTTCAAGCTGGGCGTGGTGGTGCATGTCTATAATCCCAGCACTAGTGAGGCTCAGGCAGGAGGATTGTTGCAAATTCAAGCCCAGCCTGATCTACATAGTGAGACTTGTATTTAAAAAAATATTTTTATTAGTACATACAAATGTAAGCTCTTGAGCTGGGTTTCATAACTTGTGTCTGTAATCTCATCACTCTGGAGGCTGAGGCAGGAGTGCCACCAGTTCGAGGCCAGTTTAGACTGTATATAGTAAGTTCCAGGCCAACTTGAACTATATAGTGAGACCCTGTCTCAAAAACAAAAGCAAGGCCAGATGTGGTGGTGCACACCTGCAATCCCAGCACTTGGGAGGCTGAAGCAGAAGGATCACTGTGAGTTCAAGACCAGCCTGGGCTGCAAAGTGAGTTCAAGTCCAGCCTGAACTGAGTAGTGAAACCCTGGCTCACAAAAATACAAAGAAATAACAAACAAAAACTAACAAAATTTTTAAAATGTAAGTTCTTAATTTACGAGTAGGAAAAAGCAATGAATAAAACTAAAATCTAGTGTTAAGAAAACAGGAAATAAAATCAAAGCTAAAAATATTTAAAAAGATTAACCTCAAATTGCTGCTTTTAGGTAAAATGCATTCCTTTTAGGAGCCTGAATGAAGACAAAAAAATAAAAGGTTAAAACACATACATTTGCAAATTAGAAAGGAGGGACAGGAATTTAGCTCAGGGCACAGTGCCTACCTGGCAAGCATGAGGTCCTGAGTTTGATTACCTGTACTCCCAACACACAAAAAAATTAGAAAAGAAATGTAACCAGAAATTGTCTGAAGACTACTGTACGCTTACTGAGCTTCTAGGGATTACGTGTGACTCGAGAGGTGGAATTGCGAGTATCCTAGTTACTGTGGAGGGCATGGAACGCTGATTAAGAAAAGGTATACGGACACCCTGTACTCAGACCTTCCCCTTGTTGACCTTTTGCTTCATTTGCTCATTGCTCATCTCTCCCACCTCTGTCCTTGATATGTTTTTCTAAACAATTTGAGAACAGCGTCCTCAAACATCACGGCCCTTTCTTCCTGATGCAGAGCAGGCTTCGCTAGGGAGGGAGCCCCTGATGCCAGTTAGAATCTGAGCCATGCTTGGGATGACAGCAGGTAGAAAGCCACTCCTGGTGCGTCACAGTCTTTGAGGTGCTGGAGTCTCTAGAGACGGTTTCCAGGTTCTTTCTGTCCTGAATGAAGAAGTGATCAAGGTAAGTGCAAAAGGCAGCAAGGTTTTACATGTATTAAAATTATGAAAAGCGGGGCCGGGGATTTAGCTCAGTGGCATAAGCACCTGCCTGGCAAGTGTGAGGTTGTGAGTTCGATCCCAGGAACAAAAAAAAAAAAAAAAAAAGAAAAGCAAAGAAACATGCTCTGCAGAGCAGGTGTGGGCCTATTAAAAGTAAGGAAAAAGTGTACGCTATGGGGTGAGAGAGGACAGTTAGGGAGCCCCCAGTGCACCAGTGAGTTCCATTCCCAGAGAACTCTCCTGAGCCAGATTCATTTGTAAGTCCAGCAAAGTGAGACTGACACACCTTTGTCTGACACAGATATTCCAACGTAAAGCACAAAAAAGCCACACACACACAAATACTGTGATAAAAGAAATGATTTTTACTTCTATGGTTACCTTAGATGGTTAAAACGCAATACAACAGCTGGCATCTAGAGGGTTGGATGGATGGAGTGGATGGAGGAGGGGAGAGCTCCTAACAGGAGGAGGGAGGCGGGAGACGGTGGCGTGATGACCTCCACCTTGGCACCTTGGTCCAGCCTCTCAATTCCATTCACTCCTGTTTCCATGGTTATGGCTTCGCACTTCCCAGCAGTGGCCTCCACATCTTGCTTCCATACACTCTGGGCTCTGATTGGGCACTGCATACCATAGACTGTCACACTGCACAGTGAGCACAACTGTGACAAGGTCTGGCAGGTATGTGAGCTGCTTCTGTGACCTCTTCACGTCTATGTTCATAATGAAAAGTCCGCTTGGATGGGTGAAAGCTTGCGACTCCAATGTTTGTTTTGGTTTTTGGTATCAGGAATCAAACTCATGACCTCGTGCTTGCCAGGCAGGCGCTGTGCCACTGAGCTATGTCCCTGGCCCTCCAGTGTTTCTAAGTCAGGGACTTTATTGTATTGTGAAAGAGCACAATGGTCAAGAGGTCCATGGCTGATGTCAGGTCTAGAGTGTCCTGTCAACCTCCTGCTGGAGTTCTGGGAACAAGAAATGAAGAGAGCACTCTCTGATTGCTCCCAAGTGCAGGGCTTTGGCGAGAGTTCTGCACATTTGTCATGAACAGGTCACACTCACTTCCCCTGCCAGTTTGCCACACCCTCATCTCCTCCCTCCTCAATAGGATTCTAGAATTGCAGGAGCAGGTGGAAGGATTTAACCACCAGAGGCAAGTGGAAATGGTTATAGGGACAAATGGCAAGCCTGGAGCAGCCGCCCAGTGCTTTGACATGTATGACTGTGGTGATGGCTGATAGTCACAGCATTCCTTAGAGAACAAGAGGATGACTATAGGATTATTTGACTGCAAAACCAGAAAAAATGAAGGGGCAGGGTGTGAGCCTCAAGTCATCTACCAAGTGAAGAAGTGGTAAATGTAGTCTTTTTAGTCTTCATCAGGAGAGAGACTCAAAATTATGTTGGCTTTATATATATATGAGAGAGATAACGCAGAGTAAGTTATTATCTTGCACCACTGGCCTTCACATCCTGACGAAATGTGATGCTCACTGGACTTGGCTGAAGAAAGTAGAGCAAATACTCTGAACATTCAGCTGACAGCTGGTGGGAGATAAGACCCTTCTGTAAAATTTAGAATTCTGCCATGTTGGTGAAGAAGGATTCACTGCTCTGGGACAAGATGCTTCATATCAAACACCCTTTATGCCTAAGAAAAAGGTACGGTATTGAAACTCTTTGGGTTTGAGGGCCTCATATATGTAATTAGCAATACAGTACTGACTCATCTATTTCTTAGTTCAAATAATGCCCAGAGCAAGGGGAGGCATTTGCAGGGTGTGTGTGTGTGTGTGTGTGTGTGTGTGTGTGTACTGGGGGAGCTGCTGTGTTGGGCAGACTTGATACCAGCAGGTCCATTACTGCAGGATCTGTGGGAGATGAAGATGGTGTGTGGAGTGTTTTGGCTTCTGTCTGGATGTCTCCCCAAAGCCTCATGTGCTCATAGAGGGGCTATGGAAGGTGATGGGATCATGGGTGCTGTAGCTGACTTGCTGTTAGGAGGCAGGGCTTGGTAGGAAGAGATGTGTCACTAGGGGTGTGGCCTGGAAGGGGGGATCTCCCTCTTCCAGCTTCTCCCTTCTGTTTCTGCTTCCTGGCTACCAAGATGTGCATAGCTTTTCCTGTATTGCCATTCTCTGCCATTCCTTCCGGCCTCAGAGCCAGCTGACTATGGACTGAAAACACAAGCCAGCATAAACCTTCGCCTCTGCATCATGCTGTGTCCCAGTGATGGGAGAGTGACTGAGACCTGGAGTCTCCAGAAGGTCCAGCACCACAGCTGGCGAATGGAACTCTGGGAATCAGAAGCAAGGTTCCGCCTCTGTAACAGACACCTATTTGCCAGTCATTTGAAATGACAAAGGACGGCTCCTTTCTCGCCACTAGGACCTAAAAGACACTCTGAAGTGAACCCTGAGACACTGGCTAACCTTACAAATGGAGCTGCCTGACAAGTGTGATGGGAAGGTCAATGGGGAGTGGGTCCAGGGAACACAAGACAGTTAAATGGATACTGACCCAGGTCCTTGTGTTTCCCTCCTCTCTTACACTGAAGTAAGTCTCTTAATTCACAACCATGGCCTCTGTGGGATCAGCTGATGGGAAAAAAAAATCTTGGGCTTTGTTGGCATGAATTGCAGTGAACTGCCCGACCAAGGATGGCTCTGACAGTAGCCATGCAAGAAGCCAGTCAGTGACCAGAGCTGAGTAAAGTATTTGGCTGTCCACCTCAAATAGCTGAAGAAGGTTCTGAGCTTGGTGCATCAGCCTGCTCTTTGCCGCTACAACAGAATTCTTGCTGCAGGCTACTTATGAAGAAAAAGCTTTGCTTAGCTCACAGTTTTGGAAGTTCAAGGACATGGTGCCTGTATCAGCTCTGTCCTAGTGAGTAGCTGGTAGAGTGATGGCAGGGGAAGGCAAGTGCCTATGAGCCAGAAAGTGGTTGTCTTGAACTAGGAGGAAGGAAGGACAGGAGGGGCCAGGCTCCCCTTTTTTAGTGACAACTCTTTATCAAAACTTCTAGGGCATGCTCACAGTGACCTAAGGGTACCCCCCTCTTAAACGTTCCACCACCTTCCAGCAGCTGCATCCCAGGGAGCCAAGCCTTGCACGCATGACTCTGAGGGGACACAATTAGCCCACATCCAGACCACATGGTAGGTGTGTGCAGGGCCCCTGAGCTGTGATGAGTGGCTTGGCTAGTTATCCCCACACGTGGTAGGAAGAGTGATAACCAGAAGGCTACGGGAGACATCTCTGGATGAGCCTGTGTGTCTGGGTGTGAGGTTTGGTTCAGGTGTCAAGTCAGTGCCCGTCAGAGGGCACGCACCTTGGAGGACCCAGCTGACAGCCAGGGTCATTCAGCGGGCGGATATCCTCTAGTCTCTGTGAGAACCCTACCGGTCATTTTGTTGCTGTGGGGGCAGGGATGTGGCGTGTGTGTGGACCCAATGGAACAGGATCCCTCTTGGTTGGGCTAATCTAAGACAATACCCAACCCATGGGACCAGCACTGTGCAATCTGCTACCATCCCTTGGGATACCAGCCAAGTAGGCCTTTGGTGGCAAATTTGTTATATCCAACCTCCTCCAGCCTGGAGGGGACAGGGAGTGATTCATGCTTATTAAAACTGACTTCTCCTCCATGAGTTGGTATACTTCATGCCAACCATGTGAGGCTTACTGAATGCCTGATTTTCCAGCATGGGTTCCTGCATAGCGTCACCTCAGAATGGGAGAATGTGTGAGTGTGAATGAAATGTAGCAATGAGTCCCTAATAATGGATCCACTAATTGGCTATCCAGAAGCAGCCGTCCAGATACCACGTTGGGATGGCTCACTATATACACTTCAGCCACGGCGTCGTCTCGGGAAAAAGCATTTCGAGTTAGGATGTTTTCCTTCTCCCAAGGATGCAGACTGTCCTTGCAAGAAGAGCCAGGTCACACCTGTCCTGGAATCACATGGTAATATTAACTCAGAGGGCCGCTTCTCACCGTCTCTCGCCGTGAGCCTGTTGCCAGCTCTGGGCTTCACATCCTTGCGGCTTGGGAGTCTGCTGCTGGATCTGAGGTCCTGGTGCACAGAGGAAGAATGCTCATGCCAGAGCAAGAAGGAAGAGGTTTTCTTTTGTACTGGGGATTGAACTCATGACCTTGCACTTGCCAGGCAGGAGCTTATACCGCTGAGCTAAATCTCCAGCAGGAAGAGTTTTTTCTCCCTTTGGATTTACTTTGCTTTTTTTGAAATTGTGTGTGTGTGTGTGTGTGTGTGTGTGTTACTGAGAATTGAAGCCAGGGACACTCTACCACTGAATAACATTCCCAGCCCTTTATTTGACTTTCTTGTTGGTTTGTTTAGACAGGGTCTCGCTATGTAGCACAGGCTGGCCTTGAACTCACTGTGTAGTCCAGGCTGACCTTGAAATCATTGCCCTCTTCCTGCCCCTGCTCCCAAGTGCTGGGGTTACATACCTGGCGTGGTCATTGCTTTTCACATCTACATTTTAACTAATTCCTTTTTTTTTTTTAAGTAAATTCCACGGACCTCCAAATATGGTGCTCATAGATGCACTGGGGTGCAGGGTGATGTCTTTTCCATACATGTTTTGCGTGAGATTCAAAGCAATGTGGACTCCGACACCGCGTGCAGCCAGGCTTTTGTGCCTTCCCCTAAGTTAAGCTTGCTGGCCAGAGAGTGTAGTCAGTTACAGCCACCGGCTTGATCTAAATACTACAGTATTATACAGAGTGGTGTAAAAATACCCTTGGAATGTAGGACTGAGATTTTCTCCTTGTAACTCTGTCCACTTTTTATTTAGGCACAATACTTTGACTTTGTGTGGTTAGGTTTATATACGTATATTTATGTTCCTGGTAATTTAAACCTTTTATCAGGATGGAATGTCCCTCTGTCATTACTAAAGCTTTTCACCTTAATTTCATTTTTGTCTAATAGTAGAATGGCTTTTCTTTTCCATGGTTTGTCTAAATATGTCCTTCTTTCACTTAAAATTTTTCTGAAAATTAAATATTTATATGTTTCTCATCAATAATATAAAGCTGCATTTTCTGTAATCTAGTCTGACAATCTTTGTCTTGTATATGAAAAATTTTCACTGATTTGTGTTATATATATTTGGTCAAAATTTATGTAGTAACCAATGACTAGTCAATGATCTAATTACTTTGACCATTTTACTTTGTGCTTTTTAGCTGCTTTTTCTTCTATTTATTTTTCTCTGGTTTCTCTCAGATGGATCACAGTTTTTTCTTTTCTTTTTTTTTTTTTGGTACCAGGAATCGAACTCAGATTCATTTTTTCCCTCTTTTTTTTACAAGTGTGGGCTTTGTATTTCTAGTCTAATAATTTTTACTTCAGATATTTTTGCACTCATAATTAACTTACTAATGGCTAAAATCAATTAATAATGTCACTGCCCTTCGAACCACGTAAGGATTTTTGAATGCACGAACCTTGTGTTTCACTACTGTTACAACTTGGCACACCCTGGATGACTCCACTGGGAAAGAACTCTTGGAAGTTGGCCCCTATTCCCGCCCCCCCGCCCCGCCCCATCGTCCTCGAGGGCCTTATCCCTTTGTTGATTCGCTCTGTATCTTTTTCCTATAACAAATCACAGTGATGAGTATGACTTCATGCCGAGTGTTCTCAGTCCTGTGTTCCTGAAGCTGGGAGTGTTCTTGGGGCCATGTGACACCCAGACGCTGTATCTCCCAGTACTGAAGATATTCACTCATTTCTGGCTTTCGGTGTCACAGGCAAAAGGTTAAATATTTCCCATATATTCTTGGCACAAGCGTAGTGATTGACATGTGGTAGCATCTGAGACATTTGTCCAAAAATTGGCAGTGAAAAAGAATACATAGGAAGGAGGGACCTTTATGTTGTGAAATAATCAGAAATTTTCCTACCCGCTGTAACTTTGCGTGACTGCGGCTGTCTTAAGGATTACTCAGGCCCAAAACTGAGGCACTGTCTCCAGAGCAGGGCTCTACCTAAGGATGAAAGCAGTCCAGGAAGGAAAGTTAAAATCTTCCAGAGGGAGTTGGGCAACTGTGAGCAGTTGAGTGTATCTGCCCGACTCCGGCTGAGCCTCGGGAATGTTGAGTGTGGGAGGCCTTAGGGCCTGGGCTGGGATTCCCGGGATGCCAGAGATGGGAAAAGTAGGAATATTTCAGGGCCAACAAAGCGGGGATGCTGAAGAGACCAGAGATCGCTGCTTCCTTGTAGAACGAAAGAACAGCTCTCCTGTGGTCTGGGAGGAAGTGCTGAACTAAATGCAGATGACCGGAGGCTGGCTTCAGGCCTCAGGGCAGGGGAAAAAGTCTGCTGCTGGGAGGGAGGCTGAAAGGCTGGAGAAAGCCACTTTCCTCAGTGCCTCTGGGTTTCTTGTCCCAGCTGATCCTGAGGGAGGAGGACTGGGGACAATCTCAGGGGTTACTATGTTGCAAATAAAGTCACTTCCTTGTAAACACATTCATTCTGTCTGCTTTTATTCATGACTGCCAGATTTAATATCCCTCAGGCTGGGGATGTAGCTCAGTGGCACAAGCGCCTGTCTGGCAAGCGCGAGGTCATGAGTTTGATCTCTGGTATGGAAAAAAAAAATTAAATATTCCTTCATTCACCTTGCTTTCTAGAATGCCTAATTCCACTCTAAACCCCTTGCCCTCTTTGACAAAAAGGAGAATTACATGCTGGAGTGAGGCTATAAATGTGACTGTAATTATTTCCCTTGTTCCCTGAAGGGATGCAAAAGAGTAATTTGTCAGATCCTGGATGGCACATGCAAACTCGACATCCTGTTGATCTACTTGAGGGAAAACATTGCAAAGTAGTTATACCTGGGCCTACTGTTGGGTCCAGACAGTTGTTGTCTTCCGCTACGATGTGTCTTATTTGTGTATAAACCACGTGTGATTTCAGCAGGGGTAGTAATCAATGGCACCTTTGTCTCTGCACCCTCTTCTCTGTAGGAGTGGCACTGATCTGTACCGACACTCTCCTCCTCTGTGGTATTATTTTTTATTTATTATTTTGGCCAAAGGAAGTGGTCCTAGAATGTCCTGCTGTGATAGTTCTTTCCCATTGGGAAGGGACCGTGTGCAGTCTAGACCTACAAACAAGTGGTCTTGCTGTGAGTCTTCCCCATCATCATCTAACCTCTATAATGATGATGTTGAATCTCTAGTTTCCAAGGTTAACTCAGCTCCCTGTACAACAGTCTTTGAACAGTTTCACTGGTCTCCTTTCCTCAGTGGACAGTTGGCTGAATCCATGACCCCAGGTACCTATGGAGTTGCATTGAGTTAAATAATTGCCATATACATTTTGCCATGATGTGCGCTACCTTCCTTATCAAGTCTGACCTCCATTTCAGCCAAAGGGTTTGGGCTCTGCTCTGGAAACCAGGCAAGGACCTGATTGTTTTTATTGGGATCGACGTCTTAAGCCTTTACAATCACCTTCGCTTCCCTTCAGTTATGTGACCAGGCTGTGTCTTGCTGTTAGGAATATTATATTCTATTACCATCTCCGGAGTCCTCTGTGGGAACAGACCCTTCTGGTTACCATGAGTTGCATCTGTTCTTGCAATGGAGTACAGAACAGTTCCCCAGCTGGCTTCGGGCAGTGGGTCCCCGTCCTCTGGTCGCTCTTATTTGAGAATTCCATCATCCCCGTTCGAGGCACAGCTGTGTAACAGTGCCTCCCGTGATCAGCCCTGCCAAGCTTCTCACTGAAGCTGGTGGTTTCTCATCACTTGGGTGAATGAAATGTTCCTCAAGGCCTTCTGGTGGCCCACAGTCACCTGGTAAATTTTCTGTCCCCAGCAATCTATCCGCTCTAGCATGCCCACTTCTCCAAGCCATTTTATCTCCTTATCCATGACCTGCACGGTGGAGCTGGTAATTTTCCTTTCCTTGGTGTGGGCCACTGCTTTTACCAAGCATCCACGAGCCAGCTGGGTGTCAGCGCCATGTCCAGGTCCTTGCCAGAGCGTTAATCCTGTGCCTCGGCCGTGCTCCTGTGTCAGTAAATTCTGCTTTATCCAACTTCATGCTTTGTCTCACAGGCGCAGCCTGAGAAGAACCAGTCCTTCATGCATCCCTTGGTGCCTGTGGGACACATCAGCTGTGCCCTGCACCCTTTCTGTACATATTTCCCCCTTAACAGACCCAGTCTCTCACAGACACCTCCCTATCTGATATTGCTTTTTATTTGTTATTTGGCCAAGGGAAGCAGTTTCAGAGCCTCTCACTATGATAGTTCTTTCCCACTGAGTAGAGACCATGTGGATATTCCCAGCAGCAGTTGCCCAGTGGCAGTCCTTAGGTAGCAGCAAGTACATGACATGCTGAGTACTAAGCATAGGTCAAGCCTGGGAGGTGTATTTAGTCAGCAAATGGACAATAAGCCTCTTCAAAGACCAGTTTATTCTTATAGGAACAGAGAAAGCCCAAATAGTCCGAGGTGCCAGATCCCCATGTTCTAGCACAGAGTAACACCAAAATATGGGGCCGAATGACAGCCCCATGGATGATGGATGCAGCCTGAGCCGTGCTGCAGCAAAGTGATTTATGGCTGGAGCTGTGCTCTAAGGGTGGGGGGGTGGAGGAGGCAGACTTCCAAGGTGGCCCCCCCATTTCCCACTCTGTGCTGTATGTGTGCTGGGTAACTGCCTCCTTTGGGATGGATGCCAACTCCACACTAAAGCCAAATGTTCTGCAGTCTGCAGCTCTACACAAAGGAGAAAGACAAAGACTCATGCTTCCCTGCAGCCAGGCAGGCAGGTGACACACGCTCACGACAGTTCTCCAGAAGGGTGCCTGTTTGCCACGTTTCAGGGGGGTGGCAGGTGCTCGTCTGAGAAGAGTCAGACTGTGTTGGGCCTTGCCAACATGGCCCGTGTGGAGGTGTCCTATATCGCCAGCCTTGGACCTGCCATGCATACTGCTAGACTTCTTAGGAATGTAGGCCATTTCGTCAAATGCCCTTGTTAATTATACTGATAAAGACTTGGACCAAATCTTTCTTTTTTTCTTTGGGCAATAATGAATGAGAGTAGCCATGACTGTGGCTCTCAGTAGGATGGTTAGGCCCATTCCGAAGAAAATATAACAAGCCTTCCCAGCCACAGCCAAACCAGTTAGATATGCCACTAATACAAGTGTCCTGATGGGCGGCCGAGAATCCAGGGCGATGTGATTGTCTCCACTCACATTGGATAGTAGAGACCCCTGTATGTGCAGCAGGCAGTGGTGCACCTGATAACCACCATAAGTACTATTTATCTGGGCGCAAAACTGGGTCAGAAGTGTAACTATCTGGCCATCACAGTTTAATGTGGCCTCCGTATTATGTCTGCTCAGGGTGAACTTGATGTTGTGAATGGGTTTGAGTCGCTTTCGACAGCAGCAGGGTGCTGATGTAAGGTGCAATCATTACCTGCCTGGAGGTCAGGGTTAGCACTGTGACAGGTTAGCACTTTACTGGAATTTAAGCACCAGAAAAAGCCTGTAAGAAGGAACACATCCCAAGTAGTTAAAGGGTTTGTCAGCAAGGCGAGAAGGGATAAGGCAGACCCAACCATCAAGTCATTATTTATTTATTCATTTATTATTTTAGGTTGTAATAGGAGATCAGAGAATACCAGTAATAATAAAACTAAATGAGAATATAAGTATTCAGAAAATTATTTTCCTTTCTGAGGCCTTGGATAGAGGTTCTCTAATTCTAATATTAGTGGTCTTCAATTTAAGGTCTTTATTTTTTTATTTTGAGATAGGGTCTTGCTTTATAATTCAGGTTGGCCTTGAACCCATGGCAATCCTCTTGCCTCAGTCTCCCCAGTGCTGGGATTACATGTGTTCACCATGAAGCCTGGCACTTTAAGGTCTTCTGAGTGAATGATAGTCCAGTCATTATACTAAGGACAGTGGTGACGGTCAGAGACAAGACTACCAAAGGACTCCAAGATGGCAGGCCATACCAAATGTCTTACCGAGAAGAAACAAGGAAGAAAAAACAATATTTTGTCAGGGAAATTTAAGTACCAGAAAAAACATGTAAGAAGGTTCACATCCCAAGTGGTCCCACTCTCTAGTTCAGGCTGGCGCTGAATTGAATATGTGGCTCAGGGCGGCCTCACATTGTTCCTCCTGACTCAGCCACCTGAATGCCGGGATGACAGATGTGCATCACCACGCCCAAGAAACAGTTCAAGTGTCCCTGCACCACCAGCGTGGGTCACTGTTCTTTCATGGCCTGTAACTGGCAGAAGCAGACTCCGCAGTCCACACCAGACCTAAGACACACCTTATGTCCCAGTTCTTGTCACCGTGGTTCGGCTGCTTTTTCCTTTGGTGTCTTGAATCGTCCTATAGTGTTTCCTGTCCTCTGATGTGGTACACCATGCCAGGGACACGTTGGGAGCTGTCACCACAAAGTCGTGATCATCTCCAACATCTGTAACCACCTAGATGAGGAAGCAGAGCTGGGCAGTAAGAGGAGCACCGGGCCAGCATTTCTCATCCTCCAGCTCTTCCCGGCCACTTGCAAATTTCAGAGGTTGGAGAACAAGATGAAGAAAAGTGAGTTACACGGGTTGGGTTTCTCACAGCCAGTTTGGGCCTCCTCTGCTGCTCCTCAGATTCACTATCAAATAGGAAGTTTCCTTTGGGGGAGTTGTACCTTTAGAACCCATAGTATCTTGTACTTGTGTAGTCAATGGGCATTGAGGTTTGGTTGTCTGTGTCTTTTTTTGACTTCCTCCTTTTTTTTCTTCTGAGTTTTTACTCTAAGTAGCCATTTCTCTCTCTCTCTCTCTCTCTCTCTCTCCTCTCTTTTGTTCTGGGAATCAAACTCAGGACCTTGTGCTTTCTGGGCTGTATCATCCCTGACCCTCCATTCCTTTCCTCATCAGCATGTACCACTCTGGGGCACAGGGGATCTGAGACGTCTTGGGAATGTTTGCAGTGGTGCCCATGCTGGGTACTCTTGACTATAAGTACAGCAGCACTGTTTGGCTGGTAGATGTTCACGGAACCCAAATATGTCACAGTTCATCTAGGAGTTCTTAAAGAACATGGCTCAGATCTGTGTGAGAGTGCATTGCTATGACGTGTCTGGAAAGCAGTCTGTCATAGGTAGAGCCCAGCTGCCCACAAGGAGGGTAACACAGGAGGGAGGACTGTTTATTTTCCAGAGCTCGGCAGATTACAGTATTTCAGATTTATGCACCCTGCCACTCTTTGTCACTGTGTTGACAGATGTCCTTGCCAGACTTTTGCAGCTTTCTTTTTTTTTTGAACTTTTATTTTATTAGAGCATATTTACAGTCTATAATGATTACATTCATCATGGGGAGTTGATAGATGTACATAACATATCTTAATTCTTTTTGTATCTTCTTTCACTCCCTTCCCTTGCCCTTCCTGCTGTCTCTTGGGTCCCGTCCCATTTGCAAAGGATCTCTTCCTGTTTCCCAGTATCTGTCCTTGTCTCATTTCCCCAGCTTTCCGAGCTGGCATCATTAGGCCTTGTTTTGGGTTCAGCTCTGGATGGCTGGGTGATGGTGTATCCAGGTGTCCTTACCTGGATGACACTGCTCTGGTCAGGTGTTGGTTTCACTCACACTTATTTTTAAAGGTGTCCACAGCAGTCACAGAAACAGGCCCTGGGCTTTGTGAAATCTGACACCATAATGTTTGCTGCCAGAGGAATTACAGCTGGATCAGTCACTTGTCTTGCTACCAGGCATAGAAAGGATCTACTGGCTTTTGTTCGTGAATCAGTAAAAATGTAGCAAGGTGCATTTGGAAGGTCCCTCCCCCAGGAAAGTATGCTCTCCAATTCTGTCCACCGGGCAGTTTCTCTTTTTGGCACAAAGTTTTTCTCTTTTCTTTTTCTTGTGGCTACATGGGGTGTCTTAACTGGATCCCTCTGTAAACCAGGTCCAGGCATCTTCAGTCACCTTGTCCTGTTGACGTCCCCATAAAGGTGGAAGCACTAGCTCTGAATTCTCCTTTGAGGTCTGGAGATGATTGGTGACCTTTAAATGCAGCACCACGGTGTCTTTGATAGTTGGTGACTTTATTCTACATGGCAGCCAATCACTGGCCCCTGGAGTTAAAGGGCTCTTTGGAGGCGAAAGGGTAAAAGTGGGAGGGCAGGACTTACAGCCCGCTAGACCGTGTTCTTAACCAGCACCGGTCTCACCAGCTCCAGTCCATGAAGTGGTCTCCTTCACCTGTCGGGCACTCGGAGCTGAGGGTGCCAGGTGGGCCCCAAATGTGCGTGGTCCTACTACTGGTCCTCTGAGTGTGGTCTCTTTCCCATGAGAACGTCCCTTACCATTAAGAGACACATTATACTCACTTAAGACACCCTCATATGACATTGGGAGAAGACTGCTCCTGTGAGTCAAGGGGATGCATCTGTGAGGCATTAGTAGCCAACACCCTAGCAGCTTGTAGAATGATTCTCTTGGCCCCAGTGAGGGATTCTGGTAGGAACTCACAGGTCTACTTCACACTCTAAAGTCATGGATGCCAAGGTCCATCCTGTCACCATACCTGAGACAGAAGGAGGCCATTCCACCACTCTATGAGGCTGTCTGCAGCTGGGGGGGAAAGCAGGGAATTCCACTGGCCATGGTGGGGTGTCTTTCTTAGAAAGATATGACCCGTGGCAAAATACTCTGTGGGACATTATTGCAACTGAATAAGTGTCTTTAAATCAATTAAGCAATGCTGGCTGAAGTGCTGTGGGTGGAGCAAGCAGATGCATACTGTTTGTTTCTACCACCATTTGCCTTTTGCACTAACCACACAGGTGAGATCCATGCAAATAGTAAGGGAATCAATCACTAGTGCTGCAGCTTTCAAATCTTTATTCAACCAATTTATGCAATTCCACTCCCCCCAGCACCAAGCTGCTTTTTAGTTACTGTTTTGGCTAAAGGAGGCTCTTTCAGGGACACTATTTGGCCATTCCCACTACAGTCGCCCTCATTCCTCTGGTAAGGGAACAGAGCTGGCAAAATTATAAGCAGTGTCTGGGATTCCACTTGGTCCACTGGGAGATGCACTCTGGCTAAGTCTTATTCCCGCTCTGACCTCTCTGAGAGTCTCTCTAGTGGACCACAGATATTCCAGAGATTAGGCTCAGATACACACCATTACCTACAAACATGGCCTCTAGCAAAATGAACACAGACCAAAATTAGAGAACCATTTCCTGACCCTCTGGGTTTGCTAAGTGTATATCCACTAAGGTCCCCAAGCTGCCTGAAGCCTGTCTGTTTATCTGGAAGTCGTTGTTAGTGCTGATGTGATAAGATTATTCTCCTCAAGTGCTTTATACAGTGCCTAGAATACAAACTAAGGACTATCCATATTTTATGCATTTTTAATTATTCACATTTCCAAATTTTATCTTTTAGCTTGTTTTGTGGTGCTAGGCATCTAACCCAGTGTCTAGACAAGGATCTAAATGCTAAGCTGCATCTCAGCCCTTTCATTTTTTAGATAACAAAGACTTTAGGGAAAGGAATTTAGACTAGGGCAGATTGGGTCGTAAGGGTCACAGATGCAATTAATTTGAAGCTCATTTTCAAATAATTGAGCTGTATGATTTATATTTTATCTTCCTCATTAACATAGACTCTATATCCTCTCATCTAGGGTTTAATTTGGAAAAGATTTTTAAAGAACTTGGTAAGAATGTAGGGAAAGATTTCTCTAGATTGGTAGGATTGTAAGCTTTGACTCTAGCTGGCAGGCATGTGAATGGATAAAGTATTTCTGTAGAGCAAAGAATCTTAAACTTCTTTGTGCATCAGCAGCTGCAAGTCTCATGATACACAGGTTTATGGAGCCATGCTGGAGATTTGTTCCATCAGAACCAGGGCAGTGACCTGGGGCATGTACATGGCTAAGTCCCCAGAGGAGGCAGCCCCTGCAGCTGCTGACTCACGGGCCACACTTTGAGAACTGATGTAGAGATTCTGGTAATGTTTCTGTACAGCCAGAAACTTTGACCCAAAAGAAAAGCTAAAGGTGAGAAGCCCTGACACCTGCTTGAAAGGTTCTCTAGCGGACCCTCCAGGGCCTGTCATGGCTTCACCTTCTTACTTTGGGTGAGGCCTCCAGTTTCTGGAAGCAGAGGGATGGGCCTGATTCATCCAGGCTGGGTGGGGCCTCTGCCTGGGAGGAAGCAGCATCCTGACAACCAACACTGCTAGGCCCAGGTTTCTTGCAGCATAGCCGAGGCCGCCCAGGGGCAGGGAACTCGGCACCACACCCCAACCCTCTCACCCCACATACAGCCACTGCACTTATCAACATGGAACACATCATAGATTTGACTGGTCTACCTCGTTTATTGCCCAACCCCTGGCCTCTTACTAGAATAAAGGTTTATTTTTGGCAACCCTGGGGATTGAACCTAGGGCCTTCACCTTGAGCTACACCTCCAGCCCATTTTTTTCTCTTTGTCAAAGTTTTTGTTTTTATTGGTGCATAATATTTGCAGTACATAATGACTGCATTCATTGTGGGGAGTTGGTATATGTACATCACACATCTTAATTCTTCTTCCATCCCCTTCTCTGCCTTGCTTCTCCTTTCTTCTATCTCTTGGTCTCCTCATTTGCAAAGTATTTATCTCCACATTTCTTACTATCTACCTTTTATTTCATTCTTTAGTTACTGTGCTTTGGGTTTTCTCATGTAAGAGAAACCATATAATATTTAAACTTGTGTGTCTGAGTTTTATATTGTTTAAATTATTTTTTGTTTTGAGACAGGGTCTTGCTAGGACCCTAAATTTGCTGAGGCTGGCATTACATGTGTGTGCCACCAATACAGCAAGGATTTTTTTTTTTTTTTGATACCAGGGATCAAACTCACGACCTCGTGCTTGCCAGGCAGGCACTTAAGCCACTGAGCTAAACCCCCAGCCCAGAGCAAGGATTTTTATATGTTTTATACAAGACCACTACCTGAGGGCTGGGGATTTAGCTCAGTGGCATAAGCGCCTGTCTTGCAAGCACACAGTAGTGAGTTCGATCCCTAGTACCGATAAAAAATAAAAAAATTAAAAAAAAATAATAAAAGTCACACTACCTGGATCACATTTGGCACTTAGGAAGTACTGACTGAACACATAACATATGTCAGTACCTTCCTAATGTTATTTCTAGAAGAATCCTGAAGAAAATGGCAGCAGACGTACTTTTGGCAAAGAAAACAGGAGGAATGGGAGCCAGTATAACTTTTAATATCTCTTTGAAGTTCTTCTATCTGTAATTTTACCTAGCCAACTGTTATGGCTTAGACTAAAATGTCCCACAGAAGTCTCATGTTGGGAGGTGCAGTCTTGTTAGAAGGTATGGACCCCTGGGGGTGTGATTTGGAAGGATATATTTCCATCTCTGGTTCTTCCTTTCTCTGTTTCCTGACTGGAATGATGTGAGCAGCTCTCCTTCACCATGGGCCCATCTACCATGTGGATTCTGCCTTGCAACTCGTGACCATGGACTCAACCCACTGAAACTGTAATCCAAAAGAAATCTCTCTTCCTTTAAATGGTAGGTGTTTGATATTTTGTCCCAGTGACAAAAAACTAATACACTGTCCAAAAAAAAAAAATTAGATCCTATTATTGATTAGAAAATAATTAGAGGAATAATAGGCATAATAAAAAAGGATCATCTTCCCCCAAATATGGTTAGAAGATTGTGTAGGTCTCTATGAGAACACCAGACACAGGCTTGAAGAAACCACCCAACCTGGCCAGGGATTCTGGTCTACCTATGGTTAACCCTAGGGGGCGCCAGAGGTTTTTCCTGGAAACTATAGAGTTTCTAGCCCTTCTTTTTTTTCCTTCTTAATGCCTCACCATGTGTCAAGTAACAACTAAGAATCAAGAGGAGTACAGGAGACAGGCCTGTGGCTGCTTCAGGAAGGAGACCGTGTCTCCAAATCCAGTGAATGAAAGGTCAACTGATATCCCAGGTGCCTGAAAGGAAGACCGAGAAAGACTGTTTAAAGAGACAAAAGCGAGAGGCTTTGACCCAGATCTGATGTGATAAGAAAGCATCTCAGAGGGAACCTGGACTTGGGGTGAGGAGCAAGAAGGTAGGTGCTGTGGGAGGGCAGGAGGGAAGAGCCCAGGTTGGGCCATGTGGATGCAACTGGCACTGGGAGAGCCAGGCAGAGGGTTCTTGGAATGAGCAGGTATCAGGGGATTTGTATCCACTGCCAAGAGGGTGTTGAGAGAGAAGGGCAGTAAGCTGGAATGTTGCTCCTCTATGCACAAACAGGAGGAATCCTTGCATAGGTAACTACTGGCCTAGCTGTTTAGGCCTCTCGTATTTATTGAGCACATTGGTGTACCCAGCCCTATGTCAGACAAAGAGTTTTGACTCAGTGCAGAAGACATAAGTGACATAAGACTGTTTTCTCCACAAGGAGAGCCTGCAGCCTTCCCCGGAAGGTGGCAGGAAAGCAGCCCATATCTACGCTGTGGTGTGTGGAGAGTCCAGGAGAAGGATCTTATTCCTCTTTCCACTTTTCTGTCCTCTGTGCAGCTTCTGTGCTTTGCCAGAAGAGGGCAGAACAAGCCCGAGCCCATTCCCCAGCCACCTGCCGGGCTACAGGGCAGATGGGTACCTAGCCCCCTCAGTGCCCAGTCAAGTTTGGGCACAGTGCCCATTCGCTGGTGGCAGTAGCGCAAGAGAAATAGGACCCGCCAGGAGTCTGTTAAAAAGGCTGCTTTGAGTTCTCCCTGAGCTGTGTCAGTTCTGCCTGGCAGATGCTCAGCCCTGGCACCCTGCCAGGCTCACCCTCTCTATGATCCTCAGGTGAAGGATCATTTCCTCTTCATCCCAGTGCAGGCTGTGGGCCCTGTTCCTACCCACTGTTCAGAATTGGATTTTCTGCAGCAAAACTCCAGCAGCTCCCAAACTGGAAGGTTCTAGGTTGCTGCAAGTCCAAGAGTTGCCCATCAAATCACTTCTAAAGGCAGGCAGAGAGCCTGAATTTGTGAAGGGTAAGGTGGTAGAAATTGTAGCAGCTGTCCTGAGCCAGACAGGACACTTGTGCAAAAGCACTTTGATTCTACTGTTTTTCTGAATAAAAGTAAACATGGCCATAGCTGAGCTGGGACATTGGCCATCAGTTTGCCCATGTCCAGTCTATCCCTTTATCTTACAAAGGAGAGGAGTAAGCTAAGTAAGTTCCAGACACAGAATGCTACTTGCTGAGATAGGACTGGATTCCTCTTCTTGCCAGAATATGGGCCCTTTAGAGTTGTTTGTACCTTGGGGACCACAGGGTAATTAAGCAGCAGTGGCTGGGCATGGCTTGGATTTCTCAATCTGCCTGCCCAGTGGCTGTTGATTAGATTTAGATTGCTTCATTTCCTTCCTCTCCTTTTTGGAGAAAGCAGCCTCCCCAGGATACAGGGCACTCCTTTTCCTTAAGAGTGAGTCACAGCCCGTGTGGAGACTTGCTGACAGCTTGACTGCAGCCCAGAATCTTCCCCTCCTACTGCTTTTTCCAATGAATTCCTGCAGCGGTGGTGCTCCACTTCCTCCGGCCACCTCCCTATTGTTGGGAACATTTATTCCTCAGGTTTTCTCCTCCTTTAGTTAAGGTCTTATGAAAAAGGATGTAGAAGCCTTTCCCTCTCAGGTTCTCAAATGTCATGAGGAAGCACAGATTAGCTGCATAAGGTAATTGTTTTCCCACACTGTGAAGGTCAGAGAGATGTGGCATGTGCTCGTGTTGGTTTTGCAGCCCAGGCTGTACTGGCACTGTGTGCTCACCTCCAGAAGCAGCAGGCCAGATTGAATTTGTGGGGATGGTGCTTCCTCAGGGCATAAAACTTGAGCTCCAGGCTCCTGAATAATAGAAATTGGTGTGTGGCCCCATTAGCAATGAAAGGAATGCTGCTGGGAGTGCCCCTGGGAGCTGGGGCTTGTGTTTGTGGTACACTTAGACCCACAAAGGCTGCCTCATTCGGACCATGACTAATGTGTGTGAGGATTAATGAATGCATAGCTACCCTCTTTGTCATGGGGATCTCTTTTGTCATACATCTCCTGACCAGCCATACTGTAGAAGACCATCCCTGAAAAACTGGTCTCAAAAGAACATTATCTCAAGAATACATCTCAGAGGAAGAAATAAAAACATGTACCTGTTTGCTCAAGAAAAAAAAAAAACCTAATGAAATTAGTTACTTGCAGCGCAGGGTAGGAACAGGATGGAAATAAAGGGAATACAAGCGGAATGGGGCGTCTCTGAATACATCTTTTTTTATTCTGACCTGACTTTTGGAACCATTTTAATACTTCATGTCTTAAAAATGAATAAAAATAAAATAAAATTCACAAGGACAGGGAAATGTTTAAAATTGAATCAAAATAGAAATAAGCAAGTAAACAGAATGCCCTCTGACTTGTAAAGTCGTAGAAACCAAACCCTTACTATGTTAAATATTTTCCTACAGCTCCATTTAACCTTTGTGATATCTCTAACTAGTTGTGCTATGACTGACCTAGTTTTACAAGAGGGGAAGTCGCACTATGGTGAGGTTGAAGAGCTCCATAGGTCTCAAGAACGTGAACCGGGTTTTGCATCAGATTGATATTAGATCTCAGGTCTGAAAATCATACTATCAGCTGTGGGTCAGGCACAGAAGGATGAGCTGGTGTCCCTGGGTTCCAAGAATCTATGATC
This sequence comes from Hydrochoerus hydrochaeris, assembly GCA_004027455.1. Taxonomy (NCBI): domain Eukaryota; kingdom Metazoa; phylum Chordata; class Mammalia; order Rodentia; family Hydrochaeridae; genus Hydrochoerus; species Hydrochoerus hydrochaeris. The sequence goes on along the minus strand of PVLA01002324.1, from coordinate 31,565 downwards.
TCTGTGATAAAAATTTGACATCTTGAGGTTACATAAGGAGATGAGTGATTCCTTTATTGTTGTTAAGGATTTAACGGCCACAAAATTAAGGGCCATTAGGAATTCTGAGTACTCCTTGTGGGTTGGCTCCCGAGGAGATGTGGGATTTGAAGTCAGCCTGACATGCAGGATTCAGATGGGTGCAGAAAGGAGGCAAGGGAATTCCAGACAGTAGCACCCACTGGGAGGAGAGAGGAGAAAGGGGTTGGTATGAAGCCATTGCACAGGAGAGAGAAACAGAGGAGGGCTCTTTCTGGCGGAACACTCCTGGGCCTCTTAAAGTCAAGTTAATGTCATGGAAGGGAGCCGTCCTTAGTGTGTGCGGGGAGCTGGTGAATCCTAGTCTCCAAATTTCAGTCCTCCAACAGTTCCATGTTGATGTTTGGTGCTTGCCTATTCCCTTGCCAAAGACTGGTTCCAAGAGATTATCAAGGAAAAGGTGGATACTATATTCTGGATTTACATCAAAAAGAAAACAAAAGTTTTTGCATAAAGGGGAAATAAAATGCAAGCTCTTCTTGGTATTTTTGCTTTTCCTCTTTCTTCTCTATAGGCTAAGCTGAGACTCACAAACAGGAAGAGAAGCTGCCTGCTGTTTGCTGAGCTGGGTCTTTGCACAGCCAGCCTGTTGGCAGCACCCTAGGTGTGTAGGGAGAGGTGTCAGAGGAAAACATGTCTCTGTGTCCTTGTCCCTTTCCCAGTTGAAGAGATAACGAGAGCAATGAGAAGACAAAGTAAGGAAGCTTTGTGTGGCAAAGGACGCAGTGCAGCCTGGTGGCCAGACACCAGCACTTGGTCTAGCTGGACAGCAAAATGGAAAGCAGAAGAAAATCAAAATACAGACTCTTCCTATCCAACCATGTGGCCTAAGTTTTAATCAGAACCAAAAGTTCACAGAAACCTGGGGACAAAGGCAACATCTAGCCTTCCAGGTGCTGCCCTCCATTGTTATGTCCCTTTGAACAACACAAAAGCAAACTCCCATCTCCTAGAGGAGAAAGTCAACACCTGCTCTCTTGTGTTCTCTTCTTGTCCGAATCTGTCTTTTCCCTGCACCTGTGCTCAGGGCAAGCAACCCTTTGGCCTGGGCCCGCCATGTCAGGGCACTGTTGCTCCACATCTGTCCCCATCAGGCACACGCGCACCACCTTTTCCCCTGCCAGTGCCAGGACCACTGGGGCTCTTCCTCCATCACCCATCACCACCCGTCTGACAGTGTGGCCACATCCTGTCTTGGTGCTATGTTTCTTTTCGCTCTCTAGTGAGAAGTCAAGCCCAGCTCTTTTCTTTACCTTCCAACAAGACAGTTTCTGAAGGCATTTGTTTACTATTTCAGGAATGGCTGTCTTCATCTAAAGCAGTATTTCTTAAATGTTTTTAACCTCAACACACAATAAGAAATGCATTGTACACAATCATCCAGTTTACACACACACACTTCTGTACATTTACAGAAGTTCTGTAAATTAATACTCTGTTGGATGCACTCTGATATTTTGTCTTTTTTTTTTGAATGGGTTTGCTGGGGCTTCTATGTAGAAAGCCATGGTCCTGAAGTGTAGGGAGAAGCTGTAATCGCTAAAGTGAGACAAGTTTTGCTCCCAGGCCAGATCAGATTAGGATTAAGCTGTAAGCAAATGGTGCTCTGGCCAGCTCTGTTTTGTAGACTACGAGAATCTGGCCTCATTAGGAGGCTGAGGCCCTGGCAGAGGTTTACTGACAATGGAGATGCACTCCATGCCCTCAGCCTGATCTTTGCTGCTTTCCTGTTCAGTGCCTTGTATCTTCACCCCTTTATCACACCCATCCCTTTCCCAAAAGGATTCCTATACTCTGCCTGCCACCCAAGCTATAACATGTGATTGAAACAGATATTGAACAGCTAAATTTTAAAAAAATGTATTACAGTAAAAGATACATTTCCACGAATCTCCCTCAGAATACATCCCCCTACTTGGGTCTTTCTTTCTTCTTTCTTTTCTTTTCTTTTCTTTCTTCTTTCTCTCTTTTTTGTACCTGGGATCAAACTCATGACTTGTGCATGCCATGCAGGGGCTTGTGCCAACTAAGCTGAATCCCTGGCCCATCCCCCTACCTTGAATATACTTTTCCCATCATTGTTGCCGCTTTCTGAAGGAGTTCTGGAAGTTCTTTCTTGAGTGTCTTTGCCAGATGTGATAAAACATGATGAATGCTGCTGCTGCGTGCTATCCAGTGGAAACGCAGGCTTGTAAAAACATGCTAATGTCTCCTCATCTACCTTATATACTGTGTCTGGCACTGTGTAACTTCTGGCTCTCACACAAAGTGAAAGTGAGCATGAAAGGCAGATATTTCTGAACCAATTCAGGACACTGAGGCAGTCATGACAGCACAACTATAGAGAGTCACAGAAGAGGACTTCCAGAACTGCTTCAGAAAGTTGTGGAAAGATGGGAGAAGTGTCTCTGAAATGAGGGGGAGGGGATTAATGGCAATGTGTCTTTTACTGAAATACATTTTAAAAAGTCTGAAACATTGACTGTATTTTGTGATCACACCTCACATATTTTGTGTAGACTGCTATGGCTGCTCTTAGGACTGTGGAGTGTAATGAGATTTTTTTTTTTTAGGTGGCTGGTCATTTCCCTGAGTTCCTGGGGGGAGCTGGACTGGGAAAGCAGATCAGCAAGTCTGTATTGAATGCTGTGCTTTGCCTTGGGGATTTTGCAGGCCAGGGAGGCACAGGGTGACAAGAGCTGCCCAGGGCCAGAAAGCAGTGACTGGGCTTGACAATCATTTACAGGATTCAGTCATCCTTTTATTTTGTACAGAAACTTCACAGTTTAAGAAATTAAGGAAAAAATGTGTGCTGCAGAAATGACTTTTGGCACATAAAAGTGGACTTTTAGAGCTGGGGACGCAGGACAACCGAATAGACACTCAAAGAGAATTATGGCCAGGGCTGACCAAGTCAAGTGTGACCCAAGTGACCCTGGCCAGCTAACCCTGAAGCCTCTGGAGAGTCCCCTCCTTTTCTCTCTGGCTGTGCCTTGTCTTGAGCATATGCAAGTGGAATACAGGGTAGGGGAGGAAGATAAGGCTGTGTCGCCCTGTCCCATCCCACATGGCAGTACTCCAGATATAAAGCTTTCATTGTCACTGTCGGAAATGACACAGATCGTGAAACCCGTATCGTACATAAATCGTGAAGTCATGGTTTGTTTGTCCCCTGACAGCAGTAACTACGCATTTTTCACAAACAGAGAAAGTGCGGACATCATGAGCCATGCTCTGTAGGGGCTGGCCAGCGTGGGAAGCGTCCTGATGGAAAAATTCAGCCAGGTTCTGCCAGCCTCTGGGCCTCCAGCGCCCATGTCTTTGTTCCTTCAACCGTATCGAATGCATGCTAGGAGAATACCATTGTGCTACTGTTTGCCAAGAAGGCAGAATTTAACTTTTAAAATGAATTTGAGCTGGGTGTGGTGGCACACACCTGTAAGCCCAGCACTCAGGAAGTTGAGGCAGGGGCTTGAGGCAAGTTCAAGGACAGCCTGGGATATACAGTGAGGCCCAGTCTCAAAAAACCAAAAAAGAAAAAGAAAAAAGAATTTGAGCAACTCTATAGATAAAAAAAAAACAAAAAACAAAAAAACCCACTGAAGTTTCCTCTTAACTATCTACTGTGTGCTGCTTTGTCACAGTGTGGCTTTAACTCCATTTGCAATAGATGGAATTTTTTTTTTTTTTGGTTCCGGGGATCGAACTCACAACCTCATGCTTTCCAGGCACACGCTTATGCCACTGAACTAAATCCCTGGCCCCAACAGATGGAATGTTTGTGTGTCTCAAAATTCATAGGTTGAAACCTGACACCCAATGAGGTACAGGGAGGAGGTCTAGGAAATGAGGTCATGGAGGCAGAGCCCTCATGCATGGGATCAATGTCTTAATGAAACGTGTAAAAGAGACCCCTGAACTGGAGTAGTGGTACAGGCCTATGATTCCAGGACTCTGACAGACGGAGGCAGGAGGACTGCAAGTTCAAGCCCAAGACCAGTTAGCAACTTAGCAAGACCCTGTCCTATAATAAAAACAAAAACGAAAAAGAGCTTGGGATGTAGCTCAGAGCAAAGGTCCTGGGTTCAGCCTCCAATATGAGGAAGGTAGAGAGAGAGAGAGAGAGAGAGAGAGAGAGAGAGAGAGAGAGAGAGACTCCCTTTGCCCCTTTTGCCACAGACACAAGACAGACATCTCTGAACCAGGAAATTGGCCCTCACAAGACATAAATCTGTGGGCACCTTGATCTTGCACTTTCCAGCTTCTAGAACCTGTGAACAATACCGTTCTGTTGCTCAGAGGCTCCTGAGTCTATGGTAATCTGTTAGAGCAGCCGGCATGGACTGAGACATCATTGTGTGCCTTGTTTGCCAAACATGAAAAGTAGGGCCCGGCCCATATTCCGAGGCTGGTGCAGTTTCCACTACTGAGCTAAAGCGGGAGGACCTGGCCCTGCGGACTAACAGGGGCCCAGCTGAGCTCCGTGGGCTTGGGAAGAAACCAGTGTTTTCAGAGCCCCCACTTCGCTTCACCTACAGAATCTGAGTCTTTCCACTGCTTCCCGGGCTGCTTGTGAGCAGGAAAGGAGGGGCTGTGCTTGGCAGCAGCTAATATTCCTGAGGTTGACTTTCTCCAGCAGCCACGAGAGGCCATCTGCCTGGGTGCATAGAGGGAGGTGGTGGTTACAGCTAGACAGGACAGAGCACATTTTCCCCCTGTGTTGAGGGGTGGAAAGCAAGGCTGGCAGACAGAGGTGGGCCCTGCCCTGGAAAGCCCCAGACAGAACCGTCTGGAGCCTGTTCCACAGCACTGGCAGCTGGGAAAGTTTTGTGTGTGTGTGTGTGTGTGTGTGTGTGTGTGTGGTAATGGGTGCTACTGGGAATTGAACCCAGGGACTTTGCTCTGAGCTGAGTCCCTAGCCCTGTTTAAAAAAATAAATAAATAAATTTAAATTTAAATTCAAGCTGGAGGTTTAGCTCAATGGTATAAGTGCCTGCCTGGCAAGCACAAGGTCATGAGTTCAATCCCTGGTACCAAAAAAAAAATTTTTTTTAATTCAAGACATGGTTTCACTACGTTGCTAAGTTCCCCAGGCTGGTACCTGTGATCCTCCCGCCTCAGCCTCCTAGAGTGCTGGGATTACAGGCATGCACAGCCATGCCCAGGTGGGAAAGGCATTTTGAAACTGTAGCTCAGCAGACTGGCCTGACCATCTGTGCTAACTGGCTTGCTTGCATGGAGGCTGGAGGCTGGGAAGCAGCTGAAGGCAAACGGGGTGAGGGCTGGACTTTGAAGACCAGGGTAGTGAGAATGCTGGATACAGAAGTCAAAACTGGGGATTGGCTTCTGTGGCTTTCTCTCCCTTTCTCCTTTTGTTCTTTTGTCTCCTCCCCAGCCTCCCTGGCCCCTACACTGTGTAGCAGCCCTGTGTCTGTGTCTTCCTGTTACCTAAGTCAGTGTGTCAAAGGCACTTAGCTAACACTTCTGATGATCAAGATACTGGCAGCATAGGGCCCTTTCTGGTGAACTCGGGCTGGGTCATGAGTGCAGGAGGGGACAGCCCAGTCTTTCTTTAGTCTGCAAGTGAGAAAGCCAGTGCTGCTCCACCTCCCAGAAAGTTAAGCACATGGTAGCACCTGACATCAGGGTGAGAAGAGGAGCTGACACCTCTGCACCCCCCACCCCAAGGGCCCTGGCTGCTTCCACTGCTGCCAGGGAAAGCAGGTCACCCTGCATTCAGATGCAGATTGCTGCTTTTGGGGACCCAACCAGAAAAAGAGGTATTTAGGGAACAGCCTGGGGCAGAGCAGCTGGCTGAGGACCTCAGAATGGTGGCCGCTGGGTCGCTTCCATCTGCAAATGAGCTTGGTTTGAACAGGCTGGGCACTTTCCATGCTCCATCATGTTACCCCTGCCTTTGCACCTGTGGGCTGGCCTTCCTAACCTTGCCCCTAGTCCTGTGAATTTGTCAACCCCATTTTATCAGGAGGGCAGAAAAGCACCTCAGGGTTCTGCTGAGAAAGTGAAACAAATACAGAGAAAGTGGGCTGTGGGCACCAGGGGTGGGGTGGTGGTGTGTTTAGCTCAGTGGCAGAAATGCCTGCCTGGCAAGTGCTAGGTCTTAAATTCAATCCCGATACCACAGAAAAGGGGGGGGGGGCTGCCCATGCCGGATCCCACACAGGGACAGCCAGCAGAGTATGAGCAATTCTATGGGAGTCAAGATAAAGGGAATCAGGAGCTGAGGTGCAAACTAGGCCTGGCAGGAGGCAAATGTGTGGTGGATAGGAGAGGGAGGGGGTTCCAAGGTAGCGGGAAGGATATGAGGGAATCTGTGGAGGCAGTTTGTGGGTCTGGGCTTTGTGCCACGGGTGGCAGGGACCTCTCTGACTGATGTGCTTGCATAAGGGAGTAGTGAGGAGGACACATGGGGATGAATCAGAGGACTGGGCCACTCGGAAGCCAAATAAACCAGGAAAGATGGCAGGGGTGGGAGCTAAAAAAGGCAGCGATGTGGGAGGGGTCTCAGAGGATGCAGAGAGGAAGTTGAAAGAGTCAAAGCACACAAAGGTCTAGAGGATCTAGGAGGGGTGCAGATCTGGCTGTAGAAACAGGGTCACAAGAGGGTGGCTGCTCCAGTGATGGAGGCCTGGCAGGTACCTGTGCATGGAGCTGGTGATTCAGGTGCCATGATGAGTTAGGTCCCTTGGGAGAAGGATACTGGGGATGGGGGAAAGCAGAAGGTGAGAGAAGACAGTGAAGGAATGCAGAGGCAGACAACACACAGGCATCTGTGGAGATGGTATTGAAAAGAGCTCCATCCTCACGATCAATCGCAGGGTATTTAGAACAAGCTAAGAGAAGGCTGGGGCATTTAGAGTTCAGAGGTGACAGGGTTTCCAGCAGGTGTGGGGGATGGAGTGGGTGGAGAGGCAGAAATGGATACACAGACCACTATCTCAGGATCCAGAATAACAAGCAGATCAGGAGATGCGTGGATGTTAAGAGGTGAATAGGAGATAACGAGAGAGAAGTCCTGTATCTGTGAGGACAAAGACAGTGAGGGAGAAAGGAGCCAGAAGCCTCAGAGAAGTTAGACAGAGACGGAGACGCTAATTTTGGGTTTCGCAAAAGGTTGCACCCCTTGTGCCTCAGCCTTGCTCTGGGTCTGCCAGCCTGCAGTGGTCCTGTGGTCATTTCCTCTTGGCAGGCAGCAGAGCAGAATCATACAGCCAGCCGGAGGGCGCAGGCTGTTCAGGTTCCTAAGCTCTAGCAATGATTCCTTTCCCTGTCTACCACCTACTCCTCTCTCTTTTCTGTCCTGGGGCCTCAGCAGAGCTGTCAGCTAGAAACCAGCCGGAGGGTTGTAAACATTGGTGATGTGTTTGTGAGTGGGTCCCTGTGTTAGGCCTCCCCAGCATGACAGTAAGTGACAGTGGGTAACCGGGGGAGGTGTGGTAAGGACTGGTTTAATCCTCAGTGCCTTTGGCTGCAGGCTACAGAAGCCTCCGTGGTAGACAGCACTGCAGACTGCAAGTTCCTAGCAGTGAAGTTGTGTCTGTCTGAGGTTTCGTTACCCACACTGACCCCATAACAACCACTGTGCCAACAGCAGGCTCGTGGAGGCGGAAATTTCAACAAGTGGGAGGTGCTGGCTGGGATGACCTCACTGGAAAAGCAAATTTACACCCCACACACTGCCTGCCGGGGAAAGGAGGTGCTCACTGGTGGTCCGTGGGAGGCTGTTTAGGAGAGTGGAGGCCAGGAGATGGGGCATGGAGGGAGAAAAGCGAACCCAGGCCACACGGAGAGAGCCAGGACACAGGGATGCCAAGAGACAGAAAGGGAAGGAAAAGAAAGGGAAGGGAAAGGCAAAGAAGGAGCTGCATTGCTGAGGATAGGAGTCCAAAGATTTCCATCTGAGACTGAAAGAGATAGGAAAGACAGGTGTTGATTTAGGTGAAGGAGATGTGGGTGGGCCATTAAACCAATGGCCACATGTGATAGGAAGATCGAAAAATACCTTCCAGCCTTGAACCTGGCGCTTTCTCTTGCATGCTGGGTGGGCGTCTACATTGGCGTCATACTATATAAAATGAAAACATTCACACAGCTTATGATTCAGATAATCCACTTGCATGAACGCAAACACCTGCCCTACCACACATATACACCACGTATTATACAGGTACCAAGACAGGTATACAGATACTAAAAGACAGCAACTTGGGAAATCCAGACGCAATGACATGCAAAGGCAACTAAGACAATGTTAAAAAGAACAGAGCAAGTTGCATTACTCCATGGTATGATTTTATTTCACTGAAATGTTATATATTAGAGAGAAATATAAACACCTTATGTATGTATATCACTAGTAACTTTTTACATTTTTGAGACAGAGTCATGCTTAGTTCAGGCTGCCCTTGAACTCAAACTCCAGCAATCCTCTTGCCTCAGTCTTCTGAGTGCTGGGATAATAGGCACATATCACTACAAGGAACCACTAACAGTGGCTGCTTTAGGGGTGAGAAGGTTGAGATTCTAGGGAGTTGCACTTTTAACTTGGTACCTTCGCTATGGTATCATTTTTACTTGAGCAGCTTTTATTTTTATGATTTTTAAAAAACCTAGATATTCTCTTGCCTTAAATGATTTTGCCTATTAGTCTAATTGTCTTGATGACCATATTTTGTGAACTACATAGTCAAAACACTAGTCTGGCAAATAGGAATTTTTATGGGGAAAATGAATTAAGAGTATCTACAACTAAAGTCATCTTGGTAAAGGAAGTATCTCTCCCTTCTGTTTTGTAACTTGAAAGTTCCGTTCTCATTCCTGTAAGTGGCTTCTTTGGTTTGAATCTGGAACTAACATAACGGTGTTGAGAAGAATGCAGTGGTTCATGCCTGTAATCCCAGCACTTGGGAGGCAGAGGCAGGAGGATCATTGTGAGTTCGAGACCAGCCTGGGCTACAAAGTGAGCTCAAGGCCAGCCTGAACTACATGGCGAGACTCTGTTTCAAGAAGACCAAAAAAAAAAAAAGTTCAATTCCCAATCCAGCATGGTGCTAAACACCTGTAATCCCAGCACTCTGGGAGTTAGAGGCAGAAGGATGATGAGTTCAAGCTTAGCCTGGGTAATGCAGTAACTTACCAAGCCCTTGGTTCAAAAAATAAAAACCTCAGTGAAAAAGTGCTAGGTTCTCTCTCTCTCTGTGTTTAATTGCCTATGGATGAGTATTAAACAGATGAATAAATGGACATCCTTTGTTTGTGAGGCAGGGTTTCACGGTGTAGTTCAGACTGGTCTTGAACTTGCTTATGTAGTACAGGTTGGTCTTGAACTCATGGTGATCCTCTTGCCTTAGCCTCCCGAGTGCTGGAATTACAAGTGTGCACCACCATGTCCAGCAAATAGACATTCTTGAAATGAATACATTTTGAGGTAACAATTAAGTTGCCCCTCCCCATCCCAAAGAATAGTCACTTTAGAAAATAAAATTGGGGGTCACGGATTTAGCTCAGTGTCATAAGCGCCTGCCTGGCAAGCAGGAGGTCATGAGTTTGTTCCGGTACTGTAAAACAAACAAACAAACACAAAAAACATTGGAAAGGGTCTGATCATAATGGATGAAACTACTAACTACACAAGTATTTCACCCTAAAAGACGATGTATAGTGTACACAAAATTTGGGGACATCTCAAAACCAAATAGTAGTCAAATGAATGTTTGCTAAATGCCAAGTATAGTGCTATGCACTTAACTGAATTAAATTTCATAACAACCCCATTACCTCCACTTTACAGAGGAAGTAAGGGAGCCACAGAGAACTTAAGCAGCTTGCCCAAGGTCATAGCAGGTAATTCGTGGAGCCAGGAGTCTAATTTCAAATAGTCTAACCCCAGAGCCCGTGTGCTAATTACTCTTTACCTAAAATGGTAAGGGCTTGCTGAGGAAAATAGGACTTAAGATAGAAAAAGCTGGTGGTTTTTCAAAGTCCGACTGAAAAAGGATGTGTAAACATATTGTTTCTAAACTTACCAGGTAGCAAGAATCATTCTTATAATTGCTTCCCAGACAGCAATGTGCTTATGAATCACATTGGGATCTTATTAAAAATGTAGGTTCTGGGGGCTGGAGGCAGCTTAGTGGAAGGGCATGTGCTTAGTAAGCAAGCCCAGGCTCCTGAATTCAATTCCAGGCATGAAGACCAAACCAAACCAAACCAAACCAAACCAAACCAAACCAAACCAAACCAAACCAAAAGAGCCATTCTGATTCAGCCCGTCTGGGGTGGGCCTGGGATTTTGCAAGCTCCCTTGCTGTGGTCCATGGAGACCACACTGGGAGGAACAAGGCTCCAGGCAGAGACTGAGATGGTCCTCATCCCTGAAAAATAGATTTGCCCTATGACCACAAAGAAATGCAGTTCTGCTTAGAACCTGTGTCCTGTGAGGCAGTTTCCAGCAGCTGACACCCCTCACTAAGCCTCCCCAACACCTGAATTTTGGGAATAGCAAAGTCGAGGCGGAGGCCTTCAGGCCTGAGTCACTGCCTCCAGACAAACAGCTTTTTCTATCCACTGAGCCCTATGGGACTCTTGCTGGACAGCTTTCTCCCAAGTAGGGGAAAAGATGGACGGGAAGCCCTGAGCTGCCTGGAAGGCGACGCTGGTGAGCCGGGGCCTCCCTGGTGGTAAGGTGCGCTGGGGGATGTGTGGCCTGGCAGTTTTTCAAGTTCTGGAAATGTCTGTGCAGAGAGTAGCAGATCAGGCTGTACCAGCAGATGCGGTATGGCAGGAAGTGGCAGGTCTGGAGTGGGGAAGGGAGGCGTGAGAGGTATGGAAGGCCACCTTCCTCCTGGGCTGTAGTCTTCATGGCCAGTCTTCGTGGTGATATTAAATGTCACCTGTTTGTGTTTTGTAAGGGCAGGGGCTCATCAAGCTTGTTTTTCTCCTAGATCCACAAAAAGACGAAGAGCCAGGAGCAGCCACAGAGATGCAGGAAACTGTGTCCCTGCTCTCAGAGATGACTGTGTGGATGATTCATGTCCTGCCACCCCCTCACTTTCTCAGCCTAAAGCCACATGTTTCGGAGTGTAGGGACAGTGAACTGACCCTTCCTCTTTAGCCACAAGGTCTTTACCACGCAGAGATCCTGTTTCCAGCAAAGTTGCTTTCCTTCCCTAACCAGGAGCTCAGAAAGTGGAGCCTTGGAGAAAACGGGGAGCCCTAGTTTAAGGCACCCCTGGGGACTTTGTGAAGTGTTGTTGTAAGGCTGAATCAGAGGGCCAAAACACGGGGACCATTTCAGGCTGTAAGAACTGTGCTCCTGTTCCCTATGCCTGGGCCCTCTGCCATGTCATCATGCCCTCATCTCTGGACACAAAGCCAAAGGAAGGGACCAAGCACTGAGCAGCCAGGGAAGTGTGTGCAAGTGTGGTCTGGAAGGCCAGGTTCTGCGTTGGCAAAGAAATGGACTGACCAGCTTGCCCAGCACAACCAAAACCCAGCTATTTCTTGGTGTGGGGCACTGACCTGTCTCAACATGTGAGTACCCATCCACATTAGTGCTCGGCTAGCTGAATGCTTCAAAGCACCCCTGCTCCTACCCCGTGCTGTGCAGGGCTGAGTCATGGACACTGAGTGCCCAGTCCAGTTCCAGGTGGCATAAGGAAAGGGGAAATTTCTGGAGCTAGAGAGGCCAGGCACATCTAAAGCAGGTGGGGAACCGGTGGTGACAGAGGCGTCTTCCTGGAAACATTATTTTAAACATATTTCCTGTAAAACTGAACTACAGATGGGTTTTGTCTTGCAAGACAGGTTTCCTGTTTTGGGAAGACTCCAGAGAAGAGTTTTCAGCAACTAAGACATGATCAGGGCACTTTTGTTTCTGGAGAGAACATGCGCTCTGGCTTCCTGCTTCTTTGACTCCAGAGTAACTGGAGCTGCCCTGTCCTATTCCAAAGTGTTTGAGGTTTGAGATGCTGCAGGTGCAACAGATAAAAATGAGGAAAGAAGGGGGAAGTAAATGTGCTAACTTAAGTGCAAATACGCGACTGAATATTTAGGGCTATTGTACTTGCTTCTGTACTTCCTAGCATTCTGGGGTGTTTGTTAGCACTGGTTTAATGTGGCTTTGTGTTCTGTGCCTTAGTTTGCTTGTCCACAAAATAAGGTATCTCCTCAAAGGCTTACTGAATGCTCCATGAGGTAACACATGCTGAGGATCTGAAATTGTGCCCGGCACAGCCAAGCATTTAAATGCACTGTAGACATTATTCTTCCCCATTGAGGGGTGGTGGTGGTGGAGAGGGACTGGCAGCTCCAGAGGAGGTGATTCGTACTTGAAGACTCCTACCTCCTCTTCCCCGGATGTTCTCTCGCCCTGCTACTGTCCACTTGTAATGGATGACCTCTGAAATGGCCTTGGATCCTGCTATAGCCCCACAGTGTTCCAAAGCCCACTTGAGTCCCCCCTCCTCCCAGCAGACTTTTCCCAGGATGGCTACTTCATGCATGGTGACCTAAGATCCGTTTCCTTGATTCCCAGTCCCTCTGAACTCAGACAATGTTCATGTGGTACTGTTTCCTCTTGTCCTGACTTCTGCAGGCCTGGAGGGGTTTGGGGGGTTACCTTCCTAGCTCCTGGCATCTCAACTCTACCCACAGTTAGAGAGATGGAAATATCCCCAAGAGATTCCAAACCCACAGATCCAGCTTGGTGTCCTGTAGCCTGTGGCAGGTTATCCTCTTCTGTCCAGTATGGGTGCAGATAGTGAGTGACCCTTGTGCTCATGGGTTCAATAGCAGTGACTCACTACCCAGATCCTGTGGGCAGTCAGGGTTCTGGCTAGGCCAGTAAGCCCATTTACATGAGCTGCTGCCTCTCTGGCAGCAGCCACATTTGCATGGACCTCACCCTCAGCAGAATGATGAAGGTTGGAAGAGCTTGGCCCAGACAATAGGCGGAGTCTGGCCACTGGCCACACACCCGGCTTTAAACACGGGTTCTACTGTCAGCCATCAGCTAATCAGTGAATAACATGTGAGATCACTTAGATGTGCTAGATGGCATTGAGCATAGCCATACGATCTCACTAAGTAGTTCAGGCTGGCCTTGACCTCACAGCAATCCTCCTGTCTCAGCCTCTCTAGTGCTGCAGTTATGGGCATGTGCAATCGTGCCTGGATTCTCTTAGGTTCTCTTGACCTCTTTCCCTAGCATTTCTGGAGAAAGCTGGGATCAACGTATTGATGTGTGGGAAGAGGGGCGGTCCTCACACTCCCTTTCTTTTCCTTTTCAAGGCACTCTAACTTCCTTTCTTCCCCTACAGAAGAATAAAGGTGCCTCAAGCAAGGTAAGCCCTGGTTTCTGAGCATAGCACCCCATGGGTCCTCTTCTCCAACCCAAACCCTCTCCTACATACTGCACTCCCCCCACCCCATAGGGCCCCAAACCGCCACTCTTGCACCTTGACCTTGACAGACAGGCTGTTCACATGACCCCAGGTGTCCAGCAAGCATTGGCCTGCTTCCAGAGCTACTATCACAGACTGGCCAAAACATGCCTGTGACCAGACTGAAGGAAAACTCAGCAGGAAAAGTTGTAGGTGATTTCCTTACAAATGATTACTTTGAAAATTACTGTTTTAATTGGTGAAATGCAAAGGAACTGCTTTTGTTCAATGTTTTCATAACCTTGAAATAAAGGTAGAGGGCATAGCAAACTTTACACTCCAGGGTCAGTGCTCTGAGACATGGACCTTCTTCTTCAGGCATGACCTTGGGACCTAGAGCTTTGTGTAACTCCAGTAACTCTACCCGATGCCCACTCAGATGAAGTTTGAGCCTTTTTAGATGAGGCAGACACAGCAACAAATTACATCTTAGTTGCCACTTCACTGCCCTGAAGCTACAGATAGTAAAAATGTGGGATGGGGCCCAGAGCATTCTAAACCTGGTATACCTAGCTGGAATATTTTAATATCATTACAATCTCATCAAGAGACCACGATTTAAATCTCCCACTGTGTGACAGGTAGAGGTTCAGCCATATAACAAAATGCTCCCAGGGTACAGGGCAAATCTTTCTAATTATGTCAAAACTACACTGAATACCACATGGAGGATCAGGAAGCAATCATTATTTCAAAAGGAAAGGAAAACCTTCAGGACACAAAGAGAATATCCCACCCTCTTCCAGCCTTTTCTACATCCCCAAACAGGCATAGTCATGCGAAGAACAAAACGGAAATTGGCATTTCCTGATGGCCTACTGAGTTCTAGTTCTAGTCACACCAGTTAAGTCTGAATTCTGGCTACGCTTTTACATTCTTAGGAATTCGTTCTGAGAATTTTGGGGTTTGCTCAAGGTGACACACTGCAGCAAGTTCTGTCAGAATCGGAATCGGAAGCAGTAGTATCCTTTCCTCTGGGTCCCAGCCCCAGCTCGGAGAGAATGCAGATCTGCTGCGGGGAAATTAATGACCCATAGCTATCCTATGGCAGCTCTGCGCCACAACTGGGGCCCCAAGCCGGTTCTCGTGACTCGATCTTTCAGTTTCCACCCAAGTGCCTGACTGCGGGAGTAAAGCGACCACGTGAACACCGCCGCCCCAACCCTTGACAGGAGAGACTGTGCTTCTCTGGCCAAGGGCAAGTCACAGATGTGACATTAAGCCAGGACAGGATCCCTAGGGAGCAAACCCTGGCGCTTCGTCACCGGGCGGGCGCGAGGTAGCCTGACCAGAAGTGACTACCAGGAACCTCAGGTCGGCCCTGCGCTCAAAGTGCGGCCCGCCACGCAAACCGGGGCCGCGTGGGATCAACTGGGGATGACCTTGTGTGCGTCTTCCGTTACCCCGTATGATGACCTCCGGGGGCTCGGTGAGGGTCCCCCGAGGGCTCCACCGGTCACCAGCCGGCGCGGACAGACGGCTGCTGGGCCAACAGGGCGAGGCCGCGCAGGGATGGCCGTGCGACCCCACGTGGACCAGCTCCCTGATAGAGGCGGGGCCACCACCACTGGCCGGACCAATGAACGCCACCGTCTGTCTCACCCGGCTCTGCACGCTTGGCTGGCGGGGGGCTGCGTCGCTCGGGGGCGGGGCTTCGGGCCGGCGCGAGGCGCGGCAGGTTACGCGGGTCGCGGCGCCGACTATAAGTAGGGGGCCCGCAGCTTACTCCGTCAGAGAGATGGCTGCCGGCGCGCGCTGCGTGCTCTCTCTTCTTGGCTGCTGAGGCGCCCGCAGCTGCGTGGCGAATACCCCTGAGCTGTCCCTGGTTCCGCTGTCCTGGGCCTTCTGCTCGCCTGCCTCAGGTGCGTGCGTCCGTGGCTGTAGCTCGCCGCCGCAGCCCTGGTCTCTTCGTCTCCGCTTGGCCCTCCGTTTTCTCTGGTGAGTGGTGGCGCCGCCCGGCAAAAGCTCTTTCTTCTCCCGGGGACCAGGCGCCGACTGTGCGGCGCGGGAGGTGGCGTGGCGGGCGTGGGCGGCGCGCCCAGCTCCTAGCCTCGCGGCTGTCGCCTTGCTCCCTCCCCCACCCCGTCGCTCGCCCGCCCGCGGGCCTTTTTGGCGGTCCCCGGGCGGCGCGCGCGGGAACGGTCCTTTTCCGGCTTTAGGGCGCGCGCGGGCTGGCGGCGGGGGAGGGGGGCGGAGTAGGGGGCGGGATGGGCCGGGGAACCCCGGGCATCATGTGCCCCTCCGCCGTCCCTGGCCTTGTGCCTGCGCGTGTCAGGGCCAGCTGGCGTGGAGGGCTCGGCGGGGTCCCGGCGGCGTGGGTAGAGCGGGCTGCGCAAGTGGCCCCCCGGGGACGCGCTGCTATTGTCATTTTCTTCCCCTTCGCTCCCCAGGATGAACTTGCGTCCTTTCTGTAATCCGCCATGGAATTCTGCTACGTCCTTTTAGCCCTCCAGAGCCAAAGACATCCCAGACAACAGACGCTCATACACCTTGTATAGCAGTAACTCTCTAGCTCGGTTTCTGTGCCGTAATTTACAGTATTTAATTTTATATATATATATAGCTATAGCAGTTTTGGATACCTCATATTTCTGTTTACACATTTCAAAAGCCGCTCAGTAATTCTCTTCGTTAATTAAAAAAACCACTACTCTAGAGAATGGCTGCTACTACTATGGCTGCTTATCGTCCTTTATGGATGCTCATATTGGGCTTCATCATTGCGTTTATCTTGGCCTTCTCCGTGGGAGCCAATGATGTAGCAAATTCGTTTGGTACAGCTGTGGGCTCAGGGGTAGTGACCCTGAAGCAAGCCTGCATCCTAGCTAGCATCTTTGAAACTGTGGGCTCGGTCTTACTGGGAGCCAAAGTGAGCGAAACCATCCGGAATGGCTTGATTGACGTGGAGATGTACAACTCGACCCAAGAGTTAGCGCTGATGATGGCAGGCTCAGTCAGTGCTATGTTCGGTAAGTTCTTTTTATGTACTGTACTCGCAGTGGTGGGCGAGCAACTTTGTGTCATGGGTGGTTTCCTTTTTTGTGCTAAACCTTTCAAACTATTTCCATCAGAATGCACTGCTTACATAATGGAGTTTTGCCATTTATCTAATTAAATTTGACTCTGTTTCAGGTTCTGCGGTGTGGCAACTAGCAGCTTCGTTTTTGAAGCTCCCCATTTCTGGGACCCATTGTATCGTTGGTGCAACCATTGGTTTCTCCCTCGTGGCCAAGGGGCAGGAGGGTGTCAGGTGGTCAGAACTGATAAAAATTGGTACGTTCAATTCCAATTGACATAATTTTTATTCTTGTCATAGGTTGCCATGACGTTGTATATGTTAGTACATGATATGAAAATGAGGGACGGATTTAGGAGACTTGAAAATAGTGCATTTAAGTACTTTTTAGTTCTTGGGTCCCATTAGTTGATCTTTTTTTCTTAATGTGTTCTATTTTAGTGATGTCTTGGTTCGTCTCTCCACTGCTTTCTGGTATTATGTCTGGAGTTTTATTCTTCCTAGTTCGTGCATTCATCCTCCGAAAGGTAATCTTTCTCCTCCCTATTATGACCTTACATGGGTCATACTCAGTCTTACTCAAACTCTTTAGCATTCTTGCAGACGGGATTGGTATGCAGGTATGTGGCCTTGGGAAGTTATAAAAGTTCTTTGTTCTGTATATGTATGTTGTGCAACTCTGAAAAAAGCAAGGTTTTAGTACCCAACAGAGCATTCAGGTAGGAAAAACTGAGTACCAGTTGCCAAGAAATAGATTGAATTGAAAAAGTCTGGAAGTTTATTTAAAAGTGAGTTTGTCTAGGTGTATGCAGATTACTTTAAACCACCATCATTCAGGCCAATTGGAATTGTAAACTTGGTGTTCAACAAGTCATAATATCTATCCCCTGTGGCTTTTCCTAAGGTGCCAGTGATGGTCTCCTCAGTGCTGACCAGCATATGCAGTTTATAATCTTCTAGATGAGGGCCTTACTTCCCATAGTGATTCCAGTTAATCAGACGAGGTAATAATAGTAAAAGTAGGTGGGGGTTTTTTGGGAGGGGAATGCAATTTTTTTTATCAGGAACTCTGATATTGGTTCCACAATAAATGCAGACAAGAAGGGGTTATATTGGCATTGGACTAAGTTACAGTAAGAATAAATGCGTTTTTCTCCCGAAACAAAGTTGTCCTTTTTCCAAAGTGAATGGCTTTTAACTGTCCATTGTTAAGTTCTTTATAAACAGTGCCCCTAAATTCTGGAAATCTGAGTGAAGAGAGATAAATAGCTTAATCCCAAAGGGTAAGAATGTATTCAGACCCCCACTTGTCTGGTCTAGTTTTAAGCTTCTCTGGGGAAAGATTTGTGTCTGTCTTAGAAGTTCTGTAACTGGTAAAGTGACTCATGAGTCATGCTTAGACTGAGTCTGATAGAACGTAACAGTTTAATACTTTGCACATTTGAAATATCTATAGCTTGGCATGATATGATGGAGAGTAAACAGTTCACTGATACTCTTAAGTTTGATACGGTTTCAGTAAGCAGCTATGATTACCTACCTTCCAGCCCCCTACAACTGGCATTGGATAATATGATGCTTGAATTTGAGGTTTTTCAGTGATTAAAGGCCCAAGTTTTGTGTTATTGGAGCTCTGAATCCCACTATGTAACAAAATCAGAAGAATTCATAGGATCCCCTGTTAGGGATTCCTGTGTTATAAAGGCTTACACTGACCTTTTTGGTTATTGGCAATAGATCATTCTGATTCTGGAGAGGCTTTGTGTGTCTCTCCAGAAAACAAATTTGTTTTCTTTACTAGAGGGAGAGATGTGAGGTGTTGGGATGTTCAGATGCTTAGAACCTCTTTGATGAGGAATACAGGTCAGGTTACCCTTACCTGTTATCAGGAGCTCAAATTAAATATGTTCATTTTCTAACTGTATGGAGTGTGGGGATGGGCATGATTGGGAACAATTGGAATAGTGTTTAAAAGCAAAGCTGATTTTTTTTTTTTTTTGAGGATCTCCATGTGCACACATACTGGTTTTAATAACAGATATGTTTATGAGCTGGGTGTGATAGCACATGCTTATAATCCCAGCACTTTGGAGGTGGAGGCAGGAGGATCTCTGCAAGTTCGAGGCCGGCCTGGGATACATAGTCTAGACCAGCCTGAATGACATAACATGGCCCTGCCTGAAAGACAATGAAAAACCGAGATCACTTAGCTGAGTGTTAACATTTGTGGTTACTGTTGGGTTTTAAATTTCAAGAAAACATCCTTAAACTGGTAAGCTTTGGAATTTCAGATGCTATAATCTGAATATTAGACTAGGGTCTGTTCTATCTATTACAATTTACTTGATCTTAAAAATTAAGGTCAAAATGTTTTATTTCAAAAGCGGCACTGTGAAATAAAAACACATTGCACTTTAGTTTCTTAATTTCTGACTGCTTTTTCCAAAGGTATTCATAATTCAGTTGGAAAAGGAATAATGGACAGGGGGATACTAATGAGAAAGACTGGTATTGAATAGGTGAAGGGAAAAGTTTTCCTGTTGAATATTTAAATTCTAAAAGGAAAAAACCCCAGCTTTTTTCTGTATTCTCTCATTTGTTGGTGTAGGTGACGCCTTAAGTGTATATTGAGGATACCTTCATATTATTGTAAACAAAAACTTAATATGTGAAAAATAAAGCTACTCTGATGAAAACCTCTTGTTTTGTGTAACTAGATTATGATCTAAACATGTTTTCAGCTAAAGTTTTATTTTTTTGTCTTTTTGAGACGGTCTCTATACAGTTCAGGCTGGCCTTGTGCTCACTTTGTAGCCTAGGCTGGTCTTGAACTTGCAACGATCCTCCTGCCTCAGCCTCCCGCCTCAGCCTCCCGAGTGCTGGGATTATAAGCAAGTGCTGGGATTACAAGCGTGAGCCACTACGGCTGGCTCAGCTAAAGTTTTAAGGTGTTAAGTGGTAATAAAGTTATTTCATAAAATCATTAGTCCTGGTTTCCTCTTGGTGACTGAGAGGAGGAAGAAGGAACTCTAGCACTCGCTCGCACACACTCTCTCTCTCTCTTTAAACCATGAACTTGTATTTCATAATATCCTGGAGTGTCATTTACTCCCTACTCCATACCCAGTGCTTTATTACTATTTATGTCAGCTGATACTTAATTGGGGCCTGTGGAAAAAATTAATACATAAACTACTTAACTCTGGCCATAGTTTTATTGAGACCTTATTACCAGCTAGCAGAAATCTGTTTGAAAGTCTGCCAGAAGTCTATATAATATCTCTAGAACCTTCTAGAATGTCGGTAGACCTAATGGATTTCAGGGTAGGGGCTTTACAGTGGGTTTTTTTTGGGGGGGGCGATTTTCATGACTGGGTAGCCTTTTGAAGAAAAAGATGCTTCAGGTTCTTAACCTGTTATCTGTCTTTAGGTTGTTGTTCAAGGATAATTAATAGTTCTTGGGTTATGTAAGATTTTGTTTTTGTTTTGTCTGTTTTACCCTTAGTATTTTAAACAGTGGATAAGCGAGTTAAAATTAATTTTAGTTTCAGACAGGGCCTATCTCTACTGACAAGAAATGATATCCTTACTCCACACATGGGTCTATAAATGTTTCTGTTTGTTGATCTTCAGCCAGTACCTCCATCTCCCCAAAGTACTGATATTTTTTGGGCTGGGGGTTCAGAATTTTTCGTGTCTCCTTTGAATCTTCCCCTACCAAACTGTCTTAGAAGATTAGCCCTCCGAAATATTCAGATCTGTTTCCTCATTCTTGTTTGACTTGAATGTTTTTCTGTAGAGTTAATAAGCATTAGTTGTAAGTGGAACTTGTTTTCAATTACACTGGCCTTCCGTTTCACAGTTGTGCCTCTGAACCATTACACCTGCTGATCCTTTTGTCCCAGTCTCCCCCGCCCCCATTGCTGAGTGGCTCATCCTCCTCTCCCCAGTCTTTCCTCAACTCATCCTCCCTGATTCCCTGCAGTTAAAATGTGCTCATCCTTCCATCAGTGTCTCCTTTGCCTTTTTTTTTTTTTAACTCTTCTTCACAGTATTTGTAAGTGCTTTATATTATTCCATATCAGGATATGGAATGTCTGTTCTATGAGGACAGGGTCTTACTTAGTCCCATTTCCTCTTCTGCTTCAGGGCCTGGAATAGGTCTTGCTAGTCTCTTGACTGAGTGGATGACTTAGGGAGTGGTTGATTTTTATCTTGGCACTTAGATAAAGAACTGATTATATAGGTAGTGCTATGTCAGACATGTAGATATATGCTACATTTTATTTTTAATATTTGAATCATAAGATCAGGTAAGGAATATTCTCACATGTCGTAGTCTGATTCTGCAGTCTCTTATGTCTAGTACGTCCTCAGGCATTTGTTAAGGTTTGTATAAAAACTTTTCATGTATCTTGGAACTTGGTATTGAAACTTACTGAGGATGTTATTGGTCACTGGTATAATTTAATTAAAAATATAGCTAAGGAAAAGGCCACCTTTAAGTAGAAGTTGAATTAGTTTTCTTAGCAATACTTCTAGGACCAAAAGCAGGAAAAGCTCAGTTTGCCTCAGAAATTATTATGATGAGACCATTGTTAGCACTGTTCCTTAAACCTGCCATTACAGGTTTCTCAAGAAATGGGTTAACTTTTATAGCTTTTAAAATATTGATCTTAATGTTTTATAGGCAGACCCAGTTCCTAATGGTTTGCGAGCTTTGCCTGTTTTTTATGCCTGCACAATTGGAATAAATCTCTTCTCCATCATGTATACTGGAGCACCATGTAAGTACATATCAAAATATTTAAATGTGAATTTAACATTATTTACAAAACTTGCATTAAATGCCCAATTTACCCCTTTTTGCTTTACAGGGCTGAAATCTCCTAGAAGGTGGCTGGCCTGCGCCCATTTCAGAAGGCTGCAGGCTAGTGTATGCTGAGTTAACCTAGATAGTTTTTCAACCAAAGAGACCTGCTCAGATTCTAAATCACTACAGACCTTTCCTCTTTAGTCTTCACAGGAGCCACCGATAATATGACCTTCTCCCTCCCTTTCTCCTATCTATGCTAAAAATGCTGGAATTGATACTGATCTCAACTACTGAAGAGTCACTAGTTACATACCTGTTCTTCACTAATCAGTCATTTAGGACTGGTTTGCTGGATATTATTTTTCTCTCCCAAAATGGAGCTACTTTTGTTTCTAAGTACTAAATTTACTCCTCTGAATCTGCTTGAATGAGAAGAGTTGGGATGTTTAACACCTGTTCTAAATACACTGAGAAGAAGAACTCATGCAGCTAAGAGGAAAAATAACTTGTGAGAATGTAAAGTTTGAGATATTGATTGTTTTCATACTGGAACTAAAGCAAGGCATGAATTGGGTTAGGGCACTGCATGTTTAATTTGGCAGCTGCAAGAGACAGATAACTTGTATGTTGTCAAGCGGGCCAGTTTTGGCTTCTAGGCTTATTTAACTTAATGGTACTTCAGTGCATAAGTCAGTGGCATTTTAGTCTTTTGACTGTTACCTACTGGAAGAGAGACATTGTATGTTGCTTCCCAGGGCACACATGCACACGTATGTAGGCATATATGCATATGTACCTGTGTGTATATGTGGGTGCATATACATAAGAGTAGTGTCAAGGAGCAATTTATCCTATGTGCTATGTATTCATATTTTCAAATATTTTAACTTCTTAAACTTTGAGACAGTCTCACTAAGCAGTTCAGGCTGACTTTAAGCTCCCTTTGTAACCCAAGCTGATCTCAAACTTTCAGTGATCCTTCTGCCTCAGCCTTCCGAGTGCTGGGATTACAGGTGTGCGCCACCATGCCCAGCTGTTTATTTTTTTGGTACTCTGAATAGAACTCATGACTGCACTTAACAAGCAGACACTGGTGCTGCTAATCTATATCCTTGGCCCCTATTTTAACTTTTTTAGTGCTTATTTGGGCCCTTTAAATTGATTTCATTAAGTCTCCAAATAAGCCAGGAATAGGGAGCTATCAGGTTTTTTTTTTTTTTTTTGGTACCAGGAATCGAACTCATGACCTTGTGCTTGCCATGTAGGCACTGTGCCACTGAGCTATATACCTGGCCTCTAACAAAGTATTTTTGACCTTGCCTTTATTCCTAGAATATCAGGAAAGGAACAGACAACTTCATGAGAATATTGGTCATGGAGGATGCCATTTTCCTTATTAAATAGTGTAGGTGAAGAAGGGCTTATGTGACCCATTTCCTTCTGTTACAAATTGAGTCTTTTATGGTAAACTAAAAAGGCTTCCATGAATCTCAGATCATTTGTGGTTTATCTGTTAGTAACAGAGGTTAAGTAAGATTGGAAACTTAAATTTTCGGTGTTAAGCTGGGCATGATGGTACATGCCTGTAATCTCAGCAATTGGAGGCCGAGACAGGACGAGGATCACAGAAAGTTCGAGGCCACTATGGACTACATAGTAAGATTCCGTCTCAAAAAATAAAAAAAAAATTTCAGTCTTTGTGTGTAAGGAGGGAATTTTAAAACCCAGGGCCTTTGCACTGAGCTCCCCTTACCCTTTTAAAATAAAATTTGATAGCAAGCCTCAAAAAGTTGCCAGTGCTGGGCTTGAATTTGTGATCTTCCTGCCTCAGTTTCCTAATGTGTGGGGATTATAGGTGTGTACCTCTTTGCCTGACTTTTCAGTCATTTTTGAATATGGGAATTTTGCTAAATTTTGTTCTTTATGAATCATTTACAAGAAAAACCAGTCTCCTTTCACTTCCTTTTTTGACTTAGGATGTAGATAAATTTAAATTGTAATAGAGATATTAAATTTCATGTATGTTTTAGCTTATATAACTAAAAGGTCAAAATTTGAAGCAGAAATTAAAATGAAAATAGTAATAGTCACTGTTGGTTGGACTTTAGTTTTGAAAAGACTTGAGTTTATGTTTGATTTTGTGTATATATTTTTGAGAGGCAATGAATTTGATATATTATTTAATACTTAATAAGCAAAATAAGCTTAAATAACCAAGCTGTTTAAACTACAGATCATTATAATATCTTTTAGGCTTAGATAGAATTGTATGTTATTTGCTGTCTGGCTTTAGTTTAGGCCGGTAGCTAGGATCCTCTTGGCATGAAAGTGACAAGCAGATAGTTTCTGCGGCTCATCTTTAAGCCATATGAAAAAGTGTTGGTGGGCTAGTCTCTTCGATATGGCTGTTAGTGAAACTAAATTCATCCTTTGCTTTGTAAAAGACAACTGTATTTAAACTGTTATCTTCCCATAGATAATGTTTCAGATGTATATATATATATGTGCAAAGGTATGTGACAGACTCTGGAGCTGGGAAGGGAGTGGGGTGCTTCTGTTTGTTTCATGGCCAGTATAGAGATCCTTTCCTGTCCTGTCAAGAAAGGAAAAGGTAGACTGGGGAAAGACCGAGGAGCTAAGTCCAGCAGGTGTTTGAAGGGGGCCTGACTGATGTGGGTTTAAAATGGGGAGTTTGCTCCCAGATTTGTGCAACCATCGTAGTTTACTCTGAAGTGTTAGAAGCTGTCAGCAGCTGGCAAGAGTGATGGGCCAGGTGGGGGAAGCCCTCTGTTCCTACTAGAGGGTTTACATGTTATTGCAGGGGGCTGTTGCCCTGGGGTTTTCAAGATGCACCATTTTATCTCCTAGTGCTGGGCTTTGACAAACTTCCTCTGTGGGGTACCATCCTCATCTCGGTGGGATGTGCAGTTTTCTGTGCCCTTATCGTCTGGTTCTTTGTATGTCCCAGGATGAAGAGAAAAATCGAACGTAAGTAAAGACTTCTGGTGGAAATGTGTTTAGTAATATGTTTATTTTTGTTTCACTACCAGTAAAAATCCACTATTTGCAAAAATGGCAAACTAAGATTTTAAGTGAATATGGATTTGTTTTCCAAACTATATTTATATAGATTCTGACCTGAGTCCTAGTCATAAAGAACATTTAACCTAAGTTGGAGAGACAGATGAGGCATTTAATCTTTTTAAAAAATGTACCCTTGTCCATAGCTGGTGGCACGATAAATACAGAGAAATTGTGGCCTGGATTCATTGACAAGAGGATGGCTTTGTGAAAATATGGGTTAGGTACAAAATGTTTTCATGCTGTGTGGACTAGCAGAACCTAGTCTGATGTATGTAACCAATCTCAGATGCACACGCACATTTTACACTGCACACACATACTCAGATGCACATTGTATTTGTGCTAGCGTTGTACAAATTCTAAAAGCATTTTTATGTGTCACGTAAAGGCATCACTTTGGTCATCACAGTACTATTATTATGTAATTAAATACTGAGTACTGTAGATTTTGGTATCAGCCTTAAATCTTACGGCTGAGATCTCATGTCTTTTTCTGCCCTTCTCATCTGAGCGAATGCTTGACATGGATGGAGTGTAGTTATCTTCACCAGTGCAGGGGTGCACAGGCCGCAGGGCGGCAGGAATAACGCTGTGTCACCACAGCCCTCAGATGCCACTGTGCTGCAGGTGCAGAGGCAGCAAGGCTTTCAGGACTCTGTGACCTCGTTTTCCCCTCAGTCTGGGAGAAGTGAGATAAATCTCGTTCTGATTTGACCGAGATGCCTGAACCAATAGGTAAACATACAGAGCCCAGGCTTGATAACAGAAAATACTACTGTTTGGCTATGGAATTAGAACTGTAAGGCACACCTCTGTTTCCCAAGGGTAAAGTTGTCATTTTCAGGTGGCTGCCTATATCATAGGTCACTTTGCTTGAATTCTTGAACTGAAATTTGGGACACTTTTTTTAAAGAAGACATGAATTAGGGAAGTTTAGCTTTTCACTTGAGTATCAGACCCAAGCTTGAATGGGCTTCTGTTGCAGGGATCTAAGAAGGCATTTTGCATTTGTGAAGGGTTGTTAAAAAAATAACCATGAGTATGGAATGGTTATGAAGTCTAAAATATTTCCTGCCTGACCCTTAGTAGCAGAGGTTTGTGACCCCATCAGAGTGTGCTTGCTGGCTTGTTCCCAAGTGAAAGATGAGTTACTGACAGATGATAAAGCAGGCAAGAAAGCCCTGCTGAATTGTAGCTGATGTTTACAGATACTCTTATTGTGACATGGACTGGGGGACTGTGGCAGGATATGGAACAAGGTGATATGGGCAAACCCAAACTAAGCCCTCTCCCCTTTTTTCCTAGGAGAAATAAAATCCAGTCCTTCTGAAAGCCCCTTAATGGAGAAAAAGAATAGCTTAAAAGAAGAGCATGAAGAAACAAAGTTGTCTCTCAGTGACACTGAGAGCAGGCTTCCAGCCTCTGAGATGGCCTCTGCCACTGGCCCGCTCCGGGCCGTGGTGGAGGAGAGAACAGTGTCATTCAAACTGGGGGACCTGGAGGAAGCTCCAGAGCGGGAGAGGCTTCCCAGTGTGGACCTGAAGGAGGAGACCAGTGTAGACAGCACCATGAATGGTGAGTTGACATTCCTGAATGTCATTCTGTTCTGTGTTGCTTACTGAGGCAGCTTACTGTTGCTGACCTGCATGCCCTTCACACTAACTGTTACCTTTCGGTCTTGGCCAGGTGCAGTACAGTTGCCCAATGGGAACCTCGTTCAGTTCAGTCAAGCTGTCAGCAATCAGATCAACTCCAGTGGTCACTATCAGTATCACACTGTGCATAAAGATTCTGGCTTGTACAAAGAGCTGCTCCATAAGTTACATCTGGCCAAGGTGGGAGACTGCATGGGAGACTCTGGCAACAAGCCCTTGCGGCGCAATAATAGCTATACTTCCTACACAATGGCGATCTGTGGCATGCCCCTGGATTCATTCCGTGCCAAAGAAGGTGAGCAAAAGGGTGAAGAAATGGAGAAGCTGACATGGCCCAGTGCTGACACCAAGAAGCGGATTCGAATGGACAGTTACACCAGTTATTGCAATGCTGTGTCTGACCTTCACTCGGCATCTGAGATGGACATGAGTGTCAAGGCTGAGATGGGCCTGGGCGACAGGAAAGGAAGCAGTGGCTCTTTGGAAGAATGGTATGACCAGGATAAGCCTGAAGTGTCGCTCCTCTTCCAGTTTCTGCAGATACTTACAGCATGCTTTGGGTCCTTTGCCCATGGTGGCAATGACGTCAGGTCAGTTCACTTTGAATTTTGGTGTGCTGTTTTTGAACTGTCTTCTCTCTTTTACCTGCCTGTTTCAGTACTCCTCTCCATACAGTACTGAGTAATCCAGATAGACTGAGGTAGTAGCAGTTACTGACTTAATAAACTGTGGAATTTCACACTGTAAAGAGATTACAAAGTGTTTTAAACTTTATTTTTATACATGAAAATACAAATGATTTCCACAGAGTAACCTTTGTCCAGATGAGATTTAGTTCTTTGATAGTAGATGGTGGGACATCAGGTGAAGGACTTAAAGCCACTTGGTTACTGAATGAATTTGTGGTTTGATAGGCCTTAGTTCCGTGGTCTCTAAGCATCACTGGGACCCTAGAGTTGCTTAAGCTGTCTGTAGAGGGCCCTGAGTGCATGGCACTCTGCTTTACCAGGATAGCTTTCTTTTTCCCTGTTGTGTGTGTGCAGATTCCTTTTCCTTTGATAGAAAGGTTTGTTTATTAAATGAGCTTGAAAGTCAGGGTTAGACAACCTAGTAAAACAGCAGCACATTGGGTCTTGCCAAAATGTAGTTCTGCATGGAAAGTCATCTTTGTCCTCTTTTCTTCCAGCAATGCCATCGGTCCTCTCGTTGCTTTGTATCTGGTTTATCAGACAGGGGATGTTTCTTCAAAAGTGGCGACACCAATATGGCTTCTGCTCTATGGTGGCGTTGGCATCTGTATTGGGCTGTGGGTTTGGGGACGGAGAGTTATCCAGACCATGGGCAAGGACTTGACCCCAATCACACCTTCTAGGTGAGTATGTAAGCAAATCTTAAGTGCTTATTCTTTTAAGAGAAAATACTGCATAGTGTTAATACAGGTGTCTCAAACTGTGGAAGTTTCTGATTGTATTCTTTTTTTTTTTGATCTGAAGCTTTTTATTTATTGTTGGGCCTGAAACATGTTGGTTCATCATTTACTCAGCTTCTAAGAAGAATGTGTGTACTAAGAGTGAATAGCTGCTCTGTGTACCTAGCTTTTGTGTTTATTTGATAGCAAAGACTAATGTTTATTCCTCAAGATAAAGCTGAAAACATTTTACTTAATGGTATTGCAGAAGACTTTAACCTTTACATGTTAGTGAATAGGGAAAGGAAGGGTGTCATGGCCCCATGATATAGATTTCAGGGGTGACAGGAAATAAAGATGTTGGGAGGTTGTCACTGAGTAGAACCAAGTGGAATTGTATTAATTAAAGATGAGTGTTAGCTTATTAAAACAAAATCCTGAATTGACAAATTTTTTGTGTCTGCAGTGGCTTCAGTATTGAACTGGCATCTGCCCTCACTGTGGTAATTGCATCGAATGTTGGCCTTCCCATCAGTACAACACACTGTAAAGTAAGTGTAAACAGTGGTGTTATTTGATGGCTATGGTAATGTGTTTTATTTTTTGCTGCTTGAGAAAGTTTTACATAGTTGTAGTCTTACAGACAAGTGACTAAGGAATAATAGGCTTCTATTTTACAGTTTCTTGCCTGTTACTTAAGTTCTTGTATACAACTGTCTGTGATTTCTGGCTGCTAGCCTCTTGATCTTCCATTGTAACTGTTTCATCACAGTCACTTGATGGTGTGTTTGGTCTTGAGTCATTTCTATGTGGCAGTTATATTATTTTCCTGCAGGAAAACCATTGAGAGTTGTGCAGGTATGTGCCAATAAACTGGCCAGCTATTTGGTTCTGGCCGTATAGACTTTTGCTATCACTTGTGAGGCTTGTTGAACTGTTGGGAGGTTGGTTGTTTATAGAAAGTATATATTCAGGGCCTTTCAGAACTGTAGTACCAGTGAAGTCTTATACCATTTTTAGTAAAATTAGCACAGATTTAACAATTTGATTTTTTTTTTTTTAATTGCCCTTTTCCCATGAGTAATCATGTTTTGGTTCGGGAGATTGAACTCATGACCCCATACTTGTCAGGCAGGTGCTTGTGTCGCTGAAAGTCCTTGGCCTCCCATGAGTAATCATAACCTGTTAGAAACCAACTTCTATGGACTTGGTCTTGTCCAGTTGGCCGGGCCCCTTGTCTAAATTTCAGGTATCTTTTTGGTGAATACTTTGGGTACTTAAATAACTTAGTTTCCTTGGTCTTGTGTCTCTCCTAGGTGGGCTCTGTTGTGTCCGTTGGTTGGCTCCGATCTAAGAAGGCTGTTGACTGGCGACTCTTCCGCAACATTTTCATGGCTTGGTTTGTCACAGTCCCCATTTCTGGCATTATCAGTGCTGCTATCATGGCAGTCTTCAAATATCTCATCTTGAGAGTGTGAATCTAATATTTAAATTTATGTCAATGTTTAGGACCACCTTACACATTCCTGCTCCCTTGAAGAATGATTACAGTGTTACCGAAGACCTGACAAAAGTCTTTAAAAGTTTGGGAGCTATGGAAAGGAAGTGTTACTTTATGATGTAATTGCTTTTGTGCTAAATATGACTAGTCTCAAAATTAGCTATGTAAAATAGCCAGGTTTCCATTGATTCCTGCTGAGGTTCCCTTCTGGGCTGTGAATTCCTGTACATATTTCTCTACTTTTTGTATCAGGCTTCAATTCCATTATATTTTAATGTTGTCTCTAAAGATAATTGTGTGTGTATGTGTGTGTGTGTTTATTTCTTTTCTTTTTTTTTTTTTTTTTAACAACTACGCAGAGCCAGTTGACAGAGTATACTCTACTTTATTGGTTTCACCAGCTTCTGCCCTAACATGCACAGGGACTTAACAATAAAACTTGTACCTGAAGCTTCCCTTGTAGCCTCCTATAGAAATAGAGTCATTGGCGCTCTGACTCTGATAGTTATGGCAGATTGTATTGGCATAT
This sequence comes from Hydrochoerus hydrochaeris, assembly GCA_004027455.1. NCBI lineage: Eukaryota > Metazoa > Chordata > Mammalia > Rodentia > Hydrochaeridae > Hydrochoerus > Hydrochoerus hydrochaeris. The sequence continues at coordinate 2,015 of PVLA01002324.1, read as the reverse complement.
GTGGGAACTGTAGAGGGTTGAGTTCCTTTGAACACTGAAAATTTAGGGCCTGGGATTTATCTCCATGGCATAAGCGCCTGCCTTGCAAGCTCGTGGTCTTGAGTTTGATCCCTGGTACAAAAAAGGAAAAAGAAAAGAATGTTGAACACTGAAAATTTAAGTTACTTAGTAACTTCTTTGCAATGGACTGTTGCTAAGAAGTAGGGGAATAAAAGCCTTTTGGCAGTCTTCATAATTTCTTTTAAGATTTTTCTGACAGTGTGGGATGGATGAATGAAGTAGAATATGAACTTTGGGCAAGTTAAATGGGACAGCCTTCCATGTTCATCTGTCTACCTCTTAACTGAATAAAAAGGCCTACAGTTTTTAGAAAATTGGTTCTCATGGTTTTTGTTCATATTTGAGTTGTCTGCTTCTGGTCAATTAGTCTTACAGTGTTCTTACACATGTGTGAATGTCTTCACAAGTGAGTTCCTATCCACCTTCAAGTTCCACATCCTCTTTTTATGCTTCTGTGATCCCAGGATACACATGACATTACTCCCTGGGGATTGTTGGAGCAGCCTGGCATTTTTTTCTTTAATAGCACAATTTAAGACATTTTCATGTTAACAACTTGAGTTTTCCTGTTTGAATGGGCTATTCTGCTTCACGCTCCTGAGTGCTGGGATTACAGATGTGCACCACCATGGTTGGCCCTGGCTTATAGATTGTGCTGGGATTACAGATGTGCACCACCATGGTTGGCCCTGGCTTATAGATTGTTTCTAGCTTTGATATTACACAGAAAGCTGAGATGAATTTTGTATATGTGTACTTCAGCTTCATTTAACAATTGCCAGTTTTGGATTCTAAAGTCTTGATCTGTTACTTTTATCCTTGATCAGAACAGTTCACAAAAAGTACAATTTCTTTGTTAGCTAGGTTAATGGTTTCTGTCCTGGAAGTTGTGGGGCAGTATGTTTGAAGTCTTGGATTTATTTAGTGTTTTAAAAGAATCCAGCATTAAGACTATCAAAGGATAAGGCTGTGCCTGTTCAGATTTGTGCCTGCCCTATAGCTTCAAATAAACCCAGGTGTTTGCAGATCCCTGTGCTTAATGGAAAATAGTACCTTTCCCACCATTTTGAGAAGAACAGCCCTTCCTGAGAAGGAGGAACCCTAACACTGTCTAATAAGGACACATGCTGAAAGAATCTTGAACTATTTTTTCACATACATCACCTTCCCTGCCCAAACAAGGTTGTATAAAATTGAGTAAGAATTTTTAACAAAAACCAAAATCTTGCTGTTTTGCTTTTCCAGAGTCAACCACTTTGGGTATTTGCTGCTGTCCATCTAGATAGACAGATTGACTTTTAGGCCAAGTGTATGGTCAGCAGCTGTGGGACTGCAGGTCCCTTCTCTTGGGCAGTTTCTCAACCAGGGCTAATTTTTACTAATCCCATCCCAGTTAGTGACAGTGTCACAGCTGACTGGGGAGGCTGCTGTAAATACCTGACATTGCACAGCACTGGAGGTGAGAAACCCTGATGCAGGGTGGTCTGGTTGGTTGGTCTCTTGGCCTGGGGAGCCCTAGGGAAGACTAGGAAGGGCAAAGACCTGATGCTCCAAGTTGTGGGGCTCTGGGGGAAGAAGTCACCATGAATTTACCTTCCTGTTGTCAGTATAAGGAGTCTTTGCTTCGTATGACTAATAAGTGTGAATTTTAGTTACTGGGGATTAGATTAATATCAGTGCCTGGTTAACATGGTTCGCTTTTCAGTTACTTTGGTTTATTAGCTGAGTAACTGTATAAAATACAAATTGATTGCTCCCTTTTAAATTTGCAAATCTTGAGAAAATACCAGCTGCAGGTCATGGTCTGTGATCAGCACATCAGTTCTTTCCAAGTGTATTGGTAATTGATTGAATAACTGTATAAAATACAAATTGATTGCTTCCTTTTAAATTTGCAAATCTTGAGAAAATACCAGCTGCAGGTCATGGTCTGTGATCAGCACATCAGTTCTTTC
>PVLA01002323.1:0-277664 GCA_004027455.1 Hydrochoerus hydrochaeris | reverse complement strand
AAGCTGGCAAAACTCCTTAAAAGAAACTAAGGATAGACTATCAAAACTTGAAGACAAGTTTGCAGTGTGTGATGATGAAAAGAAAGATCTCTTAAAAATAACAAGGAAACAGGCAGTAACAATACAAAGGCTAGAAGATGACAAGAGAATCTACAATTTAAGAATAAGAAACATGAACGAAGAAGCAGGAATACATACACGTGAATTACAAAGACTACTGATGGAAATAATTAAGGAAAACTTCCCAAGCATGGGAAAAGAAAATGACATTCAGTTGTGTGAGGCATACAGAACCCCAGCCACCTACAACCAAAACAGATCTACACCCAGACATATATGCCATAAATTCAAAATAAAAACAGAATATTAAAAGCCATCAGAGAAAAGAAACAGATTACCTATAAAGGTAAGCCCATCAGAATCACAGCTGACTTCTCGACACAGACCATCAGATCAAGAGGAGCTTGGAGTGAAGTATTCAAAGCCCTGGAAGAAAATAACCTCCAGCCCAGATTGATGTACCCTGCAAAACTGTCACTAGAAGTTGATGGAGAAACAAAATGCTTCCATGACAAAGAGGAACTGGGGGAATTTGTGTGACCACCAATCTAACCCTACAGAGAATACTGAAGGACATTCTAGAGAGAGAGAAAAAAAATACCAGGATTTTAGGAACAGTGGCAGAAAGGCCTCAATGAGTGGGGCAGGCAGTAGAATGAAGGAGAAAACTAGACAAAGAAAAATGGCATAGCAGAAATGAGGCAAAGAAGGATGGCTAGAACCTCTAACATAGATGGCCTTGATACACTATATTTTTAATAGTGCACCAGGATTTAAAACCCACATTACTCACACCACTCTGCTTAGATGTATTATATTCTGTTCCAGTCATTCTACCTGTACTAGATTTGAGGGCACAGACAGTAATCCCGAAAATAACAGGATATAGTATGGTAATCATCTTAATTTCCTATTAACTTAATCTAAAGCTTTGTAAAACCTACACTGTTTTACCATGATTGATCGTAATTGAATCTGTTTTGTTGGATAGTGGTTTTGTATTGATAGATTTTATTCAAAGCTGTTATGATTGATAGTATCAAGTCTGAGAGTATAGGCAACTGTACTTAAGATGACAAGATCCACTAGAATATTCACTATGGTTTGATTATTACCTGCCTTTGAAGTTTTATACTGTCCACAATGTTTTATTTTAACTACTATTTTTATTTACTGCTATACTCAATTATACTGCTATATTCAATTATGCCTGATGATAATAGACATTCTATTGAAGATAATAAGAAACAACACAGTAATCATTGTAGATCACCTTGTACTGTGGTTTTACACGACTTTTTGGTTTCATGTTTTTATAGGGATTTGTTTTGTTTTGTCTTGCTGTTTTGTTTTTCCCTCTAATACAGAAAGTATAGAAATATATGCAGAGATTCATGCATGTGTAGCTGTTTATACTCTCACTGTTTGACTATCTACTTTGTATGCTTTAATTTTGTAACGAGCAACTATTTCTAAGAGGACAATATGTAATTTATCAACTAGTGATTTATTGTTTATCTTTTTTTTGAATTCTGTATTGCCTCTACCCTTTACATGCTTTTGTTTTTCTTTAAATTAAAAAAAAATGCGTCTTCAAATCCTCAGACATGATATTTAGGTATTATTTACTTTATCTCAGTAAGATTTTAAACCTTTAAGTTCATAGAAATATATGTAGAGACTCATGCATGCATAGCCATTTACAGTCTCACTATTTGAATATCTACCTTGCATGCTTTAATTTTGTAACTTGAACAACTATTTTTAAGAGGACAATATGTAATTTATCAACTAGTGATTTCTTACTGTTTATCTTTTTTTAAGTTCTGTATTATCTCTACCCTTTACATGTTTTTTTCACTTTAAATAAAAAAAAGAAAAAAACCTATTGTGAAATTCCAAATGAACAACTGAAATGTGGATAATGTAAAAGTTTTCAGAATGTGAAATGTTATACTTTTTTTTAGCATTTGACAGAAGCAGACCAAGTTACACTGGAAAGTAGCCCATTTTAGTACTTCCTCCTTTAGAAAGTATATTCAAATATGCAAAACATTAGCCATCCTGTGGCAGCCAAAATTTAGATGAAACAACCTTCCTTTTAAAATATGAGCTTAGCATCATACTGTAATCCACTCATGAAATAAAAAACCATGTGCTAAAGCCTTATGTAAGAGGATTATTCAGGAATCAAATGAAATCTGCATCCTTGGCTTTTAGCACTGGATTCTAAGCAAATGTCATATTCCAGGTAGGCACAGCTGCCTCCACAGATAACTAGGACTCTCAACCACCTGCTTCAAACTAGATCCTTCAGTCAACCTGACTATATAAATTAACAGTTAAAGTGCTATCAAATATCCTAGTAAGAGCCAAATGATTCTAATATGAAGTATACTTAATTTCTCATTGACTGACTACAATGCAAAAACACAGTTGGAAAGCATTGACCCAAACTAAATGGAAAAAAAAAGGGAGGGGATCTCAATCTTGTATGGTGTAAGGAAGATAAATAAACTGAACAGAAATGGAAAAATGTTCTTCTTAATTAAAATCATGAAGACAAGCATAGTCAAGGCTTTCCATTGTAAAAAGTTCTTAACTAATGAAATGAGAAGGCAAAAAACACATAGACATTCAGACCATAATGCAGAGATCATTTGATCCTCTGTCTTGGAATCATTTGACTCTCAAGGATGGGGGGGGTGGTTTAAAACCAATGTCAGAGGCATTACCTTAACTATCTGAATCCCCATGGAATCATCATCAGGATTACTCCTTTCATTGAAGGTGAAGCGCATGGTTTTGTCCCAGTCAATGGCTATACTGTGCAAATAATGATCTGCCAAGGTCAACCAAACCTAAAATATTACACAAAGATGATTGCTAAAGTAGAATTTGTAGTTTCACTTTTAATAGAAATCATTGCATCCAACAAGAAAATGATAACTGTTCCTAGACCAGATGTAGCTTATACATAGACGTCTACAAGAGCCTCCTCAAATTCTTTACTATATTAAATTTTACCCTTTAGGGCTTTTCATCAATTCTCTCATAAATATTTGTTGAGTTCACACTATGTGCCAAGGAACAACCCCAATATTATGAATGCTGAAAATAAACCCACATTTTTTTCAAGTTTTATTTCAGCTCAATTGAAATTTTATTTTAGTTGCGTTTTTCTTTTACTTGCCTTTGAATTGCTCTCTATTAAGCTGATGGTATAGCTCAATGGCATGCACTTTACCTAGAATAAATTTCTATGTTCGGGCAAAAGCCACTTGATCACTCATAAGAAATGGGCCTTTTTCATCATGGAGTTCTCTGCTATTAATTCATCCCTCCCTCACACACATAAAACTGACAGATGGACTCACACAATGAATAATTTTGTTTAAAAAGCCATTGGATATTTTTACTCATGTATCTTACCTAGAAAATCTGTTTATGGAAAATGTATTTCATAATGCCATTTTTTAAGATGCCTAAATATTTGAATCCCAGAAGTATTAAAACTAGATTTATAAATTAATAACCTAAGAAAACATTTCAAGTCTTGGTATTCAACATAACTTAGCAGAAACAACATTGATATCTTACTATATCATTAATATCTTCAACTAGATCTCTAAGCATCAGAATCAGATTTCCAAATGTTCACTTAAAACCTTCAATTTAGACATCTAATAGGCATTTTCATCTCAAGCGTAACAGACCTAAAACTATCAGGTAACTCACCACCACTCCAACTATATGTATATATCTAGATCCAAACATGCATCTCTGCTCCTCTCAACCCTCTAAACAGTAGCTCTCTCCCTTTTGAGTCACTCATGCTAAAATTTTGATGTTATCCTTAACATCTTTCTCATACCTTATATTTAGCCCATTAGAAATTCATGTCAGCTCAACTTTCAAAATATATCTAGAATCTAATCCCCTCTGTCTCTATTATCACAACTGAGCCATCTCACCTAAACTACTATGAGTCTCCTACTGGTTTCTCTGCTTCTGTCCTGGTCTCTCATATTCTCAAGTCTATGATCCTCTCTCTTATTGCTTTTCCCTGTTGCTCTCTGTGCTCCCCTCTTCCCCCACCATCATCACCAACTACTTAGGTTTCAACATCCCTCAGATTTTCCTCCTGCATGCATCTGTATTGGCTATTCCCCCAGCTGGCCTGTCTTCACCCAGTTAGCTATGTGGGCTGACTTCTCAACCTTTTCAAGGCCCTTCTCATGTTATTTTGCTATCTAAAATTTCACCTCCTTACCCCATTCTTCCACACTCACCTTAGTTCTTTCTATGTTTTATTTTTATCCATAGCATTTATCACCATCTGACATACTTTATTTTTTATTCATTTTAAGCTCCATGAGAACAAAAACTTCCGTCTGTTTTTGTTTCCACTGTTGTATTCCTAGCACCTAAATAGCACCTGGCACAGAATGAATGGATCAATATATGCTTAGTGCATGCATGAGTGATGAAGAGACAAACAGCAGATTACTAAACCGAGAATACGCTTTGACATTCCAGACACTTTCAAGAAGGACACATGTTGTCCTTTTGTATTACAGTCCTATGAACACACCTACCTTTCTCCTCCATTCCTTTGGTATCCCTGTCGATAGTCTGGCAACTGCCTTGAGAGCATCATACCACTGGGAACAAGGAGAAAATATCAGAGAATATTAACCTAGAGAAACACTTCAAACTTTTCTCTATCTTGACTTCCATAGAAACAGCACACTAGGATAAGTAAAGCTTTACTAGGATAAGTAAAGCTTTCAGCCAGAAATTATCAGTCTAGGGGCTGTGACTGGCCCCAAACCCTACCCCTTAAGAACCCTACAAACACCTGTGATGATATATATACAATCATTTGGAAGCTCTAGTTCAAAAACATAAACATGTATAAATAGTTCATAATAACATAAATCTGGTTATTAAAATGTTTTTCACTCTTTTTGGAAACTACAAAGTTTTGGAAACCTCAAATTTTTTCGTAACAAGTATAAACCAGGTTTCAAAAGTTTTTATCTGAAACTAAACAAAAGAAAATGGTATCCTCTTATGCAAATCAAAGTAAATAGTAATATTCTCACTTTAAAAATATATCTCAGTGCACCCTGCTTACTCTCCAGAATGAGTGTATTCAAAGCCAAAAATAAAGTTACCTGCTGAAAACCATTTTGACCTAAAGATGGCTCAAGAGTGAACTTCAATTTTGTATCAACCCCTAAAAGAAAATACATAAGTAGTTACATATTTATAGAAACTATAATGATTTAAAAATAAAAAAGCTTGATTCTACTGAACTGTCATATTTTTAAATATGTATTTTTACTAAATTTCAGTTGTATTACATGAAAAGCATTTTTTAATGTAAGTATCTTGATTATTAAAATAAAAGTACTCTGTGTTAATAGAATGGAGCTTATCACATAGGATGACAGTTTCCACTTTCTAGACACCAAAACCTAACCTGTCTCAGCCTCAATTCTTTAACCTTTAAAATGAGGATAATAATGTCTATCAGAGGACTGGTATGGTGGTTAATTTTAAATCTCCTAGCATGGTGTAGCTAATATTTATGAAACACACAAACAGAATTCTTAGCAGAGTTTGTTTTTCTAGTATATGTGCATGGACTAAGACTATTAAGGAAACTTCAGTATCAAAACCTGTAAAATGGTATCATGGAACCATGGATATAGTTCAGCATTACAGCGCTTGCCTAAGCATGCAGAAGGCCCTGGGTTTGATACCCTGCACAACCAAGGTAAGAAGGAAGGGAAGGAGGAAAAGAGGGATGAAGATAGAGAAAAAGGAAGGAAGGAGATAATTGCCTTTCCTCTTATAATGGAATAACCCATTATAACAATTCTATTTGGATATTTTCATATATTCTTAAATTCTGTCTTGATACACTTATTGAAGACAAATCATGTGTGTCTGCTAAATTATAAACTACAAGCTAAAAATACAACCAAATTCTAATCTCAAGTAATCCACACTTTTAGATTAAAATTCTTTAATTAGAATCCCAAATCCCTGTAATAGAAGAAAATAAATGGGAAAGTGTATGAAAACTAAGTTTTAATTCTTAAATTAACACCTCTATTCAGAATTCCATAGAATTATGTGCTGTTATTGCAGTAAAATTATGACAATTCTTATCCCTTCTTAAATCCTCTGAAAATTACAATCAAATCTGAAAGTGCTATATAATCTTTTTCTTCAATTTCAAAATAAATGACAGTTTAAGTTACTTTTAAAAGACATTGCTTTAAAGTTCCAACACTGTCGACAACATTCAGTTTTACAAAATGCAAAAATCAAGTGATGATATTTTTGCCCCAAAGATGTTGACTGCAGGTTGGGTATATCAAAAACTTCCCCAAAACTCCCAATGCTTAGGAACAAACTTCAGAGCTTATATAGCAATAGTATTTAATTATCATTACATTATTGTTCACTATTACAAAGCATATTGGTCTTTTAAAGACATATATATGGAATCAAGAAACAGGAAAAAGATGCATCTGTTTTACTCAAGTCTATAACCGTATTTAATGCTTTTCTTGGAGCCCTGGGAGAGAGCTGTGATTATACATATTGGGACCTAGATTTCTGAAGTGAAGGGATGGTAGAGAATCCCAGACATGCAATCAGTCAACGCCTTGACATTTCTTTTCAAACCTTCTAGCTCAAAACCATACTATGTCTGGATAGATGACTTTCTTTTCTGAAGAGATTGTCACCTCTGTGGGATCCTTTTAAAAAAGGCAACTCTGCCCCTGGAGCGATAGAGGGATCCCCAAGAGAGTCTCCAACTTCAAGACAGGATTTAAAACCCTGAGAAACACAGTCTAGAGGGTGCTGTCCAGGGTCATGGTGCTGAATGGGGAAGCGTGTAATTCAGACGTTTGCTTTACCACAAGAAAGACAGGAAACCCAGCCTCCCGCTAACTTATTTCTGCCACCCTAAAAACCTTCTGGGTTCCCTGTATGTTTAACCAAATATGCTCCTCTGACGTTCCTGAGCGTCCCTGCGGCAGGAGTGCCAGGGTCAGCTCGCCTGGAGGCTGCTGACCTCACGTCGTCATGTCGATTGCCTGACAGTGTAGAGACCCAGCTGGGGTTAGCCAAAACCGCAACTACTTTCTTATGATCGAAGCCACAGGATTTAAGTATAAGTGATCATTTGCCGCCTGCATGCAAAGCTTAAATCAGGTCATTTTCAACCCTTTTCTTCTAACTGAATAAGGGAGGGGAGAAGGCTTATGTTTCATCTGATAATCACAGCTGTTCTGGATTCAGAAATACAAAACACTGTTAACGTGGGAAGGAGATTCTTTAAAGGGGGTGGGGGAGTTAAGAAGGTGAATAAAAACTAGTCTCTGCAACTAGACACTTCCACGGGGAGAAAAACAAAGAAACCACGAGGTTCGGAAAGCAGCGATACGTTCCTCCCTTTGGGACTCGGTGCCTGGGCCGAATCTCCTGCAGCTGGGTAACAGCAGGTCCCAGAGGCATTAGGGTGCAGGGAGTGGAGATGAGGTACCCGCGTGCAGCCCAGCTGGGGCCACTAGGGGGAAAGGTAGGCGCCAAGCACCGGCGCGAATACAGCCGGCTCCCTGGGCGGCCACCTCCTGCATTTATCTCTGTGCCCAGGAGGCAGGGCCGGGCACTAAAAACCCCCGGGAAGGATGCCAGGCGGCTGAGCTGCCGGGGAGTTCGGCAGCCCGGAGAAGCAGGCTGTGTAAACACAGGCTGGTGGTGGATGGAAAGGGCCTACCCTAGCGCGGCCAGGCGCGCTCCCGGACCCGACCCACAGCACTGCTGTCCTGCCTCCTCCCCACCCCGAACACAGATCGGAGCCTCCAGGCGAGCTGACCCTGGCACTCGTGCCGCAGGGACGCTCAGGAAAACGCACGTATAGTCGATTGTTCCTTCTCAGTCGCTGCTTTCCCTTCCGACCTCTGGTGCCAATTCTGAGCCTTTCTCAGCCCTCGCAATTTTTTCAAGGTCTGGCTTCCTACGAGCCCGGAGCACAATAGGTGACGCGACCTCTGACTGCTGGGGCAGAACCCGCACGTCCCCACGCGTGCAGAGGGTCCGTGCAAAGCAGCAGGCGGCGCCGCGCGCACCGGGAGGCCGCGGCCCCCACCCAGGCCCTGGTCCGCGCCGCGCCCTCCCGGGCCGACCTGGCTCCTCCGGTGCCTAGGCGCGGCCTGGCCCCAGCCGAGTCCAGCGCGTCTTCCCCGGGTCCCCTCTGTAGCCCTGGGTCCTCACCCGGCTCCAGAGTGCAGAGCAACCGGGGTGCGGTCCGCGAGATGCAGCTGCGCTTCTTGAGGACATTGCTCAGGATGGTGCCCACGCCGCCGCCGCCGCCGCCGCCGCCTTGTCGCTTCGGACATCTCCCCCCGCGCCTCAGGGAGCCGGTTAGCTTGTCCTGCCGCATCCGGGAGCGACGCGGGCTCCGGTGTGGCCACCGCCCGCTTCGGTCCCCGCAGCCCCGCGGGCCGAGCGGCTGTGCGTGCGGGGCTCGGCGCGTCCCGGAGGGCTGGGGTCCCCGCGGGGCGGCAGGAGCGCGGCTGGCGCTCGGGGGGACGCGGGGAGCGGCGAGGCACCGCGGGAGCCGCCGAGCACGGGGAGGCGCGGGGGCATCTGCAGTGCGGAGCCCTCACTGCTCGGGCGGAGCGGGCTCGGGGCGGGGACGGAGGGAGGGAGGGAGCCCGCCAGTGCGCCGAGACGCAGGCGGCGCTCAGGCCCCCAATCCCCGCCTGGCGGCGGGCAGGCGGGACGCCGGGCCCGGAGCCGCGGAGCCGCGATCCCAGGGCCCCTCCCCGGAGCGAGGCTGCAGGGGCTCCAATGGGAGCGATCCTCGAGTCCGGGGCCACCGGCCACCTGCGAGGGCCACCTCAGCGGGGCGGCCTCGGGCCGAGAAGCTGGCAGACGGTGAAGTACCAGCTCCGTCCCAAACTGCGTGAAACTCTTTCCTCGCTGCTTAGGGAAGCGTGGAGGGCACATTAGAGACCTGGTTTTAAAATGCTTATTTCCCTTGGGGCGGGGGTGGGGGGTGGTGGCACTTCTAAAAAAGCATCTCTCCAGAGCTTCAGTAGTTCTGAACTAGTACTAATTATCACTATTTACCATGAAAATGAAAGCGAGGAAAGGGTGTAAGGGATATAAAAATATCTGAATTTGCTAATCTTTAGAAAGAGAAATACTAGTTAAAATTTTTTAAAACAGGAGGATGAACCTACTAGAGGGGAAACTTGAAGCCAGCCAAAGGCACAGCCAAAGTCTTGCCAAATAGAATTTCAGTAGCTCAAGAGGTAGTAAGAATCAAAAAGGGGGAGGACTGCATCATATTAAAAAGTTTCTGCATAGTAAGAGAAACCAACAGAGTGAAGAGATGGCCTACAGAACAGGAGAAAATCTTTGCCTGGTACCGTGCCAATGGAAGAGTAATATCTAAAATATTCAAGACAATACCAAAAAAAATCAAGCAGCTAATCAATCAGTGGGCAAATGAACTGGACAAACTTCTTAAAAGAAATACTTATAGCCAATAAGTATACAGAAAAAAAAATTCAGTATCTTTAGCCATTAGGAAAATAGAAAATCAAAACTGCATTGAGATTCCACTCCAATCAGAATGGCTATCCTCAAAAATACACACACAATGCTTGCTGGCAAAGATGTAGGGAGAGCTGGGCATGGAGGTGCACACTCAGCAGTTAGGAGGCTGAGGCAGGAGGATGGATGCCTCATGGTGAGTTCAAAGGCTACACAGTGAGTTCAAAGTCAGTCTGAACTACATAGTCCCTGTCTCAAGGAAAAATAAATAAATAAGATGTAGGGGGAAAAAATGAACCCTTCCACACTGCTGGTAGGAATGTAAATTAGTAAAGCCACTATGGAAATCTGTATAAAACTAAAGCTAAAAATAGGACTACCATATGACCCAGCTATACCATTCCTTGGCATCTATCCAAAGAAATTAAGTCATATCTGCACACCCATGTGTACTGGGCACAATTCACAATAGCCAAGATATGGGACCAGCTCCTGTGTGCATCAAGCAATGACTGGATAAAGAAAATAAGGCATATATGTATACACGGGAGTACTATTCAGCTGTAAAGAATGAAAGTATGTCATTTGCAGGCAAATGGATAGGATGGAGAACATCATATTAAGTGAAACAAGTCAGACTCAAAAAGTCTGCTTTTCCCAATATGCTTTTCCCAATATGCAGAACCTTAAAAAAGATGATATGAAGGTACAAGGGAGACTAGTATTAGACAAGAGGAAGAGAATGAGAGAGTAGAAGGGAGGGTTATAGGAGGCTAGATAAAATCAAAATATACACATATGTGAAAATACCATACTGAAAACCAGTATTTTATAAAATTAGTAAGCACCAATAAAAATATATTTTAAAAACACATAGGGAAGAGAACCATGTGGAGACCAGGAAGAAACCCTGAGACTTCTCTAGATTTGCCGTATATACTTTTAACTCTATAAAAATGTCATGTTAATAAATTTTTAAAAAGAAAACTTAAAAACCAAAAATGAAATAAAAATAAATATCCCATTAATAGTGTAAGAACATAGAAAAAACAATTAAGTTGATTTATAACACAAATTTTTGCTTTATATCAATGGTGCCAAGGGCAAGTAAAGCTACACAGAATCTTAAAGTTCAGTAGTATTCTTGTTACTAATAATATTGGAGTTTTTAATCTTCAAATGCACGATAGGATAAAACAAATAATTGTATTAATGCCAAATGGAACCAAGATATTTTTGGCACAGTGAAAAATACAATAAAAAATTAAGTGCTTTTTAAAATACTATCAGAATATATTTACATTGAAAATACTAATATGAACTCTATCTACTTATTTTAAAAAATACAGTCAGTGAGTCAGCTTTAGATGAACAGACATCAATGAACCAGCACCCAGGTTGTGATCCCTAAAACCTTTCCTTCACTGACAGGAACAAAGGCTGTCTTGAAGAGTAACTAGATCCAGGGTTGGACCAGAAAAAGATGACAAGATGAGCTTGAAACATCTTGATGAACTCAGGAAGGAAGGAAGTGCTTCAACTTTAATGGCATCTTGTCAGAAGAACACAAAAGCCGTATAAAGAGGCTCTAGTTGGCCAAAGATGAAATGATTTGAATACCAAAAACAATGCTTGCAAATAATACTGAGTATTTTTTAAATGCTTTCATATTGCTATTCTGAATAAGCCACATAAATCATTCATACGAGTCTCATATGGTTATTTGGTGATCAGTACATTTGGAGTTTTGTGAAGTACCCCCAGGATTTGAGCTCAATGTTAGAAATGGTTTGATTCTCCTAGCACTCAGGAAGCTGAGGCAGGAGGATCACTGGGAGTTCAAAGCCAGCCTGGGCTACATAAGGCCATCTTGAACTACATAGTGAAACTCTGTCTCAAAAAAAAAAAAAAGTATAAAATCTGTTAAAAATAAAGGAAATCAAAAACAATCCTTTAAAAAAAAATCTGTTACAATGTGATTAATCAACTGCCAAAGCAAACAAGGATAATATGGGCTATATGAGCTATTTAGTTGTAGCTACCTGAAGTAAAGAAACTTTGAAAAAAGCAGTACTCTTTGAAAGAGCATTTCTTTTAAAAGATGAAGTCACTGTTTAACATTAAAACAAACAGTTATTAACAGTGTGTGTCAGACTTCTTAACCTTTTGCACCAAGGTCAGCTACAGAAATCTATCCTTCCTTCATCAGCCTGATGCTTCTACAATTTTAAGTATGTGTTTGTTATCCTTTCGCTTTCTTTTAATTTTAGTAATGTATCTGCTCACAGTTCCAGCCTACCTCAGCTATGCTGAAGACAACAGAAAGAGTAGTGAAGTTTGCCTTTACCTGGCCAGTGTTGTAGAGAACCTGATATGCCTTGGGCCTGGAGATGGTGGTCACCACCCAAAATCAAAGGCAAAGACCTAGAAGGAGCCGAAAGCTCCAGAAGAACAGCCACTCGCTGCATGCACAGTCTTGTCTTGCAGAGTGCTCCTCTGCTCAAGCCTCAGAGCGGGTTGTGTTCTGTTTTAACAAGACATTGTTCATACTCAGCGTCTTCCATGGGTCCAGCTTAAGAGGCAGCCTCACCAACCAAGAAGAGGAGTGATGAGCTCTGCTCCACCACACAGGCTGGAGTGAGAAGGACGTCCAGCCTGAGGCCATATGACACATGCCAGGCAGACCACCCTGCTCCCTCTGGCTCCGACCCCATGTCCACCATGCAGACTTCTTCTGATTATCATTTGGCTTCCCACATAGGCTGCTGCAAGGGAAAGAATGTACAGACCAGCTAAAGACACTCATTGTCTCTGGATTCAGAGACAATGCTCCGTGAGCTGAAGAAATCAAATTTCTGGACTGCCAAAGGCAAGGTCTAGATCCTGGACTGCCAGGTCACCTGGATGTGTGAGGAAAAGACCTGTCTATAAACTTCTTTTTTCAGTTATAATACTTTTCTTCCTAGCAGTGGAGGAGCTTGTTAATTTGACATGAACATTCCATTTCATCTCCTTCAGATTTATTTCAAGGAAAACACATACTCCTAAAAAAAAAAAAAAAAAAAAAAAAAAAAAAAAAAAAAAAAAAAAAAAAAAAAAAAAAAAAAAAAAAAAAAAAAAAAAAAAAGGTTCCCATTCTAAAACTGCTTAGAACTTGAAACTTTAAAAAAAAAAGTTTCCATTATTACAGCAATAAGTAGCAAAGGAATTAAAACAGTATTATTTTGTTTACATCGGAGGGAAAAGCCAAGACTGCCAACTTTTGTAGCAAACAGATAATTAAATGAGTAGTAAAATACAATAGTCTAAAAACAACTATGGCACAAGTCTAGTATTATATTTATTGTGTGAGTCATAGTTTCTTATTTCATGTCTGGAATACTGTTTTCCAAAAGCAAAACATGTCATGTGAAGTCAGCTTACCCAGGAAACAGGCCAGCACGGACTCTGCCTGAGGCTCTCCCAGCCAGGCTGGTGCACCATCACTCTTTACTCATTGAGCAATGGTTACCAATCAAATGTTACTAATGAACTCATGTTGTGGCAAATCCCACCTTGGCTTGGTTCAGAACAGCCATGATTTGAGGTGATTTGGGGAAAGGCGGGCTCAATGTAAAATTGTTTTTGTATTGTTAAAGAAGACAAAAGTTCAAGGAAACGCCCTGAATGTCAGTAGTATGTAGCCAGTAGTCATAGGACATCCCCAGAGACACAAGCTCCCAGGCTGACACAGGGAATTATGGACCATCTGGCACTCCCTGCATCTTCAAGCCTACGTGCTGGGAATGAGGCTTTTTGGAGAGGAAACTTTTCCTTTAATAGAAGACAGGAAGCCGTCTGAAGGAAAAGAAAGTGCAACATAAGGAAGAAAAGCTCTGTCCCCTAGGGTTTCCAGAAGGGGGTCAGGCCTAAAATTTTGCTAGTGTGCTATTTTTGTTTACCAGTAAAGTTTTAAAATAAAAAAGGACTACGTGCTTTTCTTCAGGGAATGAACAGAACTTGCAGTGACAATTAACAAGAGAAAATGCCCCAGATGATTCTTGCAAGGACAGAAAAAACCACAGGGGGGCTGAGGCAGCAGCAGGCCTGGAGCTCATTTCCAAGGCTGCAGAGTTCCTGGCAGTTGTTCATGAGTTGCTCGTGCAAAGTTCACGAGTCTCTGAGGGTCAGATGGGATCTTTCCAGATCATTAGATCTATGCTCTCTCCCACTGAGCAGAAGATGGGTACATGTTGTTCGCCTAATAACTGACTGTGTGTAAATCTAATGGCATACAACTACAATGCCCTTCTTCCTTCTCCCCACAATGTTTTGAAGGTCTGTGAACAACTTCTGGGTAATAGAAATAACATTTCCTCTACATCTCTAGTACTCTACCTGGTGGAGTCTGGATCTTGAGTGCCCTGCAAAGCCCTTGTTAAAGGCTTCCCAGTCTGGCATTACTGGGAGGTGGGACAAACTTTAAGGGGCAGGACCTGGTGGGAGGACTTTAGTGAGAGGTCACTGGGGTACATCCTTGAAGAGGACAGTGGGGCACTGGTCTCCTCCTCTTCCTGTTTGCTCCTTGGCTCCTCATGAGGTGAGTGGTTTGGCTCCAGCTTGTAGCAATAGGTCCAACAACCATGGACAAGCCTCCAGACTGAGCAAAAATAAACCTTTTCTCTTTATGTATTAATTACCTCAAGTGTTTTGTTTAGTGATGGAAAACTGAATAATGCAGTATGTATGGCCAGTTTCATGAGACGTTAACGTTCTCTGCAGACCTATGTAAAGTAGGACCTTAATAAGCAGTTCCTTCAATTAATTATCAAGAGTGGAGCCCACACACTGTGAGCTCATGGCGATGAATATCAAAGCCATTTTTCCTTATGAAAGAGACACAGCAGCAGGGCTGGAAGCAGCAACAGGAAGAAACTGAGGGAGAAGAAAAAAGACTTTACAATCATCTGACAAATCACATTACGTACACGAAACAATTTACTTTCGTTTTATATGATTTTTCTCCACTTAGCCATAAAAACAATTTCTCTGTTTAAAAACAGGCTTCCTTTAGGACAGGTGTGGCTTTTTATATTCTGTTACACCTAGAGAAAGGGCTCTATCAAGCTTGGCACAGAGAAGCTTTGAAATTCCAACCACAAATCACACTGAGTCTTTGTCTTGGTTACTCTTCTCTCATTGCTGGTACAAAATACCCAACACCCAAAATGAAGGAAGGAAAGATTTATTTAGCTCATTCTTTGTGGGGTTTCAGTCCATAATCAGCTGGGTCCAAGGCAGGGTAACATGGCACAGGGGCAACGCTTCAAGGCAGCAGCCAGAGCAAAAAGGGGTAAGAGCAAGCCTCTTTTCCTTCCTTATATGCAGCCCATACCCCACGCCACCCATCCCCACCATCCCTCACCCAGGGCACATGCAGCACTCACAAAATCTCCTTGCCCTCCTCTTTCACAGGATGAAGATATTTACAAAGTAAAGATCCTGGCTCCCTGCTGAGTCTTAACCTTCTAAACTTCTCAAGTTGGCACAGTGTATCAATTATAACAGTCTCTTCTTCTACCTTCTATTCTTGTTTAGGTTTTCTTAGGACTATACTCTTCAATAAGATGTTTTCAAAAACAAACCACTTCCAGCATTTCCTCCAACCATATTCATCATTTTAGATGAAAGATCTTGGGGAAAAATCAGTTACATTTACAGATCACAAACTTCAAAATTAAAAATGTATCTAATATAATAATTTTATCAGAGTTGGGACAGAAATTCCATTTCTGAGTGCCATACTGGAAATGAACCTGTACAGCCAAAGGCACAAAACCTCAGACACATAATTAACCTAAGATTTCAGAAATCATCATATTATTCTTCTCAATCTGTTATTTTCTATGAAGTAGTTTCTTGCCTCACAATGACTCAAATTGATTCAGTACTACAGGATGAGTATTCTTGATCCATAAAAAGTCATATTTCTTTTATTCATTCATTCATGAAATAAATGCTTATGATCAGTGGACTGCAGTGGCAAAGGCACCATGTGGGGACCAAGGAAAATGAAAGCATAAACAGCACGCTCCACCCTCAAGGAGCTCACAGCGCAGTGAGCATAATGAGGACAGTGACAGGGTTCACTTACAATACTGCGTGACTGTCTCTTTGTGCTTTTTAAAGATAACATTATGTACCTTTTATATATTGTATGACCCAGGGCTTCCCCAAAGCTTTTATTGAGCTATTAAATTTCACCTGAAAATAAGACAAGACCTACACTCATTTGTTTTTTTTTTTTATATAATTACATTCCCCTTTTACTTTAAGAGTGCAACTGTGAAGGTTGGATTCGTTGCTTTAGAAAACGTGACCATCATTTAATCTGGCCAATTTAGATTCCCTGACCCTTAACACCGAGCTATTCTGTGATTCTTTTGACCCAGTGGAAGGATATAAAAGAAGTTTCTTACATTGATTGTTGCAGATTCATTTGGCTAAAACTACACATGCCTAGAGACAAGGGTACTGGCCAATTTAGATTCCCTGACCCTTAACACCGAGCTATTCTGTGATTCTTTTGACCCAGTGGAAGGATATAAAAGAAGTTTCTTACATTGATTGTTGCAGATTCATTTGGCTAAAACTACACATGCCTAGAGACAAGGGTACTGCCTTTGAAAGTAACGTTTGATTTTTGTAAGAAAAGAGAAGCATCCAGAAAGAAGAGATTAGAATCAATAATAATGTGGACTTGCCAGGCCTGATAGTGTCCCCCTTGCAAGCTGAGAACATTCAGAAATGACACAAATGAGTGGACGGACAAGGGCTATGTGATGGCACATAGGTCATCACAACTGCTAAGACCTCCAGGAGGCAATGTAGAGCATCAGAAAGGTGCTGGCCTCCGCAGAACAAGGTTATAATTCCAATGCCAGTTCTTACTAGCTTTATCTCCTTATGCAAAAGACCTAATTTCTAGGTTTTTGTTTCCTCATTTTTAGAATAAACATTTGAGTTGTTCTGATAATTGAACGATACAATGAAAGCCAGCAGGCTAGCCCAGGGCATGGCACAAAGCACCCACTCAGTTCACATACATCTGGGTGTCTTCCTTTCATTAGTGTGTGTTGTAACTGGAAAGAAACTGGCTCACATGGTGCTGTGAGCAGTCTACCCCAGCACAGGACCCACAAGACAAGTCCAAGTGGTCACGGTGTCCTCTTCAGACCTCTTTGTTTGCTTTCTTGCTCTGGTGCCCTTCTTCACTTAGTAGGAATCCTGAGATTAGCTTTGTGTTTGCCCAAAGGGGTAAGTTATATCTGTTAAGTGAGAGTTATAGATAGCCAAATGTCAGCAAATCTAAGACTGCACCAACTAATAAAACACAGCTTCAAGAAGATCCTAAATGCTCTCTCCTGTCAGGCTGTTGGGCAGAAGCTGCCACCCAGTAAGCAGAGTATTGGGAAAGGACATTTAAAATGATGTGAGGATCAGGACCAGAAAAAAACAGCTTCCAACCCTATAATTCCCTGTGATCAATTTTTAAATGGTGTGCAGAGATTCTATTACCCGATTAGAATACCTCAATTGAATGTAAACTACATAACCAAATATAGCGCCTACAGAATGTAGTTTGGGTTGTTATATTTTGAGGTAAACTGAACTTTAAACAAAAATCCTTTTCGTATCAGTCTTTATTTAAAAAAATCTACAAAATGTACTTGCTTGGCTTAAAAAGGGTATTTTGAAAAAATCAAGTTTTTATGTATTCATCAAGAATTTTAGAAACTAAGCAACCAGCTCACTGCCCTAGTAAGCGGGTGTGGTCCAACAAGCCGCAGCCACCCCAGGGCGAGAACCATCAGCATCTCCTGAGATCCACGCCACTTTGGAACTTAGGGTGCTGGGAAACTAAGCAACCAGCTCACCGCCCTGGTAAGTGGCTGTGAGCCTACTGGTTCACAGGCTAAAATTCAAACATCCATCCTTTCCCCCCCACCTTGGTTAGCAAGTAGGAGCAGAGATCTGATCATCTCTTGCAAGGTTGACTATATACTATATAGCAAATGAGGAGGATTTCCTTCTACTATCTCTTTGAAGGCAAATATTTGTATCATTGTTTTGCTTTGTTCTGAGTAATGATATTGCTCTATTCAATATTGTTTTGATGAGTTCTATAATGTTCTATAGTTCTTTTGATTCTGATATATCTGATTGAAAGAACAACTATTGTGAAGAAAACGAGATATACTATAGTATTTATTACTGTTAACCCGGTAACCTGCTGTGAAGTTCTGTACCACTTTCACTACACTGTCTCAATTAGCTTTGTTCCGTCTTATTCTGTGGTATTTTACTACTTTAAAAAAATTTTTTTAAAAAGTAACAAGAAACGTAGGAGTAATAAAACCCAAAGTGTATAATTGCTATTGTAAAAAAGAGAGGAAAAGAAAGTACTCTAAGGGATATAACTGCATGTATGTTTAAGTGTGTAGGATTGATAACCATATTACTAAGTTTTTGTGGGATAGGTGAACAGAACTGTTTGCAGTCTCACTGTTTGAATGTCCACTTTGTATGCTTTACTTTTGTAACTTGAACAACTACTTCTAAGAGGAAAATATGTAATTATCAACTAGTGATTTCTTACTGTTTATTTTCTTGAAATTATGTATTATTTCTACCCTTTTTCTGTTTTTTCTTTAAATAAAAAATTAAAAGTAAAAAAAGAATTTTATATTATCTTTAGATCACTGGTCTCATTCTGTAAGAGTCCAGAACAGGCATAAATGTTCTGGCAATTACACTGAGCCCAAATCATCATCTGAAAGTTTTTAAATATGCCTGATTAAGTATATGCATATAAAATTAAAAGCTATAAATTGTTTTATGAATATATTTCCTTATTGTTGTATGATTAAATTTGTTCTATTCCAATTCAATTAACTGCTGTGCAGTAATCTTTCTTGTGAAACCAACAAACTTTAATTTTAAAAAGTCTTAGCAGAATTTAATTTTGAGCCATCTTTTTGAATAGCCATATTTCATCATTTTTGCCTCCACATATACAATTTTTCTGTGGCTACTTTTATCTAGAAAGCCCATAAAGCAGCTGTGAACACAGATAAAAAAATACTACCCAAAATATTTATTAAGCAACTCCCACAAATAAAACCTAGACCTGGTTAAAGAGAATTTGCACTATATGTCAAAAGTCAATATAACTTTAAAGAAATATTTAACAGAAATGATCCATTTTTCCTTACTATATTCTCAACATGCAGGTTAGTGAAACATTCAGCTACAGTTGAACCATGTGGTAGTGAATTTAAAAGAATTTCAAATCATGTTAGAATCTATATTGAAAGGAAGGTGCACATCTCTGAATCACATAAGTGACAGATACGTGAAGGTAACATAAATTATACGGTACATCAGTCAGTATAGTCCAGAGCATTTCAAAGATAGCATAGTTAGCTGGTGACTTACATCTGCTTTTATCTTTACTGTCATAAACATATAGGAATCCACCAGTGTATCCTAAGGCATATTTATGCTCTTGTTATTTAAATTCAACCTAAATCTTTGGTAACAAAAGAAAATCTAAGGAAGCAGAGAGCTCTTAATAAATACATTTCCTATGTTCTTCTCTTCTAGAAGCAGTACCTATGTGGCACATTATGTACTTAATACAGCAGCATTGTCACATTTAATTACTACTGTCTTTAGTCATTGTATACTACAGAGTATCACTTAGCAGCATGTCAGTCTGGCCTAATGCCAGTATCAATCAGATAAACCAGCTCTCAGGGAGAGAGTAGATTATATCTTCAAAAAATTACCTCGGGCTTTTCTAAATTTCAAACTTTCCTTATACTTAAAAGCTAAATACAGTGCTCACTTCGGCAGCACATATACTAAAATTGGAACAATACAGAGAAGATTAGCATGGCCCCTGTGCAAGGATGACACACAAATTCGTGAAGCGTTCCATATTTTGTAATATGCAGATAAGTGAGGCATATAGAACACCAAACAGTCACAATCAACATAAATCCACACCTAGACACATAATAATTAAGATCTCAGACATACAGCTTAAAAACAGAATATTAAAAGCTGCCAGAAAAAAGACACAACTCACCTATCAAGGAAAGCCCATTAGAATCACGGCAGACTTTTCAGCACAAACCCTCAAGTCAAGAAGAGCTTGGAGTGAGATATTTCAAGCCCTGAAAGAAAACAACCTTCAACCCAGACTGACGTACCGAGCAAAACTTTCATTCAAATTTAATGGAGAAACAAGATACTTCCATGACAAAGAACAGCTGAAGAAATTCATGCCCACCAAACCAACCCTAGAAAGAGTACTGAAAGACATACTAGACAGAGATAAAAATGACCACAATCCCCAAAACAACAACAGAAAGAAACCACCAGGTAGGATAAGCAACTAAATAAGAGGAAAAGCAGAAAGAAACAACTGGAACATAACATAGCAAAGTCAAGCCAGTACATGGAAATCCATATGGAGAATTCTCAGAAGACTAGGATTGGAAGCCCCATTCAATCCAGCTATCCCCCTCCTGGGTATTTTCCCCAAAGAAATGAAAAGTTCATATCACAGTGATATATGTGCACCCATGTTCATAGCTGCACAATTTGTGATAGCTAAATCCTGGAAACAACCAAGATGCCCATCAACTGCAGAGTGGATGAAAAAGATGTGGCATTTTTATACAATGGAATATTACTCAGCTATAAAAAAGGATGACCTTGAGGCCTTCATAGGCAAATGGGGACAACTTGAGACTATCCTCATTAGTGAAATAAATAAGAATCATATTGATAAATATCACATTGTGTCTCTAGTTTTAAAGGTAAATAAGAACTACAAGAGTAATAAAACCAAAATGTTTAATTGCTATTGTAAAAAAGAGAGGAAAAGAAAGTGCTCTAAGGGATATAACTGCATATGTTTGAGTGTGTAAAATAGATGACCATATTGCTGAATCTTTTTTGGATCTTTGAGCAGAACTGTTTGTAATCTGACTGTTTGAATATTTACTATGTACCCCTTAACTTTGTAACTTGAACAACTACATCCAGGAGGACAGTACGTAATTTATAAATTACTGATTTCTTAGTGAGGATTTTTCTCATTCTCCCTTTTATTTTTTTTTCTTTTAGAATTCTGTATTGTTGCTACCCTCTTTTCTGTTTTGTGTTTTTTTCTTCTCTTTAAATAAAATTTTTAAAATGTATAATTGCTAGGGTAAAAAAAGAGGAAATAGGAAGTGCTATAAAAGATACAGCTGCATGTATTTTAGGTGTGTGGGATTGATGACCATATTTCTAGGTTCCTGTTGGATTGTTGAACAGATCTGTTTGCACTCTCACTCCTTTAGTGTCCACTTTGTGTGCTTTAATTCTGTAACTTCAATAACTATTTCTAAAAGAACAATATGTAATGTATCAACTAGTGATTTCTTACTGTTTATCTTCTTTTCTTGAAATTCTGTAATATTTCTACCTTTTTCCTGTTTTTTTCTCTTTAAATAAAAAAATGTATAATTGCTATTGTGAAAAAGAGAAAATAGGAAGTGCTATAAAAGATATAACTGCATGTATATTTATGTGTGCAGGATTGTTACCCATATTTCTTAGTTCTTGTTTGATTGTTGAACAGATATGTTTGCAATCTCACTGCTTGAGTGTCCATTTTGTGTGCTTTAATTTTGTAACTTGAACAACTATTTCTAAAAGAGCAATATGTAATTTATCAGCTAGTGATTTCTTACCATTTATGGTTTTTTTTGAAATTCTGTAATATTTCTCTCCTTTTTATGTTTTATTCCTTTAAATAAAAAAATTTTTTAAAAAAGCTAAATACAGATTTACTACTCTTTACCCAAAATGGTTGGAATCAGAAGTATTTCAAATTTTAGGTTTTACTGAATCTACTGGAAGACAAAGTAGGCAGAAGTCTTGGCGTAGGCAGAGAATTCATGAACAAAACGCAAACTGCACGGGAAACACTTCAAAGAATCAACAACTGGGATCTCATATTATTGAAAACTTTCTGCACTGCAAAAGAAATCACCAACAGAGTGAAAAGAAAACCCACAGAATGTGAAAGAATTTTAGCCAGCAACCCCCTAGAAAAAAGGACTTATAACAAGAACATATAAAGAACTAAAAAGCATCAAGCCCCCCAAATTCAAAGACCCTCTCCAAAAACGAGTATTTGAGATGAACACACAGTTCTCAGAGGAAGATATATAAAAGGCAAATAAATACATGAAGAAATGTTCACCATCAATGGTCATTCGAGAAATGCAAATTAAAACAACACTGAGATTTCATCTCACTCCAGAAAGAATAGATGCCATCAAGAAATCAACTGATAACAAATGTTGGCAAGGCTTCGGGGAAAAAGGAACACTGCTCCACTGTTGGTGGGAGTGTAGAATGGTGCAACCACTATGGAAATCAGTATGGCGAATTCTCAGAACACTAGGAGTGGAAGCCCCATTCAATCCAGCTATCCCCCTCCTGGGTATTTTCCCCAAAGAACTGAAAAGTTCATATCACAGTGATATATGTGCACCCATGTTCATAGCAGCACAATTTGTAATAGCTAAATCTTGGAAACAACCAAGATGCCCATCAACTGCAGAGTGGATGAAAAAGATGTGGTATTTTTATACAATGGAATATTACTCAGCTATAAAAAGGATGATCTTGAGGCCTTCACAGGTAAATGGAGACAACTTGAGACTATTCTCATTAGTGAAATAAGAATTGTATTTATAAATATCACATTGTGTCTCTAGTGTAAAAAGTAATAAAGGTAGAAGTAATAAAACCCAAAATGTGTAATTGCTATTGTAAAAGAGAGGAAAAGAAAGTGCTCTAAAGAATATAACTGTACGTATGTTTAACTGTATAAGATAGATGTATATGACCACATTACTAAGTTTTTGTTAGATCGTTGAGCAGAACTGTTTGCTATCTCACTATTTGAATGTCTACTTTGTATGCTTTAATTTTGTAACTTAAACAACTATTTCCAAGATGACATTATGAAATTTATCAACTAGTAACTTCTTAGTGTTTTTTTTTTCCTTTTGGAATTCTGTATTATTGCTACCCTTTTTTCTGTGTTGTTTTTTTTCTTTTTTTTCTCTTTAAAAATGTTTTGAGGTTTTGTTTTTTCAGATTCTGGAATATTTGCATATACTAATGGGAAATCTTATGGATGGGAACCCAGTCTAAACATTAAGTAGAGCTATGATTCATATAGGCCTTGTATACCTGAAGATAATTTTATAAAATATTTTTAATCATTTTGTGCATGAAGCAAAGTTTCATGCCATGGAACTTAGGGCATCATCACATTGGCTCTCAAAAAGTATCACATCTTAGAGCACTTTAGGTTTTCAGATTATGAATGCTCAATCTGTACCACAGTTTAAATTTAAAATAAATTCAAATTATTGGAAAAATTCAAAATAATTTCCTAGCACAGGGAGAAATGCATAGTATATACTCAGTAAATGTCTTTCTAATTGTGTCAGTGGCACACAAAGAATAGCAGATTGTGTTCCTGCTGGTTTGACATTTTAAAATGCTGGGCGTGGTGGTGTACTCCTGTGATCCCAGCGCTAGGGAGCTGAGGCAGGAAGACGGTTGCAATTTCGAGACCAGCCTGGGCTACAAAGTGAGCTCAAGGCCAGCCTGAACTGCATAGTGAGACCCTGTCTCAAAAAAGACAAAAAAAAAAATGTTACCTGCAATAACACCTGTATTCCATATGCTACACTTCCCATTCCCATATGTAGTTCATCCATGCCGTTATACTATTTATAGGACAACTTTTTCCTCTCAATAATCACAAACTTTGACTTTGGGGACTATTTCATATTAATTTTTGAGTCTCTCTCCTCCTCTGATTGCAGCTAGCATGAGACACTGTGTGCTTTTGACACTCTGGGTATGAATTATTAAAAAGAAATGAAATCATAAACTCATCATGTCAAGCAGAGTCATGCCCACTCAAAAACAAAATGACTTTCTATTCAAATACAAGAGAAATATTTGTAAGCAGAAGTGTTTACAAATATTTTGACTAACATTTGTGCAATGTACCAAAAAATCCTATGGCACATTCTATATTCTACATGTATTAACATGACAAATTTCCAAAACACGTGATGCTCAAATACCATATATTTGTTCTCATCAGATCCATACACTCTTGTAATTGCAGGCAAAGGGGCAGTTAGTACAGGACAACAGCTAAAAAGCACAGGCTCTAGAACCAGTTGGTTGATACCTGTTTCAGAAACTATGTAAACCTGGCTAAGTTAATTGTCTGTTTCCTCATCCACAAAATGGGCCAAGTAAAATACCTACTTCATAAGGATTATTCTAAGGAACAAGTGATGTAGGTAAAGCACTTATTCTAGTGCCTGGAACACAGTAAATTCTCTAAATAGTATTTTTCTTATCATTAATACAATAGCACACAAGCATTTAGTGCATTTTTAAAGACACTTTAAACTTATAACACTCTTAAAGATCACCAACAGTATCATCAAGTCACTTAAGTGTTTTTTCTCTTTAATTATACCACCATCCAACTTGACCTAAACATGTAGTGCAAAACCACTGCAGGAAGCCCATAAAAAGGAACATTTATTTAAATTGAAAAATTGCCCACATTTTTCATCATCTTGATTTTTTTCACATAGTACTTGAGAAGTATTTGCTACAAGCTGACAAGCCAATCCTTTCCTGCTCTTCAAAAATTAATAAAGCTCCACATTAATTACATAATAGTCATTGGCTCTAGATCAGTGCAAGCAAGAAATCAATCTTTCATAGCAGAATTTAAGTGAGCAATTTTCTTCTCAGTTTTCTATTCCTCCTTCATTATAACTTTTTAAATAATGCATACAATTTTCTGAAATTTGGTTCAACTATTTCATTTCAAACTCAACCCATCATTTATTATAAAAGTCTAGTCTTTGAACACTTTTTCATTATTTGCTATGTAAGTAAGCCTTATGGCACATTCTATATTCTACATGTATTAACAGCCATTTCTCAAGTTGGGGGTTACAAATATAACCTAGAAGCAGAAATAGCTTGTCAAAAACTGTGTTTTTTATAAGTTTTTCAATTTACCAGGACTACATTTTTATTTTTTGGCATTACAGCATTATTAACACATGTTTGCAGCATGCAATAATTACATTCATTGTGAGGAACTGGTACATGTACATAACACATCTTACTTCTTCTTTCAGGACTATACTTTTAATGAAGATGCACAAATAAAGAAGTAGGGGTGGGAGGAGGGTAACAATAGCTAATCATGACAGCAACTAGCATCCTCCAAGTGTTTACCAAGGAGCAGGCACTGGACTATGTGCTTTAGTTAGTTTATCTTGTTTAACACAGTAAGATATTTCCCAAGAAATGACGAGTAGGAAAAGGTATGCATATATTATTGGGGTGACTGTCTACTAGGCATAGGAATAAATGACTAAAGGAAAATATTAGTCATATAGGCATAACTAGTTACTTCTGAGTAGTGAGAATATAGAAAATTATTGTATTTTCCCTCTCTGACTTTTTTTTTAATTCTAGGAGAGAAATCAAAAAGGAAGGTATATACAAGGAAATGATAAAACCAACCAAAAGGTTAAATAACTTTCCCAAGACCATACAAATAAGTAGTGGAGCTGAGATTTGAACCAAGGTCTGTCTCATTCTGAAACCACACTGTACCCACTATGTCAGCAAAATATAACCTAGTATTTTTAATCTAAACGGTATCAAAACATTTTAGAAGTTCTAAAAGTAGACTTGTTTACAGTCCCATTTATATTATGAACTAAATGAGATGTCCAGCATTTCTGCAAACTTATATTATTTACATATTAATACAATTATATGTAATTGTAATACAATACAACTTCAGTAGTGCTGCCAGCTTATAACAACAAAATCCCATAATTCTGGGGGAAATGAGTAAAGTTCTTGAGTGGGATAACAAACGACAGGCTGGATCTTCTATGGTATCATGACAAGACACGCAGGAGTTGCTCTAAGCACACAGAGACAGGATTTGGAGAATTCTCAGGGCCTCCTTTCAGCATCAACCCACCCTATACATCTTGGAGGAATCTGGGCCACTTTGAAGTTTCCCAAGAAATTGCAAAATGATGTGCCTCTGAAACTCATTTGCCAAATGTGAAAAAGGAAACAGGAAATAAACCAGTAAGCTAAGGAAATAAATTAGTAAGCTAAGAAAATTAAGCAAAGAACCTTTCCAAAAAGAGTTGTTAAATAATGCAGACACAGAATATAATCAGTTTTTAATAATTTTGTGCCACTAATGTGTTTGCTCTTGTGAGAGAGCTACTATCATAATCACTGTGTCTTAAGGTATTTTTAGATGATTTTAACCAAATTGCCCATTTTTTTTTCTTAAAGTGTTTTAAAACTCTTGAAACTCACTAGGGAAAAAAAAAATCTCATGAACCACTTATGATATTAAAGTTTTGAGAATTACCCAACACTTCAGATTTTCCCCTGCACTTTTATTACAAAATTCGAGATAGGGTTTGATTGGAAATCAACATTAGTAAAGAGAAATGTTTGGAATGCCTCCACCATCCTGACCTCATCCAAGTAAGATGGAGGAGGGATGTCATGGGCAGCAAATTTGCTTATTTCTCACTCCTCCACATTGGGTCAGTGTTGTAGATTTACTTTCTAGGCTTTGAAGTCTTCTTACTTCCTAATAGTATGAATGGATGAGCTGTAAAGTATATTAATAGGGCCTATAGGAAAAGATTAACAGGGAATTCCTAGGAGAAGAACGTGAAAGAATACTCGAGAACAGTATTGTCAAAGATTCAACTCAGTAGTTATCAATTTCCTATTATTTTCTATTCTATACCTTCCCTCTTTGTTACCATAAACCCTTTGGTAAGTGTGTTATACTGCCTCATGTTGGGAGTAATTCAGAGTTATGGAGAAGTCACAGGAAAAGCAATGTGGAAAAAAGACAGTGTTGCAGGAACAAACAATACATGACTAGAGAAGGAGGATGGCCCAGTTCAGAACCCACAAGAAACAAATCCTTCCCACAGTTCCACTAATATATCTGTTGCTTGTCTCTAGTACAATATATTCAGATATTCACTTTTCATTTCCCTAAAGTCTTGAGATCATGGAAGGTGGAGGAAGAGCCACAGGTGTAAAGGGTAAGGAAAAAACATTTTTAAAAAAATCCTGCTAATCCTCTCTCCTCCAATGAAATAGCTAGAAATGTAAAAGATAAAGCTTGATGAGAGGAAGAAAAGGAGAAAGTGAAGGAGGAAAATACATTGCTACCAAAGATCCCAAAATATAGGAACAATTCCATGGGATATAGAAAAAAGGTAGGCAAGATCTATAACATTATTGATCCAAAGCCATTAACAAGAGGAAGAGTATAAGTCACAAATGCAAAGGGACGCTAGATAAAACAATTTTAACTACGAAAAATAATTCATGACATAAAAAGTGGAAAAATGGGATAGCCAAAAAACAAATAGATGGAGAAATGCTACAGAATGAGGGCTATTGAGAATTCAAGTTATTAAAAGTATTTTGTATAGCACTGGGCACACAGTACAAAGATAGACTTGCCACGTTTAAAAAACCAGAGGTGCACTCATGTTCATAGTAGCATTACTCACAATGGCCAAAAGGTGGAAGCAACCCAGGTGTCTACAGATAGAGGACATGATATATGCACAACACATATACAGGCAATGAATTACTGGCCTTAAGGAATTTAGCCTTAAAAATCCATGTCGTAGGATTAATATTATACAGCATTGTGCTACAGCATAGATGAAACTTAAGGTTATGATGGTAACTAACATAAGCTCACAAAGTGAGGGTAGGGTAAATGCTAAATGGTGGTTGATGGGATTAGAAGGGAGAAGATGGCCTGTTGATAAATACAGCGTTTCAGTTTCGAAAGAGGAAAAGAGTTCTGAAATGGGTAATGGTGATACCTGAACAATGTAATGATACTCATTGCCACCGAATTCTACACTGAAAAGGTGTGAGAGGATAAGCTTTTGCTATATATATTTTACACAATAAAAATAAGAGAAGCCATTTTTTAGCAAGAAAAGAAAACATTAGCAACTGGTATTGATACTGGGCAAATGTGTATGTGCTCTTTAAAAAGCATCTGCCAATATATACAAGTCCACCAAAAACAATATATACATCAGGAAAAACTTGTATAAACATTTTAATACTAAATTTACTGAGACATCATGAGATTAACTCAAGTTACCATTGGCTTCTACAATTACAAAAGATACTCAAACTGGTGGCCATTAGCTTCCAGACATTTATTAATATAGCAAACTGCTGAAGCATATATATATTTGGTAAGCTCTGTAGATCCCCTTCAGCAAACATTTTTATCTTGACTAATTGGTCTGGCTAATGTTTCCACAACTATATTGAATAAGAGTGTTGACACTGGACATCCTTGTCTTGTTCCTGGTTTTAGCATGAAATTTTTCAGTTTTTGTCTGCTTAGTATGATGTTGACAGTTGGTTAGTCAAAGATGGCTTTTAACAGATTAAGACCAATTTTGTGTAGGGTTTTTATCATGAATGGGTGGTAGACGTTGTCAAATGCTTTTTCTGCATCTATCAAGATACTCATATAGTTTTTGTTCTTGGCTCTATTAATATGGCATATTACATTTATTTATTTATTTTTGTCTTTTTGAGACAGGGTCTCTCTATGCAGTTCAGGCTGTTCAGGCTGGCCTTGAGCTCATTTTGCAGCCTAAGCTGGTCTCAAATTTGCAACGATCCTCCTGCCTCAGCCTCCCAAGTGCTGGGATTACAGGCATGAGTCACCACACCCAGCCCAGTATATTACACTCATTGATTTGTGTATATTGAATCATGATGCATCCCTGGGATGAATCCTACTTGGTCATGGTATATCATCTTCTTGATGATTTGCTGCTTTCTGTTACCCAATATCTTATTGAGGATTTTTGCATCTATGTTCATGAGGGAGATTGGCCTATAGTTCTCATTTTTGGTTAGATCCTGCTCTGGTTTTTGGTATCAGGATAATGGCTTGCTTCCAGGAATGAGTTTAGAGGTATGGCTTCCCTTTCAATTTCATTAAGGAGTTTGAAAACTAGCAACATTAGGTCTTCTCTAAATTTCTTGTAGAATTGAACAGTGAATCTGTCAGGTCCTGGTTTTTCTTTGTTGGTAGGTTTTTAATTATATCTTTAATTTCATTGACCAATAATGTTTTTTGGGTTTTTTGTACCAAGAATCAAACTCAGGACTTTGCACTTGCTAGGCAGGCTCTTATGTCACTGAGCTATACCCCAGCCCATGATAATAGTTTTTTATATCTTCTTGATTCAGCTTTGGAAATTCAATCTAGGAATCTAGAAATCTATTTCTGTGCTTTCCATTTTATTAAAATACAGGTTCTCAAAATAAATACTGATGATCTTTTGAATTTCTGCAGAATCCACTGTGATTTCACCCTTTTCATTCCTCATTGCATATATTTGAGTCTTATCTTTCCTTTTCATTTTTTGATAAGAGTTGGCTAAGATATTGTCAATTTTATTTAACTTTTCCGAGAACAAACCCTTCAATTCACTGATTCTTTGTATCATTTTCTTGATCTCCAATGCATTGATTTCTGCTCTGATCTTTATACTTTTCCTCCCTCCTACAAGCTTTGAGCTTGACATGTTCTTCTTATCCCAGAATTTTGAGGTTCAACATTAGGATATTTGAGCTCTGTTTTCCTTATATGGGTATTCATCACTATAAATTTCTTTTATAGTGTTTCTGTATGTAAAACAGTGTTACATCTTGCTTATTGATCCATTCTGCTAATCTATTTATTTTGATTGATGAATTGAGATCATTAACATTGATGGTTATAACTCATATGTAATAACATCCTTATCGTGTTATTTTCCTGTTGTTGGTTCCCCTTTTTTTGCCTCTATTTAATTGTTTGCTTTACCTGCTGGATTTACTCTGTTGGGGTTCATGGAGTTGTAATCCTTGTTATATCATTCTAGAATGTCCTTCAGAATATTTTGGAGTACTGGTTTGCTATTCATAAATATCCTCAGGTGTTCTTTGCCATGGAAGTATCTTATTTTTGCATCAATTCTGAAAGATAGTTTTGTGAGGTATATCAATCTAGTATGAAGGTTATTTTGTTTTAGGGCTTGAAATACTTTAAACTCTCCTTGACTTGAGCGTTTGTGTTGAAAATCTGTTGTGATTCTGATGGGTTTTTCTTTATAGATGATTTGTTTCTTTTCTCTACTCCATTCTTTTGTTTTGTTTTCTCTGTTCCAGCTTTTAATACTCCATTCTTATGTTGAATTTCTGAGGTCTTGACTATTGTATGCCTTGGTGTAGTTTTTTGGGGTTTTTTTTCATGGAGTTCTATATGCCTCCTTTATCTGAATGTCAAGTTCTTTTTCTCTGCCAGGGAAGTTTTCTTCTATGACTTCTTCTGTAGGTTGTTTTATGTCACTTGGGCTATCTTCTGCTTTTTTCATTGACTCCAAACAATCTTATGTTATTCTACTCTGCAACTTCTAACAGCTGCAGGATTAATTCATCATGGTCCTTTCCTATTTTTAAGAAATCCTTCTTTTCATGATTGCTCTTCAAAATTCTGTCTTGCATGTCTGAAATTCTCTGTTCTCATTGGCTAATTCTGCTGTACATACTTTCAATGGAATTTTTAATCTCCTGGATATTTCTCTGAATCTGTCTTATGTATTCCATTTCTTTCCTATGTTGGGCATTCATGATTTCCACCATTTTCCTAAACCCCTCTATTTTTTAAATCTGTATTTGTTCTAAAGTCACTAAGCATATCTTTTATTATGGTCAACATTTCTTTTTTAATATTTTTTTATTTAAAGAAAAAGAAAATGAAAAAGAAAGAGGGTAGAAACAATACAAAATTTCAAAAAACAAAACAAAACCCACAAATAATAACCAGTAAGAAATCACTAGTTGATAATTACATATTTTCCTCTTAGAAGTAGTTGTTCAAGTTACAAAAGTAAAGCCTACAATGTGGACATTTAAACAGTGAGATTGTTCTGTTCATCTATCCAACAAAAACTTAATAATATGGCTATCAATCCTACACACTTAAACATACATGCAGTTATATCCTTTAGAATACTTTCTTTTCCTCTCTTTTTTCTTTACAATAACTATAATCCATTCTCATAAACTGTTTAGAAGTTCTACACATGTATAAGTCTCTACATGTATACCTATCCTTTCTGTATTAGAGGGAGAAACAAATCAAAACAAGTCAACAATACAAATTCCTACAGAAACACAAAAAGAACATATAAAACCACTATACTAGGTGATCTACAGTAGTTACTATGATGCCTCTTGTTATTTTCAATAAAATTGTCTATATCGTCAGACACTGTATAATTAAACTTAGCAGTACATAGCACTATTAATAACAACCAAACATTGGAGCCATTATAGGACTTCAAAGGCAGTTAATAATCAAACCAGAATGGGTATCCTATTGAATCTTGTCATCTTCAGAGTAGTTGCCTCTACTCTCACCCTTGATACTCTCAAACATACCAGATTTGAATAAAATCAGTCAAGACAAAACAGTGATATAGCCAATCTTCTCTGCCTCATCTCTGCTATGCTTTTTTTCTGTCATTGTTGTTTACTTTTATCCTTCATTCCACTGTCTGCCCCTTTCATTGAGGCCTTTCTGCCATTGTTCCTGGAATCATGATGATTTTATTCTCTCTCTCTAGAGTGTCCTTCAGTATTCTTTGTAGGGTTGGATTGGTGGTCACAAACTCCCCCAGTTCCCCTTTGCTGTGGAAATATCTTGTCTCTCCATTAATTCTGAGAGACAGTTTTGCAGGGTACATCATTCTGGGTTGGAGGTTATTTTCTTTCAGGACTTGGAATATTTTGCTCCAAGCTCTTCTCGATTTGATAGTTTGTATCAAGAAGTCCACTGTGATTTTCATGAGTTTTTCTTTATAGGTAATGTTTCTTTTCTCTGATTGCTTTTAATATTCTGTTCTTGTGATGGATTTCTGGGATCCTGATTATTATATGTCTGGGTGTAGATCTGTTTTGGTTGTAGCTGGCTGGAGTTCTGTATGCCTCATATATCTGAACATCACCTCCGTTTCCTATGTTTGGGAAGTTTTCCTTAATTATTTCTGTGAATAGCCTCTTTATTTCATTTGTATTTGTCCCTGTATCTTTGTTCACATTTTTTATTCTTAGTTTATAAATCCTCTTGTCATCTTCTAGCCTTTGTATCATTACTTCCTGGTTCCTTTCACAATCATACATTGCAAATCTATCTTCAAGTTTTAAAAGTCTGTCTTTAACTTCTGTTAAGAAGTTTTGCCAGCTTTCAATGGAGTTTTTAATTTCCATATTCTCTCTGGATCTGTTTCATGTATTCTAGATTTTGTTTATATTCTTCATCAAAGGCTTTTCTCCTTCCTCTGGGTTCCTCCATTCTTTCATTTGTGTCTTCTTGAGGATTACCCTGCATTTCTTTTATTCATCTTCTTATATCTTGCTTCACCTGAGTTAGAATTTCAGATTTAAATTCATCAATGAGGTCACAGAAGTATTTCTTTATTTCCATTGAGGCAGTGTCTGATATTGCATGTTTGCTGCCCTCAACCTCCTCCGCATTTACCTCTCCTGGACTCACTTTCCCTGGTTCAGCAGTTGGAGGCCTTTTGCTGTTTCTCTGTCTTATCATGTTTCTGGTTTCTTTCAGACGGGTGAGTAGTGGATGTCTCCAGGCCTTTCGTATTGCTTACAGTTTTTCTGCAGCGCACTGGCTAGGGAAGTGCCACCCCCCACCCAGTCCACTGCCGATCTGCGAGGCGCATGCAGCTGTGAGGCACACACAGCCGCGATGTGGGCCAGCCCCTCCCCCTATGTCAGTCAACCAGTGAATGCTTCCATCATTTCTTTTTTAAGAGAATAAAAAATATAAACTACACAGAATTTCAAAACAAGATAGTAGGAAATTAACAATAGTAATTATATTGCATATTGTTGTCTTCAAAATAGTTGCTCTGATTTCCAAATTTAGGCAAGCAAAATTGATCAAACAATATAAACATTTTTCCTGATAATGAAATAATAGAATAGTACAATTATCTTAGTTGTAATATATATATATATTACATACATATATATGTAATATATATACATATATATATATATATATATATATATATATATATATATATATATGTATATATACTCTTCTTTCTTTTTTCCTTTCCCCCATTCCAGTTGTTCTTTCCTTTTGAGCAGTTTCTTTCCCTTTAACAATATCTATTATACTTACTGGATCTCATTTACTCTTTCATTTTCTTATACTAGGGAGACAATATGACATTTACACATGCAATTCTGATTTATTTCACTTATGACTATGGTCTCAAGTTACATACATTTACCTATAAAAGTCTTGAGTTTATCCTGATTTTTAGATGAGTAGCACTGCATTGTATAAAAATAACACATGCTTTTTATTCTTCCCTTGGTTGATGGGCATTTGTTTTCAAGATTTAGCTATTACAAATTCTGATGCCATAAACATGGATACACATATATCAAGTTGTATGATGTTTTTAATTTTTCTGGAAAATATTTAGAAGGGGAATAGCTGGGTAGAATGGAACCTGTAATCCTAGTTGTTTGTTTTGTTTTGTTTTGTTTTTTAGGAATATCTTGGGTTTTAAAAAGTTTTTACACCTCAAAAGAAATCACCAACAGAGTAAAACAAAAACTCATGAATTGGGAAAAAATTTTAGTCAATTATTCTTCAGACAAAGGATTTCTCTCTAGAACACATAAGAAACTTTTAAAAATCACACCCCCAAATTCAGAGATCCAATCCAAAAATAAGCATCTTAGATGAGTATGCACTTCTCAGATGAAGAAATAAAATAGCAAAAAAAATGAAAAAATATTCAACATCATTGGTCATTTGAGAAATACAAATTAAAACAACACTGAGATTCCATCTCACTCCAGAAAGAATGGCTATCATCAAAAAAATCTAATAACAAATGCAGGTGTGGCTGTGAGGAAAAAGAAACCCTTTGCCACTGTTGATGGGGGTACAGACTGGTATAACCACAGTGGAGATTCCTCAAAAAACTAGAATTAGAGATCCCAGATAGTCCTCTACTGGGTATCTTCCCATAAGAACTAAAAAAAATCATATCACAGTGATACATGTGCACCCATGTTTATAGCAGCACAATCTGTAATAGCTTCTGTAATAATCCAAACGCCCATCAACCAAGGAATGGAGAAAAAAAGATATGATCTCTTTATACAATGGAGCACTAATCAGCCATAAATAAGGATAAACTGAAGACTTTCACAGGTAATTGGCTGCAACTTGAGACCATACTCGTAAGTGAAATAAGTCAAACTCACATGTGTAAACACTGTATTGCCTCCCTGGTGTGAAAAACTGAAAGAGTAAATAAGCTCTAAAATATACAATAGATATTGTGAAATGAGAAGAAATTTTTCAAAAGTAAAAAGGAATTAGGATGGGTAAAAGAGGAAAGGACAGTAGAGAAGAAAGAAAAAATACAAGTCAATTATACTATTAGTGTCAGTTCATTAAAAAGAAAGGTTTATGCTAATATTGATTGAAGAAATTTTTATACCCATATCTTATACCCTGAAAAAATACTTTAAATATAACGTGTAATGTATTAACTATTGTTATTCTCCTATTATTGTTATGAAATTTTGTTTTACCTTTTTTCCATAAAATAAAAAAAAAATTTTAAATGTTTTAAAAAGCTTAACGAAAGAGCTCCCCCTGCTGGCTGGAACTGACAATGAGGACGCGAAACCAGTCAGAACTGGCTGAGTCACCCAACCACTGACAGCAAGCAATGCTTTTCCACTGTCATTCTTCATAGTGCTCAACCAAGTTTGTGAGTAAACAGAAATCATCTTAAAATGATCTGTCAACCCTAAATCACCTGGACTGACATTCAGAATTTTTTCTAAAATTAGTCCCTTTTGTATACAATCACAGCTCTTTGTTTCAAAGTCTCAGGAACTGCAAAAGTTAAAGGCTGAAAGCTCATATTGAAGCTGGGAGTGTAGCTCAGTGATACAGTGCTTGGGTAACATGCACAAGGCCCTGAGTTCCATCCTCACTACCAAAGCAAGAACTCTGATATAATTCTATAGTATATATGTTAATTATGATGAAAGGAGAAAATAACAGCGATAAGACACTCAAGTCTTCCCCAATCCCCTGAGGATACTGTTGCTAAAATAAACTGTAAAACTTTTTTTAGATTCTGATTTCTCTTCAGACCATATAAAATATATTGTAAAAGTTTTAGTCAATCTCTTTCATCTATGCCAGGCATGATGGCATACACCCATAATATCAGCACTGGGTCGGCTAAGGCAAGAGGATCACTGTGATTTTGAGGTCAACCTGGGCTACATAGTTAGTTCAAGGCCAAGCTAAACTACATAGCAAGACTCTGTCTCAAAAGAAAAAAAAATGTTTTTTTTTTTCATCTAGTCATAGTCCTACTAAATTGCTTCTGGGTAGATCAAGCTGCTGATTAGGTCAGAAACATACCTAAAATTGTTATCAGTATTGATAGATTTGTGATGAAATTCACAATTCTGTAACCAAATTCTAAATTTAAGGCAAGTCTATCTTAATCTAAATATTAACTTCTTTTCATCTGTCAAAACAAATGAATTTATGAAAAAGGAATAAACAGGGCTGGGGATTTAGCTCAGTAGCATAAGCACCTGCCTGGCAAGAGCAAGGTTGTGAGTTCGAACCCTGGCACCAAAAAGTAAATAAAATAAGTAAATCAGATTATGCTTTTTTTAAAAAAGAATAAAGAATAAATGCATCTGTCCAATGGAGAAAAATGCATCTAACTTTGGTCCCCAGCAAAAGCACACTAAAAATGCAGTGAAGAGTTTTTCAAAAAACAAAAACTCATAACCAACAAGGACTAGAAAAAAAGAGTAGCAAAAACAGCAATGGATTATGCACTTAGCTGATTCTGGAAAGCCAAATCTCAAACTGCCTGAGGAAAGCTGTAATCCATCCTGTTGTATCACATGTTCCACCAAAGACCCAGGACTAGCAACTCTTCTCCAGGAGGCTCACTAAGGAGAACTGTGAGAAAGCTGTTGAGTAGTTGGATGCTCAGTTCCCCTTTTCTATTTCTTAAGTCTGGGTCCCACTCTTCTCCCACCACTGCAAATCCAAAGAGGATACAGAGTCTTTGGACCAGCAGTTGAAAATGAGTACTGTGAAACAGATGGTTTGAAACAGTTAAGAAACAGATGTTTTGGTTTTTATCCACAGATTCTGGCTCACAACCACCACAGCCTTCTTACTTCTTAAGGACTAGAACAATAAGGTTAAAGTGTTTAGTCTTTTGTTCTTGGCTTCTTAAGCAGCTCTGAAACGGTTTCAGAGAAGCAAAGATTAAAGTCTTTATATGTATGGACATTTTAGGCCTCAGAAAGCATAATCAGTCTTTTTCTCTCCCTGACCTCCTGCTGTTCTCCTTTCAATAGCTTCTTTTTTCTCCCCAAGGAAGACCACAGAAACTAAAAAGTATATTCTAATCTTTCCCCCATCTTTCTGTCTTAGAGCTGGCCGTAAGGAAATTCTGACTTACATTGTCTGGTATAGATCACAAGCCCCCCTCAATCCTGAAAGCATCACACCCTATCCATACCTAGGAGAAAGGTATGCTGTACAGACAGGCCGAGAAGAACCTATTATTCTGTCTGCATCTGCTCTAAATCACTAAGCATGGTGTGTATTTTGGTAATCTCTGTAGTTATCTGAGAGATTATTTCTGATTTCATTTTTTCCAGAGCCTCATCCAATTGATTTGTTGTTATCACTTCAAAGAAGTCTGGTGAGGGCTTTTGGATTGTGCCACCCTGTTGCCCCCTGGATTTGCCTTTGGTGAACTAGATGTCTGGGGCTGCATTTTGCTTAAGTGTCTTCTCATTTTCTTTTCTATCTCGTTTTAAGCTTAATTACTGGGATGATGCTTGTAAATTGTAAATTGCCTATGGTGGGTTGCTTTATTGTTAGTGTTTAGGACCATTAGGTGATGACTACTTCTCTGAGGAATCTTCCAGGTAGCTGGTTTTTGGGTTCTTAGTCTGTTGGAATATTTTACCTCTTCATTCTATTGGATATCAGAAGTTGTTGCTTGTTTGGCCTTGCCCCTGGTTCTTTGGAACTGCACCACAGTATTTTCTGTGACCCTCAGTCAATTTCAGTCATGGAATACTAGGACCAACAGCTGTTTAGAATAATTATGTCAATTTTGGCTATAGTGGTACCAATAGCATCAAAAACAGCCTATAAAATAACAAACTGAGCTAATCCTTAATTTTCAACTTTTAACCATATAAGCTAGATTTGTGATTATATAGAAAAAATGTAAAACAAACCAGAAAATTATATACAGTATATATATAAATCCTTAATATGTCAATTTTGCCCTTGGAGGTTAAAATGCAAAATGGGTTAAAGAGAACATAGAGAAGTGGAAGAAGAGGAAGAGATTAGAAATAGGGTTGGAGGACAAAGGGAGATTGTGCCAACTTTGAAAAACTGGTGAAGACAGAAGAAAAAGAGAAATGGAAAAGATAAAAGGAAGAACAGAACAGGATCAGGACTACAGAGACTAGGAACCACCTTCATACTCATATAAACACAATGAAGGAGAAAGAAAAAAGGGAAAGAAAAAAAAACAGTCCACTTTCAGGATTCTCTCTGGTTTCACTAGTAAACAACCTGTGGAGTCAGAGTCTCAAATTGTGCTGACCTCTCCCAGCAAGCCAGCAGTAGCTTTTTGGTGGGGTATTGGGTAATCTCAGCAAGCCTGCCCCAAAACCAGACACATTGGGCTCGCTGCCACCTGAGCAATTCCCATGGGTCTGAGCCCAGCTGGGAGCTGCTAGATGGAGCCAGTAGTTCTGGGTTCTGAGTTTAGCTGGCCCATCTTTAAGATGGCTGTTGGTCAGTCTTTCTCTCCCACAGGAGGACTAAGTCCTCTGCACTCACCACCAGTCAGTGCAGTCCTTCACATCCGTGGCTACCCTCTACTGCCACATCTCTCTGTAGAGGCTTCCACGGTCACCAGCTGTCACTGTCACCATCACTATCACCATGCACATGCAGTTGAGTTCAAACAGCTTCTTTCAGTGAGTCCTGATTCAGGTGAAGGTGCTGCTGGCCACTGCCTTCTTCATTGAAGCTTTTCTCTTCACTGTCTCCATAGGCTTCAGTTTGTACTTCAGATTCTTCCTGAGTCCAGTGGACCCACTTCTCTCCTAGTCTTCCTCATGATGTTATATTCCAGTGTCTGGATCGCAACTCTCACAGAGACTGTTTTCTCTGCTGCTTATTACTCCACCATCTTGATCTCCCTCTCCAAGAAGAATCTAAATAGACAGGCCCCACTGGGTTTCTCCACTCAGCATGCTAGCATTCAATCATACTCTTTTGGTCCAAGCACCTTTCTACATGGCTGTCCATGTTTCAGTAAACTATCTCCAAAAAAGGACAAAGTCCAAAGAGCTTCAGTATAACTAAATATGTGGCAGTTCCTAAAAGGAAATGTGGCCATAGAGGGCATGGAAGCTCCACACTTTTTCCCATATGCTTCAATCTATGCATATCTTTATCTTTATCTTTTGTAATATCTGTTAAGTAAACAGGAAAATGTATTTCCCTGAGTTCTGCAAGCTGCTCTAGCAAATTAATTAAACCATCCCCAGGTAGAGACTATCAGTATTGAATTGAATTAGAGGATACCCAGTTGGTGTCCACCTCAGAACTGATTGCTTCCTAGTGGGAGAAATTCCCATACTTTGGGGGGTCACAGAGTTCACCTGTGCTGTGAGCATACAGTAGGAGAAACTAAGTTTGTTTTTCCTCTTTATCCTCAGAGAACCTTACCTAAGATGAGACATAATCATCATACATATACTGAATGCTAAATACATAGACTCCAAGCTTTCTTCATTCTACTCAGCTCCAAGAATACCAGCAACCAGACCTTTACCCTCTAGAAAGGAGATCAGAAGAATTGGCTGGGAAATTTAATCAGTCCTACAGGAGGATGTGAATGTCCTGACCTGATGGGTTCCACTCAGAGTAACTTTAAAGAGGCTCAAAGTCAGTAAAACCTATCAGGGAGTTTAACATTCAAGTCACCAATTTAGAGTCCCAAACTTAATTTGAATAAATAACTAAGGATTACTAGATCTCTAAGAAAAGGCTGAAATACAACAATAAAATTTCTTTCCTTCTGTACAATTTACCTCCTCTAAAATGATGATTGCAAGAACAGGGCACCATATAAAACCAACATTCAAATAGCAATGCCAAAAAGAGTTCTCAATACAGGACTGGGGAGTGAGTTAGAGCCAGTCTCTAAGAAACTCAGACACAAAGAAAACAGATGGGAAGTAAGAACATTATAGAACTCATCCAGACATTTCAACTATCAAACAGTAGAATCCCAGACTGGGGGAAGAGAGAGGAAGAGAGAAAAAGAGAGAGGAAGAGAGAGAGAGAGAGAGAGAGAGAGAGAGAGAGAGAGAGAGAGAATGAATTTTAAAAAATCACAGATGTAAGCTAGGAGGAGAACCTAGAATCCAGCTCCCTCCCATGAGTCAGTGGCAGCCATATGGGCTGAGAAGAGAACCAAGAAGCCAACTCCCTCCTGTGAGCCAGCTGGCACATGGGCTGGGTGACAAAAAGAGTCTCCTCCCTCATAAGCTACCAGTTGATTTAGAGGAACACGGGCTGAGACGATAGCTTCCTGCTTCCTGCTATTGGACCATTCTTCTAACTTAAGGACAGTCGGCTCCCAGAGACCTGGTTCAATTCCCATCTGTACTTGTTTATCTTACAATGTGTTAGTAATATGCCTGCTCCTCCCTCGATACCCCGGAAATGTTGTACTTTGATCTACTTCTAAGAGCAGGAACAAGGCCATCATAAGCTGTGAATCAAAAATAAAAAGCAGGCTACTTCCTAATCTGATTATTCAGCTACTGGTTCAAAGAATCACCTAACCCATTTATAACCATGCCCTCTGACTCTCCCAAAAAGACTCTTATGAACTCTCAAGAGAACCCAACACTAGACCAGAGCCCAAAGACTGGAGTTTATCTTCTGACAGTTTTTATCTAGTAGCAATACTACTCTTTCCTACACAACCAGGCTTGGGCTTGCTATTCAGTTTTTATAACCATATATTGCTTGGGAATGGGGAAAGTATAAAGAAAATACAAGGGGAAAAAGTATAAAGAAAAGCAAAGTGATTGTTGTTAACATAGAGGTAGAGGAGAGAAGAGATTTCACCCAGGGAGAAGCATGAAGGGGGCTTTCAATTTACCAAATAATAGTTGTTACTCAAGCTAGACAAATAATATTCACATACACAGACCTTTATTCCTGAATATAAAAGTGCATGTTGTTAAATACTCTTCTTTATGATGATATAGTCAATAAAATATCAAGTAGCAAGTGACTTTCTGTTTAAATGAATCAAATTGTTTTGACATCTCAAAACACTGAAGGAACCAGAAACAAAAAATTTGGAGAGTTGTGCTCTACCACTGAGCTATACCTGGAACAATATTCTTTTTTTTTTTATTTAAAGAAAAAAAACAGAAAGAGAGTAGAAATAATACATAATTTCAAAAAACAGTAAGAAATCACTAGTTAATAATTACATATTTTCTTCTTAGAAGTAGTTGTTCAAGTTACAAAAGTAAAGCATACAAAGTGGACATTCAAACAGTGAGACTGCAAACAGTTCCGTTAACCTATCCAACAAGAACTTAGTAATATGGTTATCAATCCTACACATTTAAACATACATGCAGTTATATCCTTTAGAGTACTTTCTTTTCCTCTCTTTTTTATAATAACAATAATCAATTCTCATAAACTGTTTAGAAGTTCTACTCATGCATGAATCTCTACATGTATACCTATCCTTTCTGTATTAGAGGGGAAAACAAATCAAAACAAGACAATAAAACAAATTCCCAGAAAAACATGAAAAGAAAAAGTCATATAGAACCACAATACTAGGTGGTCTACAGTAGTTACTATGATGTCTCTTGTTATTTTCAATAGAATTGTCTATATCATCAGGCATAGTATAATTGAACATAGCAGTACATAGCAATATTAATAAAAACAAAACATTGTAGACATTGTGACTTCAAAAGCAGTTAATAATCAAAGGAATGGGTATCCTGTTGACTGGTTGTCATCTTCAGAGTAGTTGCCTCTACTCTCAGACTTGAAATTATCAAGCATACCAGATTCAAATAAAATCAGTCAAGACAAAACAGCTATCTAACAAACCAAATTCAAATAAGATCAGTCATAGTAAGACAGTGTAAGTAATACAGGGCTTCAGCTTAAGTTAATAGGAAATTAAGGATAGTTACCATAGTATATCCTGCTATTTTGGGGATAGCTGTCTGTGCCTTCAAATCTAGAATGAAGAGACAGACTGGAACAGAATAAAATCAAACTAAACAGAGCGGTAAGAATAATGTGGCTTTTAAATCCCGATACACTCTAACAATGCCCTCTGCCTTCCTTTTTTAGACAGTTCCTCCCCTTTCACTTTCTCAGGGTGCTTTGTACATTTCAGGTCCCATTAATTCCTTTAGTTTTTAGATTAGGGAGGTAACCCACTATCTACCTAAGTGGTTCTGAACCTTTTTACCCCTGAGCTTGATCATGAGCTGTATTCCTTTACTTACTAAAGCCTCAAGGTTTTCCTTCCTTATAGCTGAGTAGTTAGTTCTCCACTGCACAAAAGTGTCAGGAGTTTCCAACCTATATGCAGCTGCTGGACGAGCTGTCCCTATTTCTCTCTGGTTCCCTGTCACATAGAACATTATTTTCTCATCTTTGACTTTTGGTTCATTAACACTCTTTCAGGTTGATTATATTTCCTATTCAGAGCATCTTGATGGACACTATCTCCTGATCTACTCTGCTTGTGTTTCTTTTTGTTAGTGTATCCAGGCCATCGGTGTTTATAGCCAATTTCCACTGCCTCATTTCTGCTATGCTGTTTCTGCCTTTGGTTGTTTACTTTTCTCCATTCTACTGTCTGCCCTGTTCATTGAGTCCTCTCTGCCATTGTTCCTGGAATCCTGGTGATTTTTTTCTCTCTCTCTAGAATGGCCTTCAGTAATTTGTCGTGGAAACATCTTGTTTCTCCATTAATTTTGAGTGATAGTTTTGCAGGGTACATCATCTGGGTTGGAGGTTATTTTCTTTCAGGGCTTGGAATACTTCACTCAAAGCTCCTCTTGATTTGATAGTTTGTGTTGAGAAGTCTGTTGTGATTTTGATGGGTTTTTCTTTATAGGTGATCTGTTTCTTTTCTCTGACTGCTTTTAATATTCTGTTCTTGTGATGAATTTCTGGGATCTTGGTTATTATATATCTGGGTGTAGATCTGTTTTGGTTGTAGCTGGCTGGAGTTCTGTATGTCTCATCTATCTAAATGTTATTTCCTTTTCCTATGCTTGGGAAGTTTTCCTTAATTATTTCTGTGAATAGCCTTTGTATTTCATTTGTATATACCCCTGCTTCTTCGGTCACTTTTTTTTATTCTTAAGTTATAGATCCTCTTGTCATCTTCTAGCCTTTGTATTGTTACTGCCTGTTTCCTGTTATTTTTAAGAGATCTTTCCTTTTGCAATTACACATTGCAAATCTATCTGCAAGTTTTGAAAGTCTTACCTTTAGTTTCTGTCAAGAAATTTTGCCAGCTTTCAAAGAAGTTTTTAATTTCCTGGTATTCTCTTTGGATCTGTTTCATGTATTCTAAATTTTGTTTATATTCTTCATCAAAGGTTTCTCTCCTTTTTCTGGGTTCCTCCACCCTCCATCTGTGTCTTGAAAGGTACTTAGCATTTCTTTTATTAATCTTCTTTTATCTTGCT
Organism: Hydrochoerus hydrochaeris; assembly: GCA_004027455.1. NCBI lineage: Eukaryota > Metazoa > Chordata > Mammalia > Rodentia > Hydrochaeridae > Hydrochoerus > Hydrochoerus hydrochaeris. The sequence continues at coordinate 234,842 of PVLA01002323.1, read as the reverse complement.
TCACATGAGTTGGAATTTCAGTTTTAAGTTCATCAATGAGGTCACGAAAGTATTTATGTCCATGAGGCCATGTCCAATATTTCATGTTGGCTGCCCTCGATTGCTTCTGTATTTACCTCTCCTGGACTTATCTTCCCTGGGTCAGTGGCTGGAGGCTTTTTCCTGTTTCTTTGTCTTATCATGTTTCTGGTTTCTTTTAGACAGGTGTATGGTGGAGGTCTCAGGTCCTTTCCGTATTGCTTACAGTTTTTCTGAAGCATGCTGGCTAGGGGATTGCTTTCCTCTCCTGTTTGCTGTTAATCTGTGAGGTGCATGCAGGAGCGATGTGGGCTGGCCCCTCTCCTCTGAGCCAGTCAGCCAGTGAGTGCCTTCAGCATGTTAGTCTATGCCCAGAGGAAGTCACAGATTCGGGACAGTTTCATCCCTGGCTATTGGGTCCCAACCAGGGGCGTGACTCAGCCCAAGCAGATCCCACCAGTCCTCTTTGGGCCAGAAACAGCCAACTGATGCCACTATGTTTGCCAGTTCAGATCTGTCCTGCCCAACTCCAATATGTCATCCAACAGGTCACCCCCTCCGCAGGACCTAATTCCTAGCACTGACCATGGGTTAGTGCAGCTTTCCAAGCTGGTTCCACTCCCTGTTGTGGCACATCCTCCAGCCAAGGGTCTTGGGCTCACCAACCCCCAGTTTTAGCACAACCACAACCACAACTTCAGCTTGATCGTGAGTTGCCCAACTCCAAGACATACCCAGCATAGCACAGGACAGGCTCCAATGGGAGCATGTCTAGCCCCAGCCTTCCGCCTAGCACAGTGCAGGACCTGGTCTGGTGAGAGCACATCTAGCTCCAGCCTTCCGTCCACATTTTTTTTGCTTTCTTTCTTTTCTTTTTCTCTTCCTGGGTCGTGAGAATCCCTCTCCTTTCATCTGGTCTTCTCCATGGTGTTAAATTCTAGCACTTGAGTTGTTTTTCTCAGAGAGGCTCTCTACCGCGCTACCTATCAATCTGCCATCTTCCCAGAAACCTTGAACAATATTCTTAATTACTGTCTATGTGAAAAACTTTATGAAATGAAAAGCCTGTAATTTACCCCTACTGATACAAGAACTATAAAATGCAAATAATCCTATAATTATTTTAAAACTTGGGTCCAGAAGACTTTACTATAAAGAAAATTCCAGGCCCAAATGTGTTTGCCAGTAAATTCTATTACATATTTATAAAAGAATTTATATCATTCTTACACAGTCTCTTCCAGAAAATGTGAAAGGAAGGTATATGCTGTAACTTTTTTATAAAGCTTCCAAAACTAACAAGTTAGGAAAATGAGAATTATAAGCTAATCTCACTCATAAATATATATAGATGCAAAAATCATAACCAAAATATTAGCAAACTCAACCCAGCCAATTTATGTATAAAGAATATATCAAAACCTCATCAGCATTTTTCTAGGATTATAATGTTGCTTTAACATTCAACAGAACTTATAAAATTTGACATGTCATTTGAACACAGCACATACAGTATGTAATAAAGTTCCACATCTTTGCAAACTTAATAAAAGAATTTCCTTCATTTGGTAAGCATTACACAGAAAACTTTTAGCATGCATTATACTTATTTACAAAACTTTACTTTTGCATTTGAAGATGTGAAAATTCCTACCCCATTATCACTACTACTATTAAACATTATCTATAGAAGCAAGGCAAAAAAAAGTCAAAACAAATATTTGCAACACATACATATCCATCAAAGTTTCAAATTTAGAATAAAAACATGGACAAATGTATAAGTAAAAGAAATCCAGTAGGAAAATTGACAAAAGGGGCCTCTATAGGCATTCAAAAAAGATGGATATTGGAATAACCAACAAACATATGAAGAGGTACTAAACCACAAGAGCAAACTAAAAATAAAAATCACACAACCATCATATACTCAATCATTACAACTTAAAAGACTGTCAATACCAGTATCAATACAACTCCACATTAACCTGTTCCTTCTTTTCCCTGATCCTTCTATAGTATTCATTACCTTCTTAAATAAGAGTTATTTATGATTCCTAGAGAACATAGGATTCAAGAAGGCCAAGGGAAGTGAATTACAGGACTTTTCTGGAACTAGGGAAAAAGAAATCTGTTCTTTCCATAGTATTGCGGAATCGGAGAAGCTGTTGGTCACTTTTGGTGTTGTGTCATACAGAGGAAAGCAAAGGTAAGAATCTGATTTATCTATCCCTGAAGGCAAATCATTAAGTATGTATGCCAATCAATTTCCTTTTTCATTTAAATCAACTTGAATAGTGATTCTGTTCCTGTGACTGCAAGAAAATTCTTCACTATTACAAGGTTGTAACAAAACAAAATGGTAGACTGAAAAAATGACTAAATTTTACTTTTGGTCATTAAACTACCTTATGAAGTTACATGAAAAAGATACAAAAACAGCTTATGATGTTAGATGTAAAAGATACAAAAATGTTCAATGACTTTTGAAACACTGCATATAAAAACTTGAATGTTCTATAATATGAAAAGATTGTCTTTAGAAAATGATTTTTCTCTTTTTACACTTCTGTGTTTTTCAAAGTTCTGATATGCTGTGATTTTAACATTGTTTATTAAAATGTAATTCACAGGATAAAATCCAACCCTTTTAAAAAACTACATGCTAGTGATAGTCACAAAACTGTTCAACCATCACCACTCTATGATTCAAGAATAATCTGAAATCCATACATTAGCAATCACTCCCCATTGCTGGGAACTAGTAATATGTTTTCTGCCATTATATATTTGCCTGCTCTGGATATTTCAGATAGAATCATAGCAGTATATAGATTTGTGTGTCTATATTCTTTCACTTACAGTGTTGTCAGTATTTATCCAGGTTGTCACATGAATCAGTATTTCATTCTTTTTTATGGAAAATATCATTTAATTGTGTGAATAATACCACATTTTGTTTATCAATTTAGCCACTGATCCATTGTTATGGTTGATACATATTGTCAACTTGAGATGACTAAGAGATTCATCAGAGAGCCAGGATTCTTACTTTGTAAATATCCTCAGCCTATAAGAGGAGGGCACAAGATGCTGTGATTTCTATTCCTGCCCAGAGGAGGTGGGTTAGCCTGCTTACAATACAAGAGACAAAAAGAGGCTTGTTCTATCTGCTTTTGCTCTTGTTGCTTTGCTGTCTTCTGCAGTCTTGAAGTATTACCCCTGTGCCACGCCACCCTGCCATGGAGCCAGCTGATGATGGATTGAAACCTCCACAAACTGTAAGCTAAATAAGCCTTTCCTTCCTTCATTGTGGGTGTTGGGTATTTTATCCCAGCAACAACTGAAAAGTTACCAAGATATCCATTTATAGGTATTTGATTTGTTTCTACTTTTTGGCTATTATGAATGACACTGCTGTGAACATTTTAATACATATTGTTTGTAAAGACATGTCTTCAAGCCCCTTGAGCTTAGGGGCTTGAAGACATTACTTAGGAATGGAATTGCTAGTTGAATATATTTTATAATTAAAAAATACACAGGGAATTCTTTGTTAGTGGAAATCGTTGCCTTTCAGACTTACCAAAGGCACAGAGAAACAAAGATTACTCACCTATTTGACAAGATACTAGTCTGGGAAAGGCATTTATAACAGATTCAGGGTGCCAAAATGTACACATTAGTAAAATGAGGCTGTAAACTGTCTACAACTACTGTATCTATTGGCAAGACTAAAAAATAATATTTTATGTATATTCATATTTTGTTCATATTTTCTCTTATCCCAATTTTCAAGAGGCAACTAGGTTTTAATACATTGGTATAATATCATTTTACAAACTCAATCAATACAACTTAAATATTTACTATACCAAAGCAGAAAACTGTAAAACTACATAATGTTAATAATTAATATGGTATCCTTCTGCTTTCAGGAAAAACAGGTTAAGCAAAACTCTTAACATCAACATCAACCTCCTAACCAAATATTCCTTCTTTCTTTTCACTGTCTTGAACCCTTTGGGTGGATTTTGTTACACGCCTTGCTACAGTTGTTCAATATAATCCATTTAGTCAAGTAAAGACGAAGTAAATAAAGTACATCTAGCTAAGCAAAAATAAAATTACATTACATAAAAGTAATTTTATATGCAAACTGTGTGAAAGAAGCCCATTCTAATAAGCCTGAAACTCTATTTTGTCTTTGGCATGTTATCAATTTCTTATTGCTCAGTAATATGCCAGTGATATTACAGAATACTACAATTACTAAAAAAAATATAACCTTTTATTTCATAGTTTATGGTGAAAGGGATAGATTTTTGAGACTCATATTTATATTCCTTCTCAATTTCTTATTGGCTGTGTAATTTTTGACAATTTACTTAACCTTTCTAACTCTCAATGTTTTAATAAAATGTACCTAAAGACACATGTTTTGGGACTATGAGAAAAGAAAGCAATAATTTGGCTTTAAGCATGTACTCAATAAATTATAACAGCTGCTGCTATTCTTATTTTTTAATTTTATCAGTATTAAGTTGGTTATACCAACAATTACTCTTAAATGGATAGAGAGAGAAATATACCCTTTTATAAGACAAACATTTATCCTCCTTTTCTTATTCCCACCTCAGTTCTGTTTTTGTTTGGTTTTGGCTTTTGAAGTACTAGGGATTAAACCCAGGGCCTTTATATCATGCTAAATACCCAGCCCTTTTTTATTTTATTTTGAGGCAGGATCTAGCTAAGTCACTAAGTTGCTGTGGTGGACTGACAACTGGTGAGCAGCTTGTAACACCCACCTGAACTGAATCAGTGTGGTGCTGGGTGCAAATGACCCACCTGAGGATTGTTGCTAACAACATGAAAAGGACAACTGGAAGGAAAGTAGTGGTGGTGTTGGTTCTCCAGTTGTCACTAGTTCTTCTGGAGGAGCTTTTTGAGCTTCTTTCCAGATATGAACTTGGCTGTTCTCATCATCAGAGGAGCTTGGGACCTTGTTGCTGAGAATGGCTGTGGTTTACTTTGGGGGAGTTCTGGACCTCACTTGGAACATCACCTCCTGGCCCCAGAGGGGAAGATGGTGTGATATTCAATCTCTGGGAGAAGTTTTCCATGCTGGCTTCCTGATACAAGCTCAGCTATTATCGTCAGAGGAGCTTAGGACCTCATTGTTGCTGAGGATGTATATGGTACTTTTCAGGGGAGCACTGGTTTGTTTGTTTGTTTTGTACTAGGAATCAAACTCACAATCTTGCACTTATCAGGCAAGTGCTTGAGCCTCTGAGCTAAATCCCCGGCCTCTGGTCCTTACTTTGAGTATCACTTCCTCACTCCAGTGTAGATACCTTGGCCTATTGGCACAGATCTTTCATCCCACTTCCACCACTGACCTCTGGGCCTTCCCAGCACAGATCTGTGAAACAGACTTGCATGAGATACTGTTGTGGGCTCTTGCCTCCAGTTGGACTAGTGGGAGCACTGTCATGGGCTCCAGGTCTTCAGCTGAACTCATGCAAGACACTGCTGTGGGATCCAGGCCTTCAGGTGGATTCTTTGAGTGTTTAGTATGTGGACATATTTCCTGCACTTTTTTGTATTTGACTCTTTGGGTTACTACTATAAAATAATTCTATAAAGTATGTGTCCTGTGTTAAATTGTTTTCTTTGCAAACCCTGACTACAACAGTTGCCCAGGTTGGGGTTGAACTTTGTCTCCCTTTACTTCAGTCACCAAGAATGCTGCAAGATGACAAGAATGTGCCACCATACCCAGCCTGACCCTAGTTTTAAAGCAAAGAGACACTACCATAAGGCTTAGTGTAAGAACCCATAAAGTCTAAACAGTTATATCATTTGTGTTAGAAATAAAAATGATTTAGTCATTTTGATTCATAATCCACATTTAATTCTGATTTCTTATTTCAAAATTATCATATTCCCTCTGGTATATTAAAGAAAAAGAACCCATTTTAATAAAATCCTAAAGACATTTGATTCTATTGCATGCGAGGGAAGGGCAAAAGTCACTTAAGCAAAGAATTTATGAGCATCAAATTCATATGAAAGCAGAAATAGAGATTATCTGGGTTTTTTAATATTAAATACACACAACTCCATATGTTCTATTTGAATATATGATGGCCAACCACTACTAAAATGAAAGGCCAGTTATTAAGCATTAGAGTAAAATTTCAATTTTTTAAAACTCTATAATTTTAAAATTATTGACATTGAGAAAAAAAGCAATATGCAGCTAGTAAAATCAGGCATTTACAACAAGACATCTAACCTCCAGAGTTCTAAATAGGATAAATAATAGTCAAACTTTGATACCATCTATATCACAGTACACTACTACATGAGAATAATAATTCTAATGCAGTTGATCATTAACAAAAACATTCTGTTCAATTTAATATAGTCACATCACCAAGCTGAGAATTGAACTCTCAAGAAAAGATGCCAGCTGATAACACAGAAGAAATGGACAGATTCCGAGAAACATATGAATTACTAAAGCTGAGTCAAGAAGATGTAAAACTGCTAAATAACCCAATTTCAATTAATGAAATTGAAAATGTAATTAAAACATTACCAACAAAGAAAATCCCAGGCTCAGATGAATTTGCTGTGGAATTCTATAAGAAATTCAAAGAAGATTTAATGCTAACACTCCTCAAACTCTTCAATGAAATTGAAAGGGAAACAATTCTCCCTAAATCATTACTGGAAGCAAACATTACTCTAATACCAAAACCTGAGAAAGACCCAACTGAAAAAGAGAACTACAGGTCAATCTCCGTAATGAGCATAGATGCAAAATTTCTCAACAAATTTTGGCAAACAGAATGCAGCAAATCATCCAGAAGATTATAAACCATGACCAAGTGGAATTCATCCCAGGAATGCAGGAATGGTTCAACATATGCAAATCAATAAATGTAATCCACCATATCAATAGAGCCAAAAATAAGAACCACATGATTATTTCTATAGAGGCAGAAAAAGCTTTTGATAAGGTCCAACACTTATTCATGATAAAAACCTTACAGAAAATTGGAATAGATGGTCTTTACCTCAATATGGTAAAAGCCTTCTATGACAAACCAACAGCCAGCATCATATTAAATGGCCAAAAACTGAAAGCCTTTACCCTAAAATCAGGAACAAGACAAGGATGTCCATTATCACCACTCTTATTCAATATACTGCTGGAAATACTAGCCAGAGCAATTAAACAAGAGAGAGAAATAAAAGGAGTAAGGATAGGAAAAGAAGAAGTTAAATTATCATTATTTACAGATGATATGATACTCTACATGAAAGACCCCCAAAACTCCATTGAAAGACTCCTAGGTATAATAAATAAATTCAGTAATGTAGCTGGATACAAAGTCAACACTCAAAAATCAGTACCATTTCTATACACTAACAACAAAACCACTGAGAGAGAATTAAGAGAAGCCACACCCTTTACAACAGCATCCAACAAAGTGAAATACTTACAAATTAATCTAATAAAAGAAGCAAAAGATCTATTCAATGAAAATTATAATACCCTGAAAAAAAAAATTAAAGAGGACCTCAGAAAATGGAAAGACATCCCTTGTTGATGGATAGGAATAACAAATATTGTGAAAATGGCCATTCTCCAAAAATTGTTATACAGATTTAATGCAAACCCAATCAAAATGCCACTAGCATACCTCATAGATCTAGAGAAATCACTTCTAAAATTCATCTGGAACCAGAAGAGACCTAGAATAGCAAAGGCAATTTTAAGCAACAAAGGCAAGGCAGGAGGCATCACAATCCCTGACTTGAAGTTATACCAGAAAGCTACTGTGATAAAATCAGCATGGTACTGGAATAAAAACAGACCTGAAGATCAATGGAATAGATTAGAAGATACAACTACAACTACAAACACACTCAGCCACCTTATCTTTGATAAAGGAGCCAAACAAGTCCACTGGAAGAAAGATAGTCTCTTCAATAAATGGTGCTGGAAAAATTGGCTCTCCATATGTCAAAAACTAAAACTAGACCCATGTCTATCACTATGTACTAAAGTCTAAATATATCAAAGATCTAAATATTAAAACAGAAACACTAAATTTGTTGGAAGATAAAGTAGGTAGAAATCTTGAAGACATAGGGCTAGGTAGAGAATTCATGAACAAGAATCAAACCACACGTGAAATACTTCACAGAATCAATAACTGGGATCGTGTCCTATTAAAGAGTTTTTGCATGTCAAAAGAAATCTCCAGCATAGTGAAAAGAAAACCCACAAATTGGGAAAAATCTTAGTGAATGGTCCCTCAGACAAAGGATTTCTGTCCAAAACATATTAAGAATTTTTTAAAAATCAGACCCCAAAAATTCAAAGAGCATTCCAAAAATGGGCATCTGAGATGAATACACAGTTCTCAAGATGAAGAAATACAAATGGCAAATAAATACATGAAAAAATGTTCAGCATCATTGGTTATCAGGTCCTGACCTAGATTCCCAATCTCCCAAATGAATGTATGGCAAAGGTTTAAATAAAATGAGACAAGTGTTATGATTTTTAGGGCTCCAGGAGGGTCAGAACCCTTTAGCTGAGCTCAAGACTCCGAGGCCTAAGACAAAGATTTTTCTGGACCACCCATTTTTATTAGGTCTAACAACAAAGGGCAGGGAAACTAAAGGAAAGCACAGGCAATGAGCAGCACCTTGAGAGTCACTTCAAGGACGTCTCCAAGTAATGAATCAAGTCAATTCAGTAAAACTGTCTTACAAAGACATAGCAGAAGTGAGACAGTAGGAGTAATTTCTGCAGCTGCAGTCTCTATCTACTTGACATTTGAGCCAAGTGTCCACAGCTGTGGCCTTAATCGTGCCCTTTGAGGTATCTCCAGCCCCACAGGCCACTACAGGCCTCAGCCAGGACCAGTGATTCATAGAGGTTCACTTACTATGAATCAGCTCCTATTGCCAGGCAAGGGGCTGAGGCCTAGGACAGACTCACAGATATCATAGAAAGTCAATTAGTTAATTTTAAATCCTGCTCAGAGCTGCTTCGTAGTGGTCTCCAACATTTGGTCATTAGAGAAATGCAAATTAAAACAACACTGAAAGAAACATTCTTTCACTCCAAAAAGAATGGCCAGGATAAAGAAAACTACCAACAACAAATGCTGGAGAGGTTGTGGGGAAAAAGGAACTCTTCTGCACTGTTGGTTCGAGTGTAGACTGGTGCAACCACTGTAGAGGTCAGTCTGGAGATTCCTCAAAAAGCTGGGATTGGAAGTCCCATTTGACCCAGCTATTTCACTTCTGGGCATATTTCCAGAAGAACTGAAAACATCATACCACAGTGATATATGTGCACCCATGTTTATAGCAGCACAATTTGTAATAGCCAGATCTTGGAAACAACCTAAATGCCCATCAACTGAGGAATGGATAAAAAAGATGTGATATTTTTATACAATGGAGTACTATTCTACTATAAAGAATAATCACATTGAGATATTTATAAGTAAATGGATGCAACTCGAGACCATACTCACAAGTGAAATAAATCAAACTCACATGTGTAAGTACCGTATAGTCTCCCCAGTGTAAGAAATGGTAAAAGTACATAAGATACAAAAAACTCAATAAATACACTGAAAGGACAACAATCTGCTTAAAGGGGAAAAAATAGTATCTCAGGGAAAATGAGGAAAAAGAAAAAGGAAGAGAAAAGAAAAAATACCTAAAATTATATAAACACACTTAGGATAGTTAAGATGATTGTGCTACAAATTCTATCTTCTTGGAACAAAATAGTTAACATTCATAGGATTGGAACAATTGTGCATATTATTGTATGGTGATCTGAGGAACTCTTGAAGATCATTATGCAAAATAACAACCCTAGTTACGCTCATATCACCTTGTTTTGAAGGCCTATATTGTCAGTGTTCTAGGCTCTTTGCTATTGTTATTAATACATCTTTTTCATTTTGTGTTTTTCTAGGAATTTGTTTTGTTTTGTTTTTCCCTCTAATACAGATTCATGCATGTAGAGACTCATGCATGCGTAGAACTTCTAAACAGTTTATGAGAATCAATTATATAATGCACAGCAACTTTGAAGAACAGCTACTTTGAAGAAAAAGAGACATTAAGGTACCAGACACTAAGTGCTGATTCCATAGCATCATTATGTGAAATCCAGCAATACTACTATGTTTTGTTCAGAGTGATTTTAGTCTGTTTTGTTTTGTTTAATTTCAACATACATGAAGGTATGGACAGCTATTTTGAAGAGAATGAGAGACATTATGGGAGCCATTGTTGACTTCCCTATTGTCTGGTTTTGAAGACCTACAATGCCTTCATCATCCTGTTCTGATCAGTTTTACGCTATTTTGTTTTGCATGAACTCATTGTATGCAAAGATATGGACAACTATTTGGAAGAAAACAAGAGACAATATGATAGACCGTGAAGATCTCCGGGTAATTTGCTTTGAAATCTGTGTCTCTTACATTGTTTTCTTACGATCTGTATTGTCATGTTTAATTTTACCCTCTTTAAAATAACATTTAAAAAAAAGATGCCAGACAATCTCCTAGACTCTGAAATGCAAAACTCTGGCTAGAATTGGAGACAAACCCTAAAACACTTAAGAAATCTACATTCACAAACTCAGTGAAACTGAGCGCTTCTGGGAATATATGTGTAAAAAAGACATAAGTGCTGGTCCTCTCATCAATCAAAAAAATTTAATTCTAAATGATTGTCAGTCCCTGGTGGCCACCACTAAAATCTACTTATCTCTGATCACATGAATGCATGATATTCCCCTCTGTCTTCCAATTCTTGCTCAGTCCTCTCTTATAAACTCCTTCACACATCAAAACTCCATGTGTTTACTATTTTGTGCTTTTAACTGCGGGTACAAACAACAATAATGGTAGTGCAGAATACATTTAAAAGAGAAAAATCAATATCAAAGAATCTCATGATAGAAGGGAAAAATAATTCTCACTTGACGTCTGAATCAATCAGAATCCATGAAAAACTATCAAATACTTATGACACATGTCCACTTTTATAAGTAGATGTAAACATGTATGTGTACATATATACACAGACATGCACTAGTTTCTCTAGCTATGTCAGACAAGTGCCTGACTCTGAAGAACACCCTATTCAAAGACAGTTTAATCTACCATGTCCCTGCTTGATATGGACAACCATATTACTGATAGTCAGTTGTATTCTAATAAACATTATGTAACACTTCCTTTATTTAAAAGCACAACAAATAAAAGCTTGATAATGCCAAACAGCAATATAATAAAAGAGGAGCAAGAAAAGACAGACTTTTCTTTTAATGTTAAACATTAGAATAGTACAGCATTTAAGACATTAATTTTATTATTGGAAACTAATCAAACCCTGAAAATTCTTTCATGAAAAACACATCTTAATTTGAAATTTTTTAAAGCTGTAGGAAGTATTAATTTTCATATAAAATGTAGAGTAAAGGAATAATAAAGGGCAACTTTTGCATGCACTTGAAAAGCCACCACAGGCATTTTATCAAAACATATCACTTGTGCCTACATTTACCATACCTGAACACACTGATCTGCCGTGCTGCATGTTAATAAAGAATGCAAAACAGAAATAAGGAAATGTTAGCAGAATAAAACTCAAAACTGTTGCATGGAGAATTATAAAAATTAAGTCACAAGTTTTTATATCTAGTCTTTGAGATGAATGAGTAATTTAACTATTTTTTACTCAATTAACAAATCGTGCAGCTCTTAATTATAAGTGGATTACCCAAGAAACAGCTTTCACTGTTAAAATATTTTGCCCTTTTCAGGTTTCAGAGAAAGTTACAAGATCCTATTACAAGAGTCTCCTTCAGGTAAACTGGTTACTTCACTTATTAGAGCAACATAGAGATTAAGATTATATCTTAATCTTTTAGATTATATCTATTCAGTGCTGCTTTAAAAAGAAACAATTTAGTTACTACTTAGCATGAAGCAAAAATAATCATTGTCAAAATGAAGCACTCCCTCAAAAGTAGGGTAACCAAACAAAGATTGTAATATTAGAAATTAAGTATTCATTTTAATTAAAAAAATAGGAAGCTGTCTGAGTTGTTCTTAGTTGCAAGGAAATGAGCTTCCTGCAAAACTTTTCAAAATGTTCAAAACACAGTCTATTGGTGGCTCTACTAGCATTACAGTGAAATGTGGCAAAAGGACTAATCCCTCTCCAGTACTTACTTCTCTTCTGTGACACAGCCTGCAAGCAGGCAGTCACGATGTCACAGTTGGTCTGCACGTTATGCAGAAGCCTGTCTTTCTGCTTCAGCTGCCGGAGTAACTTTGCTGACTGAATGCCAATTCTATACTTCAGCTCTTGGAGGATCATCTTCAACTCATCAGAGTCTGTCAGTGAAGATAAGAAAAATAAAATAATAAATACCCCAACAGGAATATAAATCCCAATGTGATACAGTAAAAGACAAATATATAGAACATCTGTTTAAACCACTTAACTCTAGGCTTGTTACAGTTTGTGTTCAGATCTCATGACCCCAAGCCTCATGCAATCATGGACACAGCTGAGTCTGGCATTCATGACTGGTTTTTTGTCTGGTGCTGGAATGGGTGGTGTGAATGCTACACCTGCCCAGGGGTGGAGCCAGCATCCAGCGTAAGGGCAGGAAGAAGGCATGTCTTTCCTCTTTTGTGCTGTTTGAGCTTGCTGCTCGTGGTGGCCATGAGCGGCAGCCCCTCAGCCATGCCATCCTGCCTTGGAGCCAACTGAGTATGGACTGAAACCTCCAAGAACTGTAAGAAATAAACCTTTTCTTCCTTCATTTTGGGTGTCAGGTATTTTGTCTCAACAAGGAGAGAAAAGTAACTAAGACAAGACTCTTGCCTTAGATTACATGTATGTATTCAGTTCATACATTCTGATCAAATAAGTCACCCATTCAGTCCTTTCCCTAAATACTGTAAGACAAATTTTAGTAAAATACTGTAAGACAAGTTTTAATCCTGACTGCTATCTGTAACATGTCAGCAAAAGTTAATTTGTCTGTGTCCAGCTCCTGTTGCACAATTATTTTTTATTGCCTGAAAACTGGCTTGTAAACTTTGCGTTATTAAAGTGCACCAGTAGTCAGATGCAAGACAAGAATCTTTTTAAGTCTTTTACATTAATGATAAACTTAACAGCTGGTAATTTGTTTTGTACTGGGAAGTGAACTCAGGACCTTGTTTGCCAGGCAAGTGCTGTGCTATATCCCCAGCCCCAGCTGATAATTTTTTAAGCATTCATCTTTGTAAATTATCAGTTAAGAGTAAATAATTTTACTGCATTTTGTAGTGTAGGTAAATGTGAAACTGATTTTTCTTTAAATATATGTTCCTCCAATAGTCTTATTATTACATAATTCATCTTGGAAACTCAGTTCTTTTTCATATATAGTGGAAAATACATTTCCTTTAAACAGATAAATTAGAATGTCAAACTATCATTCATAGCAGTACGAGGTGATATAAAAACTCGATTCATTGCCAATCATTTTCCACAACTCATAAGGTACAACACCAACGAATCTGTAATTCTCTGAATTCAGATGTAATTCTCATAATTTTCAGACTTGAGTGTGGAACTGTCCTCACAGCAATATCTGCTAGGATATAAACATCCTAGGGACAGAAACAAGATTACTACATCTTTGTGTGCCCCACACCAGCCACATTCCCTTGCATAGTGTTAAATGAAAAAATGAAATTGTCATCTGAAAAATAGTGACCAATTTACTCTCTAAGGAATTCCAGGGTGTATGATAATAAAAATCTCTAAGAGCCAGGCATGGTGACACTCACCTGTAATCCCAGCACTGGGAGGCTGAGGCAGAAGGAATATCATAAGTTTGAGCCCAGCTTGGGCTACACAGTGAGTTCAAGGCCAGGCTTAGCTACATAATGAGACCTTGTCTCAAAAAAAAATTTTTTTTTCTTTTTATACTTTTTAAAAACTCTAACATTTATTGAGCACTTCACATAATCAGCTTATGTGCTTCTCATCACAGCCCTCTGAAGAAGGTAGTATTATCCCTGTCTATAAGAAAATGAGACATTATTTAATTAAATTTAAATTAAATAGCAAAGTCACACAGCTAGTAAGGAACTGTGGCAGCATATCAACCAGGAGTCCAACTCCAAAGTTCATCCTATTCACCATGCAAACACTGCCAGCCCAGATTTCCTGAGAAATCATTTTTCTACCTCACCTAAACAAAGGATCCACACATGTTAAGTTTCTGAACAGGTGCCACATTAGTACTACAACAAAATTCTTAACAGTGAGAAGAATTCATGCACAGGTCTTCTGTATTATATAAGACTCTTGCTGAACACAGAGTGGTTATTGGGAGGGATATCTCAACACTGAAAAAAATCACCTAATAAGCAGCATTACTTAAGCAGACAACTGTATCTATCACCTGATTCTTTAATCTTAGCATCCTAGTTATGTTTACAATAGAAATTGTGTGCCATTAGAATATGGCATCTTGTTCATTCTGTTAGGACTGACTAGGAGGAAAGAAAGGATCAGAGCAACTGGGCCTGTGGCAAAATGGACTCATAGATCTTGTCAATGATTAGTAGAATGTTAATTTATATAAAGTCCACTTGCAAAGCTTCACTATTCTCGTCTTTTCTAAATTTTGTCTTGCCAATTTTTTTCTGGCAAAAGGAAATTACTAATCCCCCAAATCCCTTAGTAATTAAAAGTGAATAGCCTTTGAAGAAAAGCAAATCAATTCTTTAGAATTGATTTTGCTGGAGTCTGAAAGAACTGTCACCCTATGGGACTTCTGGCATGAACAGTCAAATAATTATATAAAGTGAAATGGCACAACTCCAGTCAAAGTCCCACACAGCAGGAGGAAGGTAGTAGCCACTTGCAACAATCACCTGGGAGAAACAAATCTTCACCAGGAAGCCAAACGAGAAAGCTAAAAGCTGTTTGCATAAGATAGGCTGGAAAAAGCAGACAGATTTATTCTTCCCACCCATCCGCTACCATCAGCAGCTAGACTGATTTTACAATGAGAAGATAGGAGACCATTGTACAATACCCTCTTTTTCATCTCTCCCCTGGTGATTTAGCACAGGGTCATTAGTCCCAAGAAATGTTATTGTGGATTAGCTTCTATCTTCCACACCTCGCTAAATTTTCTACATTGAGGTCATGCTATATCTATTCGGAAAAAAAGTAATAACTGTGATAGTGTTTAAAAAACAAGCTATGAACATTTGAGAAAAAAAAATCTCAATCAGGACATAAGGTTCAGAGTTTGATAACAAAAGAAACACCAAATTGGTCCCTCCCTGGTGAAAGTCAAGGCTATTTTCTCAGCTCAGTCTCTCCATACCAACCGAAGTTATCAGCACTTCAATTCTGTAATGAAGCCAATGCTCAGGGAGTCTCCAGTAGTCCAGAGAGAACAGAACACACAGTGAGCTGCTTGAAACCTTACATTCTAGCAGAAATGGAATTCATATGCTGTGCTTCAAATTGCATTATCGAATCATTGTGCCTCACCAAACGCTATCCAGTGGCGTGACAAGGTAAGGACATTTAAAAAAAAAAAAAAAACAAGCAAACAAAAAATAGTCCTAGGAGTCGCCCCTATTCTCCCAGCGTCCTATGGGGAACCTCAGGTACACAAGAAACTTTAAACAGATCGTAACAGCTGTCAGTTGAAACTAGAATCCCGACTGCCTCTCCCCTGGGAACTCCAGAACACCTGGGGATGAGGAAAGGAAAAGCCAACCATTCCAACCACTGACGTGCTAAGCACCCCTGGAGAGGGGCTGAGACCTAAGTGTAGCCAAGAACACCGGGCAGTGCGCGCACCAGTGTCAGATCCGGGATCCGGAACCCACACACACACATCCGCACCCCCACCCCGGCGCGCCCCGGCGTCCTCTCCCCGACCCTCACCTTTCTGCCGCAGGTACTGCGCCTGCAGCTGCTGGCTGAGACCCGTGGCCGGCCGGCCGCCCAGGAACGCGTCGGGGCCGGAGGCCTCGGTGGAGCTGTCCAGGCTGTCACGGTGTCGCGGCGCGTCCCCTGGCGCGCGGCCCGCCGCCTCGTCCTCCTCGGCGCAGCTGTACAGCTCGGTCAGCAGCCCGCTGACCAGGGACGCCGTGCGGCTCGCGCGCCCGCCGGGCTGGGGCTGCTCCTCGCGCTCTCGCGAGTCCCGCGCGCCCCGCTGCCCCGCGCGTCCCGGGCCCGCCGCGCCGCCGCCCGCGGGAGGGACCTCCATGGCCCGCGCTCCAGCCGGGCGGCCCGGCCAGTTCCGGGAGGAGAGGCGGCCTCGGCCCCCGGGGAGCCCTCGGCCGGGCGCCGCGCCCCGACCTCCCCGAGCCCCGGGGGCTCGGGCCGAGGCCGAAGGGGACGCAGCGCCGCTGGCCACCTGGGGACACCTGCGGCCGGGCGCCCGCCTCACCCAGCTCTGTGCCGAGCGGCAGGAGCAGGATGTGGCCGGCCGACCAGGATGCAGCCCGGAGGCAGGGGGAGGGCGCTCCGGCTACCACCTTCACTCTGAAGCACGTGATTCCACTAGAGAAAGAGGGCAACTCTGTCCAGCTCAGCCACCGGCTAGAAATAATGCCGCAGGGTGTTAGCCAACCAATAGACCGCGGCCAGGAGCGCTTTCTTCCTAATCCGGCACGGTGCCCAGCCCGTCTCACCTTCCACCGGATCTGAGCGCCTTTGAGGCCGTTCTAGTTCACTATCTTGACAAAAACTTTCCTAAAACTCAGAACACCTGGCATTTAATAATGGGGTGAACTTCTTTCTCCAATGAAAAACAAAAGTGCTGGATTAAAACCCACTAATCCCGACACAGAACCTAACCCAGAATGAGGGTTTAATAAACGTTCGTGAGTTGATCAAAATATTAACCCACTGGAGCTGGTTTCAACTGACAAAATCAAGTTAACAAGCAATAGATCTATAACATAGGTCTCAATAGAAGAATTTCAAGGTACACCCTCTCCATATTTTTGTCGACTTAATAATAATTCTAAACATTTTTTCACACTGTTTTGCAAGTGAGGCCCTATTCTTAGTGATTTACATGAGTTGTCCCACTTAATCCTCACTTAACCACATGATGGTTTAGATAGAAATGTCCCAAGCATCATGTATTCTGAGGTGTGGCTTGGGGAGGTGATTGGTTTATGCGGGCGCTAGAGCTGACTTCTTGTTAAGAGGTGTTATGGATTAAAAATTGGTGGTGTACTTAACCACCAGCGGAATTAAATCACCATGGTGCCGAGTATAGATGTTCCATCTGAGGAAAGTTGCCAGCATAAATAGACTTGGAGAAGAGGAACGAGGCGTTGTGGGTTTCTCTAAGTGTTGCTGTTTGAGCTGTTGGTTCTCCTGGAGGAGCTCATCATGACTAGCTTCTGATGACAGTGTGAGTTCAACCACTGTCATCAGAGGAGCTCGGGACCTTGTTGGTGAGAGTGGCTGTGGTTCACTTTGGGGCAGCTCTGGTCCTTACATTGAGCATTGCTTCCTGGCTCTGGAGCGGAAGACGTGTGCTGTTTAATCTCCAGGTCAAACTTGTCATACTGGCTTTCTGGCATGTACTCAACTGTTCTTATCATCAGAGGAGCTCAGGACCTCCATGTTGCTAAGGATGGCTGTGGTGATTTTCAGGACAGCCCTGATCTTTATTATGAGTGTAACTTCTCGGCTCCAGCGTAGAACCCTCAACTGTTGAAGCATAGCTCCTTCACCTTGCTGGCACAAACTTTAGCTTCCACCGCTGATCTTTGGGCCTTCCCAGTGCAGATCCATAAAACAGACTGGCATGAGTCCTTGTGGGCTCTAGACTGCCAATTAGATTTGTGGGAGGCATTGTCATGAGCTCTAGGTCTTCAGCTGGACTCATGCAGGACATTGCTGTGGGATCCAGACCCTTTGCTGAACATTCTATGTCTTTAGTGTTGTGGACAGATTTCCTGCATTTTCTGGGTGAACTCTGGGTGACCATCATAAATAATATAAATTCCGTGTCCTGATTCTAATTGTTCTCCTCACAATCCCGGACTACAACAGGATTGTGTCATTGGAAACAGGATTTGGAAGAGTTTACTCTTATCCCCAACTTCACTCTCGGCTTTTTGGCCACCATGGGTTAAGCTCCTTTTCCTCTGCTGTGTTCCTCCACCATCTTGTTTCTGTCTCGGAGTCAGTGACCATGAATGGAAACAATGAGCCAAAACAAACCTCTCTCCCCTTCTGTTGCATGTGTTGGGTATTATGATTCAGTGATGGAAAAGTTACTAATACAAACACTGTAAAGAAAGGAAGCACTATTTTATCCTCACTTTTCAGATGAGGGAGCTGAGGTGATGGGGCTAAATAACTTGTCAGCTTAGGAAGAATAACTTACACTTTTCCTTCACCTTGAAAGGTCCAGCTTTCAGTATGGATGAATATTTATTAGTCTAATCCAATCAAATACTTGCTCAAACTTCTAAAAGAGGCAGCAATGAGGGCTGGGGATTTAGCTCAGCGGCATAAGTGCCCGCCTTGCAAGCGCACGGTCCTGAGTTCAATCCCCAGTACTGATAAAAAAATAAAAATAAAAATAAAAAAGAGGCAGCAATGTGCCTACTGAACAGTAACAGTGCTTTGTGTTGGTCAGGACACTTTTTTAAGGATCAGGGCACTTTCATAAGATTGCCTGGCCATTGACACCACCACAATAGATAGGATCCCCTTTGAAACTGGAGTTAATATGTGGAAAGCAGAAGTTTCATAATTTTTTCCCATAGATATAATTTTAAAATTATAATGGAAATACTGTTTTATGGTTTTCTAACTTTTCTAATTGAGGTGGGTCTTTTTGAGGCAGGGTCTCACTATGCAGTTTAGGCTGGCCTTGAGCCCACTTTGTAGCTGAGGCTAGTCTCAAATTCACAACAATCTTCCTGCCCCAGCCTCCTGAGTGCTGGGATTACAGGTGGGTGCCACCACACCCAGCAAATTTTTCTAATTTCTACAGTTACTATTTAATGTTTTTATCTTAAAGAGAATAAAACCAACCAAAATAAAACAGAGTAAAGCCAACCAACCAAAACAGTGTGACACAGGATTTCAAAACGAGGTAATAGTTAATCAAAAATGGCTACCATAATACTTCTTGTTGTCTTCAAAATAGCTGCCCATACCACCAGACACTGTAAAATCAAACAGAACAGAACCAATAAAAACAAAACAATGAATGCAATACAGGACTTCAAAACAAGATGATAGTAAATCCAAAATGGCTACTATATCTTGTTATCTTTGAAATAGCTGCCCATACCATCAGATATAACAAAATGGAGTAAAATCAAGCCAAACAAAACAATAAAAATGCTACGGGACTTTAAAACAAGATAATAGGAAATTAACAATGGCTACCACCTTCAGAAGGAGATCCCCCATAGATGTTATATTGCATATAGTTATCTTTTAAATAGATGATCAGACTACCAGCTTTAGGCCTGCAAAGTCAATGAAACACTAAATACTACAAGCATTAAATTGTATTTTACTTCAATAGCTATCATTTCAGCCTATGTTTCTCAGGCTCATCCAGTTGCTTATAGGGGAGGTGGGGGAGACCTTGGCTCTTCTTGTCTCTTAGCCTGCATGCCGGAAGGAACTGGAGTCTGGTTCTCCCTGTGACCCACACATGACACCAACTCACAGGAAGGGGCTAGCTTCCTGTTCTCCTGTGAGTTACCATTTAATGTTAAATGGTAACATCTTCCCTGGCATTGAATGAATCCCAAAGGTCTCTTTCACATGCCAAACTTTGCAAAAATCAGGACTTCCACAGGGGGACACTGAATCTCTTTTTTTAGTTTAGCTGATTTCCTAAGCCCTTTCTTTCTCTTAACAGAAAAGATGTGATGACCACTAGTCTTCAGCACTATTCCACTTGAGGATGTCTCTGTCAGAAACTATGACAAAGAAACTCAAAGAGAACTCAATGGATGAAGAAAGAGGGCAAGAAAAAAACTGTATTATTAATATTTGTAAATTAATCAAAACCTCAAAATTATTTCCTGTTCCCCATCACCAAATTACTGGAAGAGAAGAAATTGGCAAACTAAAAACTAAATAGGAAAGCAGACTCACAGTCATTGCATTTACTGGAATGATCTTTCCTCAGACATCCATCTAACTCTCTTCTCACCTGGGTCAGTTGTCTGCTTCAGTGTCCTCAGTGGGTCCTTCCCTGGGCACTCTTTTTGCAATTGTGGCTTCCCATCCCCCAGTAATCTTTTATTTTCCTTCTTGCTTTTCTTTTTCTCCAAAGTTTTCCTACATATTATACAATCGCCTGATTTATTTTATTATCTGGCTCTTACCACTGAAATATAGGTCTTGGAGGACAGGAATATTTGTTCATTTTGTTCATTCATATATGCCCATTACCTAAAACATTCCATGGTACATAGTAGGTGATGAATAAATGTTTTCTGAATTAATTAATTGGATGAATAAAATGAAAAACTAGAGAAAATACCAGCCAGTTACCCACTTTCCAGAAAAAAGTTGAGTTCTATTAAATAGAATTCTAGAAGTAGTGTTAGCAAAGAGCATTCCCTTTCTCACCCCACATTAATCTCACCAGGTGCACTTTAATTATGTTGCTGATCATGATCAGCACTTTAATATAAAAATTTAGGCCTAATGTTTAAAGAGTTACACTAATAATTTTATGTGATAAATTTCAATATAACTAAAAAGATGTAAAAAGCATCTCTCTCAAAAACTGGGTGTGATGGAACGTGCCTATAATCCTAGTACTGAGGAGATTAACACAGGAGGATTGCAGTGAATTCAAGGTCAGCCAGGGATACACAGTGAAATTTGAAAATCCAAAAAATAAAGAATGATAAACTGGATACTTTTATAGGTAAATGGATAAATACAGATCATATTTAAGTCAGAAAATTTGATGCTTAGCTTTGCACAGTGGCAGTATCGTAGCCAATAAGGTTTATCCAAGGCACAATTATTGCTAATTGAAAAAAAACTGTAACATGGTAAATCAAATATCCATGGACTTTGAAACAGAAATTTAAAGATGGTATCAATCTGATTAAGAAAGAGCTTGATTTTATATGAACTTCATAGAAACCAGTTATTAATGAAAAATCTTTTAATTTTTCCACAGACCCCAGTAGCCTAAGGGACTGGCCTCCTAAAATTAACTTTTCCTTATAATTTAAGATACAGTGGTGGAATACATAAAATGTTACTTATATTACTTATTACTTATATTACAGTTTGAAGTCACTTGGGGTTTCTTGGTTGACATTCACAAGTTATAAGAAATATCAGAGGAAAAGGCAAATGTGGTAGTGCATACCAGTAATCCTGGCACTGGAGGAGCTAAGGCAAGAGGACATTCATGAGTTTGAGGCCAGACTAGGCTACAATGAGTTCAAGGCCAGCCTGAACAACCTAGTGTGACCCTGTCTCAAAAAAAAAAAATGTCAGAGAAAACATTACAAGGTAATGTTATACCAGATGTTACGCCAGCTACAATTTTACAATTTAAAAAGAACAATCATTTATAATTTACATTTAAAATTAAATTCAGACTTAAAACTGGTGTATGGGAAAAGTTAAAAGTATTTCCAGAAAATTAGTCTATAAGAACGATCAGTTTAACCTATATTAAAATTTTTACTTTTAAATACTTTTAAAAGTATTTAAAAATTTCTGACTTTTAAATGCCAGAAATTTATTCCATTATTAAACAGCCCGAAAAATATGCCCAAAAGCAATAGTAACAGTTACATTAGAAGAAAGATCATCCTCAAAATTAAAATAATTACTTGCAAAAGCAATTTGTATTGCTTTCAAATATATCAAATGAAAATTAATTTGCTGAAAATATGTGATGGCACAAGAAATAAATTCTCAGAAAAAGAAGTAAAAAAATCAATCAAACCCCAATTTATGTGCTTTGAAATTTTGTTATAGTTTTTTTCTCCTTCTTCTTCCTCCTCCTCCTCCTCCTCTTCTTTCTTTGTATGTTTGAATAAAATGGAATTGAAAAAAATGAAAAAACTGGAAAAATAAAAAATAAAGGTATATTAATAGCCTCATTATTTGTCAATATAAATTTATGACACCATAATTTTTGCAGTTTGTAAGATGTTATACATCACTATGACATTTCATAAGTAATAAAATATTTTTAAAGAAAATCTCACTGTTTTAGTGACTTTGGTGGCACTTTTCTCCTGCTTTCTTTGTGCTATTAGGGAATGAGCCCAGGGCTGTGCTCTGTCTAGATGAGTGCTCTACTACCAAGCTGCATCCCCAGGTCTTTTCCTGCTCATTGGACAAAGGGCTCTCACAGTTTTGTTTTACACTGATCCCACAGACTGTGTAGCCAGCCCTGCCTATTACTGAGTGCTTTCTGCTCTGGTCTCTACTCACAGCTAACAGCCTTTATGTCACTCAGTATATGGGCTACAGCTCAGGTGTACAGTGCGCTACATACAAAATTCAAAGTGTTGGGGCCGAGGTTTAGCTCAGTGGCATAAACGCCTGCTTGGCAAGTGCAAGGTTGTGAGTTTGATTTAAAAAAAAAAAAAAACCGAAAAACAAAAACAAAGTGTTCTACCAGGCACAGTGCTTCCTTCACTGTGGCAAGAAATGCAACAGGCAACAATTTGTTTTTATTTTGAAGGCAAGGTCCTGGAACACCTTAATACTCCAAAAAACTTTTAAGTACCAGGTCTTTTCAATGTCATAGAGTTCCTACCCTCTAGAGCACGCATATCTATCTGATGTGCATGAAGTCATCAATGTAATGGATGGATAAACACTCTGCAGGATTCCCAGATAGTCTAGGTCTTTTGGGGCTGTATTATGACATATAGTAATACATTGCTACACGTAGGAGGGTTAATACAATCCTGAGGCCAAACTATGTCTTTAGCCAGGCATGGTGGTGCATACCTGTAATCCTAGCACTCAAAATGCTGAGGCAGGAGGATCATTCCAAGTTTGGGACCAGCCTGGGCTACAAAGTGAGCTCAAGACCAGTCTGAACTGTATAACCAGATCATGTCTCAAACAGACAAACACACAAAAAACCATGAAATGTTTCTGACCCTCTTTCCTGACTGAAATAGGGGAAAAAATGCATTCATCATATCAATGGCTGCTCATAATTTATCTGGATTATATTTATCTCTAGCAAAGATATATCCAAGGCCACTAAAATCAGGTAAAATCAGGACTAATACTTTGTTGAGCTTGTGACAGACTACAATCAATTGCCATAATCCTTTCTGCTAGGGCCAGGTTGGCTTCTTAAATAGAGGTGTGCTAGGGCCTACCATGATTTGTCAAGTTTCTGTTTACCTTCCCAAACAGTTTTTGGTTCTTTTGATTTTCTCTATTGTTTTTCCCCTATTCCATTAATATCTGCTCTAATCTTTTTAATTTTCTCCTTTTTCCTGATTCAGGTTTAGATTGCTATTGTTAGAGGTTAAATTTTTCTTATGAGATCATTCTTTTTTTAATACAGTATATGCTTTTACAGCTAAAAATTACTCTCTAAACTGTTAGCTATATTCCATAGCTTTAGTATATTCATACTGGTTCATCTGAAAGTATTTTCTAATTTTCCTTTTGATTTCATTTTTAAATTACTGGTCATCTAGGAGTATAGTAATTCTAAACACTATATTTTGCAAATTTCTTTGTTATTGATTTCTAATTTCATTTCATACTGGTCATAGAATATACATTCAATTATTTCTATTCCTTTAAATGTATTGGTGTTTGTTTTATGGTTCAGTACATATTCTATCCTGAAAAATATTCAAGGCACTTGACAAAAGTATGATGTCTGCTGTTGTTGGATGGAGATGTATGCTAGGCCTACTCTTGTTTAATTTTCTTTTTTGTACTAGGGATCAAACCAGGAATCTGATGCATGCTAAGCAAATTCTATAATAGCTAGATATATCCTCATAGCCCCAGATCCTAGGACTATTTGTTTTATAATGTTCTTTGCATTTTCTGTTTCTTCGTTGATCTTCCACCTAAGTGTTCCATATATTATTGAAAGGAGGTATTGAAGTTCCCAACTACTACTGATGAATTGCCCATTTTCCCACATCAGGCAGGGAGCACCAATAAATTCAACAACTAGTAAGTTCAAATGTGGCATCTACAAAACAGGACTACAAAGTCTTGTCTGAAAAAGTAAAATATCCCATCAAAGAAACATCATAATCTTCCCATTCTCAACTAAAATTTATCATCATTTTAATAAAAGACAATGCATAAAAAGGCATAAAAATTCAATCCATAAGCAACTGACAAATAAGGATGATACTTTTTGATTACCTAAACAAGTTACCATCCAGAATCCATGAAACAAAAGCAAACTCTTACTTCCTTCCAGTTACCTCCAAAAGATATGGGGGAAATAATACGTAACTCCCAACCTGCTAGATATCAGATACACCAAGTTTATGTTCCCCAAAATTGAAGAATAAATTCTAAGGAACAACAGAGGGTAAAAGCAGGAAAAATTAATTAAGATAGACAGTTCCTGAGAGACAAGAGGGAATCCAAAAATGGGTTGTGAACAACCCCACTTCTCAAAGGAAGTTTAATAAAGCAACATCATGAGGTTGGTACAAGGTGGGTCAAACCTATGGTTAATCAAATAATATTACAAGTAAAGCTGCTAATTTTGATCCAGTGGGAAGCAGGTCATGTAGCAAGTGTACATGGAAAGAACAAAGAGTTTCTCTAAAAATGAATGGATCAGGGGGTCTTGATCACCCACACTGGGTAGTAATATCTAGACATTATTGGACCAAGTCATACCAATTATTTTATCCCCTGGGGAGGTATATACGTCTGGTCATTCCATCTTTATCTTGAGGCCTGGCCTCCAACAGATGTGCCTCTCACCACAATTGTATATATTCTCATCTTCTGCACGGATTCCTGTGAGGGCCTAGCTCTGTCTGAATGCCTGTAATATTTCTACCTAATTTGTCTATAATACTATCATATCCAACGTGGTAGGAACAGCTTCAGATTAGTACTAACTTAATGTCAGTGAGCTATAGCAATATTACTCCTATAGATCTCTATTTCCTTATCCCTTTTGTGGTATTATTATACATATTATATCTATAATGTTATAGTACATTGTTTTGCTCATTACTGCCTGTAATTGTAGTTTATGGCAGCTAAGGAAAGAAAGTATGTATTTAGTGTTTGTTATTACAATCACCTCTTTATTTAGTATTTCTGATTTTTTTTCACCATTGGATGAAATTGGATTTGAATTACCATCTGCAGTAATTTTTCTGAGCCCAGTGCAAACCTCTATCAATCTCTTGCAAATTTATCGGTCTCTTTTGTCCTATTAATAGCCAATACAGTATATCTCCATGTTACAGCCCCAACATTACATTATATGCATATTATCTTATAAAACTGTCAAATCACTTAAAATACTAAGCAATGCATTTAGTGTCTTTTATAATGGCATAATTATACCTATCAGTGCTTTTTATTTTTTCTGGCTGGAATCACTTTCAGCCAAAAGACTTTCTTGTAAGACAGGGCTGTTAGCCACGAATCCTTTGTTTTTATTTATCTGAGAATGGTTTTAGTTCACCTTTTTTTTTATAGATAGCTTTATTGGGTATAGGACTCTTGGTTGATAGTTTTTTGACTACACTGAGTGTGTTAGTTATCTTCTGAGCATCAATATTTCTAATGAGAAATTATCTGTTGATTTCATCGGAATTCATTTGTAATGATAAGCCATGTTTCTCTTGCAATTTCAAGCTGTTCTTTTTTGTCTTTCAATATTTTTTGTGATGATGCATCCATTTGAATATTTCTGACTTGCATATTGAACTGGCTGGAACCTACCACATAATGTTGAATAGCAGTGTTCAGGACAAGCATCCTTGTTGCTGTGCTAAACTGATGGCATGGTCTTTCACCATGAAGTAGGATGTTAGTTGTGAGTTTATGTTTATTTTCCACTCTGCATGGAATTGAGTTTCTTGGGCATGAGATCAATTTTCTCCACATTTAAATTTATTTTTCAGTTCTGGGATTGAATTCAGGAGTTCTGAGCTATATCTCTAGCTCTTTTAATTTTGAGACAGTGTCTAGGTTGCAAGGCAGGGGGTGGCCTCAAACTTGCAATCCTTTTGCCTCAGCCTCCCAACTCGCTGGGATCACTACTACACTTGGCTACACAGTTTTAATTAATGGTTTAATAATTTCTCCTAGTTATATACAGATTATTGTTTTATAGCTCACAGAGATTCTGTTCATTTTATTTTCATATTTTTCCTGTTGGCTTTATTTGGAGTATTTTCTACTGTTGTGTCTTCCAGTTAACTTATCCTCCACCTCTGTACTGTCTAATCTGTTAATTCATGATGTAAATATTTTTTGGAAGCTGAGTATGGTTGCACACACCTGTAATCTCAGCACTCAGAAGGCTGAGGCAGGAGGATTGTTGTAAGGTCAAGACTAGTCTGGGCTACAAAGTGAGCTAAATTACATAGCCAGACCCTGTCTCAAAAAGGCAATTTTGAAAAACTTTGAAAAAAATTTTTGAAAAAAAATAATTTTTTTGGATATTAGTTCTATTTTTTTGAAAACTATTTTCCATTTCTCGGTAGGTTTATATTTTCCTTTAAATTCTTGAACATGGTATATAACACTTTAGCATCCTGAATTGTTAACTTCTTCTTCTCTACTATTCATTAGGTTATATTGATAACTTTTGGTTCTGGTTATCAGTCATTAACAAATTTCATATTATCATGTATCTAAATTTGGTAGTCTTAAAAAGTGATGGGCTTTGTTCTGTAAGTTAAATTGCATATCAGCTTGATATTTACAAGGCTGTATTTAAGCTTTGTTATTTTAATTGTAGAGTAGATAATGACAGGATAGCCTTTCTATTGGAGCATGATCTTTCCAGGTGCCTGAGCATACTTGTTGTGGAAGGAGGACTTTCTTCTCTGGTTGGTTGAGTCTTAAACTTTATCTCCAAACCCTGCTTTATGGTATATTGTCCTTTGAATGCATATCTTAGAAGTTTCAAGAGGACATCTATGCAGATTTATTGACCTTTTAACTATATAGCATCTTCTTCTCTGATGTTCTTCCCTGTAACTTCTATCTGCCTCAGCCTCCTTGCACCTCAGCTCCCCTCAATACCTTCAGCATGAAGGATTTGTTCTGCCTGGATCCTTTCTTGCTCTCTGGTTCTGAATGAGCCTGGGACAAAAACTGGGACAACTGTTTGTTTCCTTTTCACATAGATGATAGTCCTGCACTGACTGTTGTCCTTGTAAGAAAACATATATGTATTTTGCCCTGTTTTAGGAAGGTTAACCTGGCACTGTTATTCCATCACGGGCAAAGGTGGTGGAGGTTATAAAGTTATTAAATGTTTAAGTGAAAGAGACTTGTCCCTCAGAGATCAGATAAAAGCAGTGCTGATGCTATAATGCAAATATTATTAATTTTTCAACTGTTTTATCCATTTTTTTGCTCAAGCTCTTAGAAAAAAATGTCAAAATGAAAAACGATCTATTTACTAAAACAATTTATTTTAAAAAATTGAAAGGAGCTGAGTATGGTGGTGCACACCTATAAATCCCAACACCCAGGAAGCTAAAGCAAGGGGACTGCCACAGTTCAAAGCCAGTGTGGGTTACATAGTGAGATCAAGGCCAGCACAAAATATGTACCAAGACCCTGTCTCAACACTCCTCCCATCCCCATGAAAAAAAAAATTGAAAGAGAAAATACATTCAAAAAGAGACAAGTCAAAAAGCCACACCAGCAAGCAAGCACAGTCTGGGAACCAGTGCCATACACAGGCCACCACCGGACTAAAAAGACAGACCCCAGCCCCTTCTGGCACTTGAGCTGCCAAACAAGAAGTACCAACCCAAGCCCCAGCACCCTCCCCCACCCCACCCCCACTGTAAGCGACTAGCTTATCCAGAGAAACACAAGTTATGATGATAGCTATGGAGGTGAAATGCAATTGGATGCCTGTAGTGCTCTCATGTTTCACTAACATTGCAGGGGTAGGGCCAGTGGTCTAATTGTAGGTTCAGAGGATAGTGGTATGCAGTGTGACATCTAAGGAGACTCTCCTGAGGGTTGCAGCCATTGTTGATTCCCTATGGTCTTGTTTTGGAAGTCCTATATTGTTTTCATTGTTTTGTTTGGTTGGGTTTTTATTCTCTTTTATTTTGTTTGATTATGACAAATCCAATGGCAGGAGCAGCTATCTCAAAGATAGCAAGATATATTATGGTAGCGATTTCGGATTTACTATTGGCTTGTTTTGAAGTCCTTTACCCATTCATTGTTTTGTTTTAATTGTTTCTATTATATTCTGTTCTGTTTTTCACTACATCCGAAGTTATCTGCAGCTATTTTGAAGACATTGAAAGGCAAGTGCTATATTCTATTCTGGATATTATGAATATTATGGATATTATTATCAGTTGGCAATTAGGGTGAGCTACACTTGTCACAGGAAACCCTAACAGTAATTTGAATGGAGGGCCTTCCCATGAATGCATCCCCAACCCTTTATTTTTTAATTTGAGACAAAGTCTCACTAAATTACTAAGTGGCTCAAACTGGGCTTGAATTTCTACTCCTCCTACTCCGCCTCCCAGAGTACTGGGATTATAAGAATGTACCACTATGACAGGTTTTAAACCTTTTTTTAGCGAAGTGAAGACATTTGTCTGAGACTTTCACAACATAAAACAAGATTTGGGTATCTTCACATATAGGTAAACAACATTTATAATCAATCATATGTCAACATAGCCCTCATGATTAGGACAAAAGGATGCCTGCTCTTTAACAACAATTTTGCAGACTAGAAGTCAAACTCAGCTCATTACTTTAATTTTTGTAAGAGAAAAACACCTGAAGTTGTTAATTACAGCAATATTTTGCAATAGTTATGTATTTTAATTTCAGAGTCAATTACTATATAGACTATTTTATTTATTTATTCATTTAACTTTTTTTCATTTTTGAGACTGGGTTTCACTATGCAATTCAGACTGAACTTGAACTCATTTTGTAGTCCAGGCTGGCCTCAAACTTGCAGGAATCCTGCTGCCACGACCTCCTGAGTGCTACACAGACTTTTCTTTCTTTCTTTTTTTTTTTTTTTTTTGTACTAGGGATCAAACTCATGACCTTGCACTTGCTAGGCAAGTGCTTGTGGCACTGAGATAAATCCCTGGACCTGTGTATGCTATTTTAAACATATATCCCAACTAGGAAAAGACTAATTATAATGAAATGGTCTGTCCATTTCAAAGATTTTCAAGACTTGAAATACAGGTTCAGTAAAAATTTAAGAACTCTGAAATATATTTTTGACAACTCCATAAAGAAACCCAAAATAAATGAAATTTAAAACAATATTTAAATAGTTGACAATATTCAAATATGTTAAAACGTATATTAGGTATTGTGAAATAGGAAAAAAATGTTCAACAGGGGAGAGGAATAAGAGGGAGAGCAGGAAAGGACAAAAGGGAAAAGTTAAAAAAAAGTGACAAAAGAAGGAAAAAATGGAAACAAAGCTTTTGTAAATGGAGAGAGAGGAAGGGTTCAAGGGAGGGTAGAGGAGTGGGAAAAAAGAATCAAGTTATATCATGTATAGATACAAAATCTCTAAGATGAATGTGATCATTATGTATATCTAAAATGTACCAGTAAAATCTGATTGAAGAAAAAAAATTAAATGTTTTAACTGCAACATAGACATAGGGGAACATTTCAATAAAATGAGTAAGAAATCATAGACTTTAGATATGAATGTATATAGTAGATACTTTTCTACATTTGATGAGAGTGTTTTCAATTAAAATACATAAGATTACTAATTTTATTTTCAAAAAACTTGAAATATCCAATTAGATATTAATAACAGTTATCTGAAATTTGACAGACCTCCTAAATAATGAACTATGAAGGTGAAAAAAATTTTTTTTTCTAAACCAACACTTTACTTCATACACATCATCTCCTATAAGCACAGATTTTGAGGTAAATGGGAAGCTAATCTTGTTCTCATTTTTCTTTTAAAGGGAATTAAACAAAACAATAAAATGGAACAAAACAATGAGAACAATAAAACAAGACAGAAGGGGATCCCCTATAGTTGCTATATTGCATACTGTTATCCTCTAAACAGATGCTCAAACTACTGGAGTTAGGCCTGCAAAGCCAATCAATTAATACAAGCATTAAGTTGTTCTTGTACCTCAGTTGCTATCATCCCAGCCTGTGTTCCTCCCAATCAGCCAGTTGCCTGGGAGGAGGTCATCTTGTCTTCCAGCCCACATACCAGCTGGCTCATAGGAAGGTTGGGTTGGTTTCTTGGTTCTCTTCCCAGCCCACATGGCTGCTGGTGGCCCACAGGAAGGGTGGTTTGATTCCTTGGTTCTCTTCTTAGCTGGCATAGCTGTCACTGAAAAGAATTTTCTGAACCATTACTAATAAAACAAACTGATCACCAACAAAAGATTAGATTATCCATTCTCTTTTGAAAATATTACAAACTATTGTTGTGTAAGAGACAAAGTAGTCATAACATGTAGGAGATGAAGTATAGAGAGGTACATTAGGCAGATAGAAAAACCGTTATTTTAAAATTTTGCATTACTGGTAGTAGTTTTACACCTTTAAAAATCTATGTTTTGAGCCTGTTGTGGTGGCACATGCCTGTAATCCCAGTACTCAAGAGGCTGAGTCAGGGGGATCCCCACAAGTTCAAGACCAGCCTGGGCAACACAGTGAGCTCAAGGCCAGCCTACACTACAAAGTGAGACCCTGTTTCAAAAAACTAAAACAACAACAGCAACAAAAATCTAGGATTTTTTTTAAAAAATCTAAATATATATTTATTTTTGCAACCTAATTTTGTATTTCCAATTACTATTCTTTTTCTTCTAAAGCCTTGACTCTTCAAATTATACATAAGCATCAGGATTCACAAACTCTGGATTTGCTTCTGTTCAATCCTCTCTCTCTCTCTCTCTGCCTAACTGGCCTACTTTTAACAATTCTTACCCTCTTGTGTCCTCCATGCCAGAGTCTACAGGATCTTCTAAAAATTTTTATATAATTATATTTTTCCTTTATGAATTATTATATTTTTTTAAAAAATTAAGAAAAAGAGGGGCTGGGAATTTAGTTCAGTGGCTTAAGCGCCTGCCTGGCAAGCGCAAGGATATGAGTTAGATCCCCAGTACCAAAAAAAAAAAGAAAAAGAAAAAGATAGCTGAGCATGGTGGTACACAACTGTCACCCCAGGCTCTACAGGCTAACACAGGAGGATAATGGTAACTTCCAAGCCAGCCTGCGATACACAGTGAGCTCAAGGTCAGCTTGAAGGAAAACCTGTATTAAAAAAAAAAACTTTTTAAAAGTAATTTTAAAAGTATTAAAAATGACCCAGTACCAGTAGCAGAGAGCTTAACTACAGATGGTACACATGAAGCCCTAGTGTCCATCCCCCATACAGCAAATAAAATTTAAAAAATTGAAGATTTACTTTCTTTGCATAAACTATATTATATAGTTACATATAAGCAGTTTTAAAGTGTTCCCACAATTATCTTTACTTATAGAACAATGTTTTCCTGAGTGTTGAAACTTTTCTTGTCTCCGTGCAATTTTTTAAAAACTATACTTTTCTACTGGCAAGGAGGTACTGTTGCATTGAGTTGAAGATATAATTTGACAATTTACCTTACCAGGTATATTTATCAACGGGGAAGCAAGATAGACTTGTTCCATGTTCCAGAGCTCCTAGTTTCATTTTTTTCTTTAGTTTACTTAATAATGCCTTTGGGTGGCCACGCTTCAGGGTTTTGTGTATGTTCAAGTGCACATCCTCCAAAATCTAAGAAGGCTTCCAAAAATTCACCAAGGAATGAATACTGTATTAAGAATAAAGCCATCAAGATAACTGCACCAAAACTGAAACCAAGATATCAGCTGAAGAACATAATCAGGCTTCGGAGTTAGAACTGAATTGAAATGCAGCTCCAAATGTAACAGCTGATACAAATGAAAATACTAAACCCTATCTTACAGCGTTGAGAAAACTGAAAAGAGACTAAACGTATGGGCCCTGAACAACAGCTCCTTAATTCGGGAATTAAGATGGGTAGAGTCCAGGTTTTATTCGCCAATAGATTTTATTGTATAGGACAGGTACACTCCTCGTCATTTCCTTAATTGATTAGTGTTTGCTGACTCCTCCTGCTTCTTTTTTTTTTTCCTTTTGCTTTTCATCTCTTTCCTCCAACTTAAATTCTCCAACAAGCGATCTGAAACAGGTCCTACAGGATCACCGCCCCCTTGTCTTGGCCCCTTTCCGGGCTCTGTCCAGTTTCCCTCGCAGCCTCTTTCCCCGCGCGGCCCCGCCCCAAGCCCCGCCCACGGTCCCTTCACGTGACGACACGGCGTGCCCCGCCCCCTGCCTCGAGTTCACGTGATCGCGCCTGGTGCTAGGAAGCCTGACCCCGGCGGCCGGCCTTCACGCCGCCGTCTTTTCACGCGGTAGCTCGTCGGGGCCTGGCTCTTCGGTCTTCTGTGGGTCGCTGCACCTTCTCCCCTTCGGGTTGCTCCCGGAGCACTGTCAGCCATGCGGCTTCTCCGTGTGGCTCCAGGTGGGCCCCGGTGGGGCAGTCACCGTCGCCTGCCCGCCTGTAGTTCTGCGCCGCTGCTCCTCCTGCTGTTGAGCGGCTGCCTGGGGGCTCCGGGGCTGGCGGCGGGCTCTCGGAGGCCCAATGTGGTTCTGCTCCTCACCGACGATCAGGACGCAGTGCTTGGCGGCATGGTAACTCTTTTCTTTCTGCCCCGCCCATCCACTTCCCTGGCCGACTTACTGGCTTCTGGCTCGCTGTTTCCCGTTTCTCCGCTCACTCCTTCTCCCCCACCCCCAGCAGCCTCGACCCTGGGTGGGTTTGATTTTGCCTGCAATTCAAGGCCCCTTTATGCAGGTCTGATGGGCCTAGGACTCTGTTTCGTTTTCTGGAATGATTCATATGTAGGCACTGCGCTGTGCTTCTGAGTCTGGACGTTACAGCTTGCAAAATTTTCTTTCACATCTTAAATATGTATGTGGACGCCAGTTAAACTGTGTTGAACCTTCGAGGAGCAGGTCTTGAATGGAGCAACCAAGCTTTGATTGCTTTTCTTTTGGATTAGAAGATCAGAAGCCAAGTTTAGTTTATAAGGACCTAGCCCCTCTCTGCATTTGTGGCTGTGTATAATGCCTGTGCCTGGTATCAATATAATAAGTGTTAAAATGAGCTAATCTGGTAGGTAAGCCGTTGAACTATTCAGAGTTTTTGTGCCTTGCAAAAATCAAGAAAATTCAATTAGCTTAATTGAATTCTTGGCTGAAGCATTAGACACTGTTAGCGGTCCATGGATATTGTCATATGACTATTCTTTCCCACGAATTAATTTTGCTTTAAAGTTATGGGATTTATGACCTTCAGAACGTTTACCCCCAACTGCCTTGCAGAGGCTGAAAAGGAGTTTGCTTACCGCACAGATGCTGTGAACTCTTGCTGCAACACAAAAACCCTGACTGGTCTAATCCTGGATCCATCCTGTTTCTCAAATCTTTTTAAAAAACAATGCTTTAGTTCTCTTTTTTTCTTTAGTGGAATGCTGAAACTATGAAAAGTCTCTATACAAAAGGTTCCTAGTTTTTTGTGTTGTAACACTCTAGCTCAGTGTAAAACTACTGGTTCCAGTTATTTGAAATCAGATTTGTGAGTGACTACCAACATTTTTGCTTTTCTTTGGAGTAAAATAAAATGAAAGTCTTCTCTGTGTATGTGTGAGTGTGAAAGAGAATGAAAATATACTTAATACAGCATAGCATAAGATAGTGTTTCATTTTTTGAGACAGTATCTCACCATGTAGTTCAGGCAGGCCTTCAACTCACTATGTAGCCCAAGCTGGCCTCAAACTCTTGGCAGTCTTCCTGCCTCAGCCTCCCAAGTGCTGCACTACCACATGCAGCTGAGTGAGATAGTGTTTTATAGCTGATGTTTAATACTTCGTTTTTATCACCATTTTATTCCTTTCTCATATGCCTGGTGGCCTTTTAGTTTCTACCCAATCTTGCTAATATCAAGTTTTTTACTTAATTTCGCTCCTGGATTTTCCTCTGATTTTCCTCTATTCCGACAGCTACACTTACCTTCCCGCTCACAAGACTCAATTCTTGTTGACCACAGTGATTGTGTGTCTATTTGAGGTTTCTTTTTAGTATGTTAATTTGCTTCTTTAAATCGTAATGAATTTTTTTTTTAAAGCCTATACTGAAGAAAGCCAAAGCTGAGTGGAGGGAAAAGTCAAACTTAATGCTGTAAATTCTTAAGAAAATCCTGACTTTTTCAGAATATTCTACCACTGATTGTCAAACCCAGCTCCAAAGAGGAGACATAGGACAAGACCAGTGTGTGAGAACCTACCTGGAGGCAGCAGAGTATGAGGTGTTTTGTAGCTGTGCTTCAGTCATAACAGAAGTTCTCTCTTGAAGATACTTTCCATTATCGTGAAGAGGAAACTAAATTTAGAGGTGGTTAGGAAATTTGGCCAACGTTCATATCACTAGGAAAGGCAACACTTGAGTATTTTATCATCGCAGAACCCCAGGTTCGTTCTCCTATTCTAAAATAATGTAATAATTCTGACTTAACAGGTGTTATTCCACAGACTCCTACCAGTGTAGTCACTTGTTCCATAGACCAGAAATTATTCAGGTGATATTCAGGCATTCAGGTGGGGTCACCAATGTCTTTAATATACATGTAAGACTTTGTGTATCATTTCTTCATTAATATGGAGAGAGTGCTCTGAAGTAAAAGATTACAGATTGTTATTATAGTTGGCAAAGTCATCAGTAGTCAACACCCAGGCTAAAGTCAATAAATTATAGCCCTCACATGGTTTTGGTATAAGATGGAATATTTGTCTTCTTTGATACAGTCTTTAAGTAGTGGCATCATCATTAATACTTCACTGTATTTGTTTCAGGTATCATCTGTGAGACACTGCTCTTATGTTTTTCCCAGAAACTCTTTCTTGATTATAAACATAATTTTGCAGTGGACACACTGTTCTTCACAGAAGCACACGTTCCCCTTTTTAAAATCATTCATTTGAAGAAAAAATGACATTTGGTCAAAACCTTAAAGAAGCAAAGGGAGGGGCCACGATGAGATAGAAGAATAAATATGTCCTTGCATAAAGCAAAATGACTTCCATCATTAAAAGTTAGCCTTAGAATTGTGACAGTTCTCAAAACTTAGAGCACCTTTACATGGGACCAGGAAAGTAAATGACCCATTAGTGTTTTATGGAAGAAATTTTGCTTGGGATCATAAAGTTTTCCCATGCAAGATTGTAAGACTGGTTGCTGCTTAATGACTGTGTCCTTTGCTTATCTGGCCTCTGTCCATTCAGGTTAGCATGGAGTCCTACAGTTTCAGTAATGTAGTTTCTTGCTTAGGACTTGTTTGATGAAGCACAGATTATGGTTATCACTTGTACTACTATTAGCAAGGAATAGAAACTTCTTTGTTAGATGAAAATCAAAATTCCTCTCAGCCTTGCATCACTTGGCTCTGTCCTACCTTTCTGATGTTGCCTTTCTCTGTTTTCTTTTATTTTTGGACTTCCTCTACCACACTGGCTTTGTCTCTACTCTTGGTAACTCATCGTCCTCTGGCAGCCTCTGTTCTTGTTTTCTCTCAGCCTGGAAGCATCCTCTTCAATATCTTGGCATAACTGACTTACCATCATAGGACTCTGGGTAGCAGATTTCTCTCATGAGAGGTCTTTCCTGCCCACCTCTCTAAAATAGTTCGTTCTTCACACCAGGTGCAATCACTTCATCTTGGCTTATTTTCTTAGCACTTCTCACCACCTGAGATGATTATTTATTTACTTGTTAATTGTTTACATATTGATCAGTTTGATGATTAACTCTCAGTCACTAAAGTGGGCTTTTTCCCAATGTACATCTCACATTCTCATTTTTTCTCTCCCAGTGTCTAGTAGTAACTTCGATTTTTCATCAAGCCAGTCTTCCATTTAACTTACTGTTCTTTCCCCAAGAATAGCATCTAGAGATGTTATGAGGAAATGTGGTGACATTGTGTCTGAGGATTGACACAAGTTTTCTGCAACTCTAGCACTTTCTGGGATCCCGTTACGGATTTACTTGTGAAATTATCAAAGCTTGTCTTGATAAAGTTAGAATTCTTGTCATTTTGAGTTTATAGATTCCCTAGGTTTTCTATTAATATAAAGGAATGGGAGAAAGTAATTTATACATTGTTGAAAATGAGGCTCTTATTATTTGTATAGTGATTTATTTGGATTGTCAGTCTTTAAAGAATTAATACAAAATATATTTAAACTGTACAATATGGTCTTAGATTTCAAAGGTATTTCAGATCATCATGACTTACCTTTCAATACAATGAAATAAGCCTCTGTGATGGTAGTTTCTGCTGTCTGGAATGTGAGCAATGATTCTTAGTGTTCCTATTTGTATTTAAATATTTTTGTCCTCTGGGATGAAAGTTATGTTCTTTGTATTTGTGAGAACTTTACACTTTGAACAAAAAATGAAACGCTAGGATATAAATGAAATAATTCCTGATGGGCCTCCATCCTGTCAGGATTCCTATAGTTTCCTGCCACCTGGTTCAGGTACTTACCATGAGGTGATGAAGGGTCTGATGCAGGGAGTGGAGAGTTAGTAGTCGAAGAGTGTCTGGGCTCCACCACCAAGTATGAGATTTGAGGCAGTCTTTGAGGCTCAAGGCCTTGCCTGGCTTTCAGAATCTAAGTGTGGTCTTACTTCTTTCTTAGAGTGTAAACTTCTGCTTCTAATGGTGAATTCATGGAGATAGATCTGCCATGTCTGTCTGGAGACAGGGCTGGTAACAAGTTCCATTACATTAGAATTAGCATCAAATGTAGTACTGGTAATAATACTTCCCTCTCAGCTTGCATTATGAACTCCTGTACTTTTCCATACACTACAGCTGACTATAACCAAATTCATTTGGTTTATCTCCAGAATCATGACTACTCTCTTGGCAATTACTTAGTGTCAACAGAGGTGACTGTCTGGGAATAAAAAGTTGAGTGACATATAACAAAATGTAATTTTGATCTGTATGTTTTAATTTATCTTAAGAAGTTGTGTAATGGGTGTTTACTTCTTTTACAGACACCGTTAAAGAAAACCAAGGCTCTTATTGGAGAGATGGGGATGACTTTCTCCAGCGCCGTAAGTTTTGTAACAGATCTTGTTTGATTTTGTGTTTATGACCTAAGAAGAAACACACTGTTCTGGGAATGTGGTATAATTTTTGTGGAGGCTTTTTTTAGTTAAGTATCTGATCTAAAGGACAGACTTTAATGTGCTATAAATTATTTTAATTGAAATATTACTTCCCATCAGTTGAAGATTAATTGCAGGTATTTTCTAAACCAGTTTGTGCTACAACTCAGAGAATTTTATTTAAAACCTCACTGAAGTTTGAAAATAGATTGTAAAAATCAGGTAATATTTATGCTATGTAACATCTATGGAGAAATTTCCAATAATCAACCCAGACAAAGATAATAGCAAAATACAGATACAAAGATCCAAAATAAAATACTAGTGACTCAAAATCATGCATGTAACCCAGTAAATGGTAGTCTAGGAATGAAAAGTAGCTTCATAGCAAAATCCATGGAATAGTAGTACAGCGTTTTGCTGAAGAGCACAGACTCGAGCCAGACTGCCTCATTTTGAGTATTTTTTTCTGCCTGTTTCCTAGCTCTGTGACCTTGGCTAAGTTAATTTTTCTGGCTAATTAAATGAGTTGGTGCACGTAAAACATAATTATCAATACTGAACCTGAAATAAGTGCTATGTGAGACATTGGGTTATTATTTTGCCTACCAATATGGATCTATAGTCATCTCAATAGGTGATTGGAAGTCCTCTAAAATTTTAGCATCCTTTCTTGATAGCTTATTAAACTGTTAGCAGAATACATCTTTATTATTAATATTTTAAACAAATAGTACACCTACACTTGAAAGTGAAATACTCAAGGCGTTGTTGTTAGGAATGAGACAGAGACTTTATGCTTCTCACTTAATGTTCAGCACTGTTTAGTCATTGCCATAAATCTTATGGAAATAAGATATAAAACTATTGGTAAAACATCAAAGTTATTATTTCCACCTTTTTGGATTCTCTGCTTAGAAAATACAGGAAGATTGTTGGAAAACTCTTTAATAGAATTTAGCAATGTAGAAATGAAAAAAACTGTCTTCCATATAAAGAGTTAGAAAAGTCAGAAGGAGATGAGAAAAGATCATAATAGCAAAATACAGACTCTAGGAATAACTGGTAGTAGCCAGAAATGGTTAAGAGCTATATAAATAAAGTTATAGTACTTAGTAATAAAATAAAAATACTTGATATGTAGATATGCAGATCATTTTCTGTGTGAATACAAGCAAAATACTCTTCAAATCATAGCAATACTTTTTTAGACTCAAGTGATTCTATATTTTTGTTCGTTTTTAATTTTTTGGACCCAGGGCCAAAAAAAACATGCTAAGCATCTGCTGTAATACTCATCTAAACCCTTTACCTTAAAATAAAATATTTTTACATGGCAGAAGTCAAACCTGTCAAGGTTGTATTTTCAAAGGAAAAGACTGCCCAACTAAAATCTAATAAGAATACACTAAAGGCAGTGGGTTAGTGGCCATAAAATCACTGAAAGAAAAAAGAATTAGGAGTTGTTGATTTAAAAATTAACAAAAGTCAGCAGGACATGGTGGGCTCACTTGGGAGACCGAGGCAAAAGGGTTACTCTAAATTCAAGGCCAGCCAGACTTCATAGTTGAGGACCTGCTTGAACTACA
Organism: Hydrochoerus hydrochaeris; assembly: GCA_004027455.1. Taxonomy (NCBI): domain Eukaryota; kingdom Metazoa; phylum Chordata; class Mammalia; order Rodentia; family Hydrochaeridae; genus Hydrochoerus; species Hydrochoerus hydrochaeris. The sequence goes on along the minus strand of PVLA01002323.1, from coordinate 195,646 downwards.
CAGTGAGATCCTGTTGTCAAAAAAACAAATCGAAGGCAAAAGTAAAACTGGGAAGTATTTATAGTGTGACCCAGTCATTCCTTAAATCTGTAACAGGAAATCAGCAGCCCAGAAGGAAAAAAACAAAAATGAACAAACCACATGAACAGACTTATTTATTCACATAAATGTAGTCATTCAGTTTGCTTGTGGAGAATATTCATCCTCATTAGTACCTAAAAATGCCACTGGCCAGGGATATGGCTCAACGGCACAGGTGCCTGCCTGCAAGTGCAAGATTGTGAGTTTGATCTCCAGTACCAAAAATAAATAAATAAAAATGCCAGTGCAGGCCAAGGCGCATAGTTCAGTAGTAGAGCTTATGGGTATCATTTACAAGTCACTAGTTTTAATCCTCAGCATCAAAAACTAAATCCAACATGAAAGGCTAAAAAAATAGTGCTAAGTCTTTCAAAGGGACAATGTGATTTAGCATAAATGTGTGCTTGAATGGTCAGTCCTATCCTGCCAGTGTGACTGAAGCTAGTATTAACTTTTGTGAAGTGACTTGGTGATTTGTACATCACTGGGTAAAATGGAGAAAATTTAATAATAGATAAAGTAGATAAGTAGATAAGAAATGCACCTGTACTTTTCAATTAGATTGAAGTAGCATTTTTTTTTAATCTTTTGTTAAGACCCTGTTCCAATCATACTGTGTTCCTTGCATATAAATATCATTTCTTTGCTAAATATTATGTGGTGGTATTTGTAAAATGACACCAACTGAAAAGAAAATTTATTTTCTCAGTTTGACTTACCTACTTTGGCATCTCCACTGTGTGGAGTTCTGAAATTTGTCATGTGTAAAGAAAATCTATTCTGTGAGAAACTCAAACTTCCCAGTTACACTGTTGAGTAGCTTCCTTTATTCTCTTTAGAAATGATGAGAAATCCATCTGTCTCATGTAACTTACTTTCTGCTCTTTTTCTCTATAGTATGTGCCAAGTGCTCTTTGCTGCCCCAGCAGAGCCAGTATCCTGACAGGAAAGTACCCACATAATCATCACGTTGTTAACAACACTTTAGAGGGAAACTGCAGTAGCACATCTTGGCAGAAGACCCAGGAGCCAAGTACTTTCCCGGCAATACTGAGGTCCATGTGTGGTTACCAAACCTTTTTTGCAGGGAAATATTTAAATGAGGTATGCTGCATGGTCTGTTCATTATTCTTGTAACAATGTTTTCAATGGGAATTAATCTAATCCCTGTCAGTTGCTTTTTCCTTAGTCCCAATTTGAGTCATGTTAAAGGGTTCATGGTATATATATATAATTTTTTTCTAAGCTGCCTAAAAGAACTTACTTGAGCATATTTACATATGTTAGATACTGTATTTTTCTATTTCATCATTTATTTAAACACTCTCTTTAAGACTGCCAGTCTTCCCTTTTTGGCTCAGCAAATTTGCTTGTCATGTGGCTGTCATGGTGTCTTTGTTTCCATTTCCCCTGTATCAGGATCCAAGTGAAAAATTTCCTATTAGACTCTTTCCTCAGATTTCGTAACAGTCATGCCAAGCGTGGTGGTGCACACCTGTAATCCCAGCACTTGGGAGGCTGAGGCATGAGGATTGATGCAAATTTGAGACCAGCCTGAGTTACAGAGTGAGCTTGCACTGCATAGCGAGACCCTGTCTCAAGAAGACCCCCCAAAAAAAATTTCTTAAAATACTTCTCTGAATTTTAACAGTTGAATGCTTTAATTTTTCTGACCTGGAAGGTGAAAACAGTCTGTGGAGAGATTATGATGAAGGGAAGGTATCCAGAGCCTGGGGCAGGCAGGAAAGGGAGTGAGGTGATTCCTCTTTGTAACCTGTCAGGCCAAGTTTCATGACCCCAGGTCTGCCACATTAGAATTAGCTTTTAGTCAAATTCCAGGGTTAATGGAAGTATTGTATTTGAGGGTGCTTAGAGTTAACTCATACAGTTAAACTAGAAATATAAGACAGAGAAGATGTACATTTTCTTACATATTTTATCTGTGATCACTAGCATTCTTAATATCTATTTGAATTTTCCATACCCCCTCCCATACCCCCTCCCCCAGTAGTTGGGGAAATACGCAACCTTGTGGGTTTGAAGGACATTGAGTCAGTTATGAAATAGTTGTGAAAAGTAGAAAGGGTGATATTTGGTTATACAGTTGGGACTCTGGGTCACAAAGGGAATGTATGCAACTTTGCATGTTGAAGGTCATCTGATGTGACATAATTCTCAGGGATTAAATTCTGCCTTAAATGGGCAGTAATAAAGCTCGTTGAGAAAAGGAGAGAGCATGCTGTGGTCTCTTCACTGACTTATCTCATCAGGTAAATTGGTAGATTTCATCAGAAGGACAACTGAAATAATAGCCCAGTAGTTCATAGTCTGATTATTTTGGTTGTTACTGGCCACAAGTTCAGTTGGACTCTCCTGTACCATCATAGCTGGTGATGTGTGATAAGCCACATGGATTTTTATCTGTAGCAGGCCAAACAGTAAATGTCTTAGGCTTCGCGGGCCATACATCTCTAAAGCAGGGTAAATACTCTGAAAGTGAATGACCATGATTGTGTTCAAATAAAATTGTCAACACTAAAATTTTAATTTCTTATAATTGTTACACTTCATAAAGTATTTTTCTTTTTATTAATTAAAAATAAAAAAGCCCTTAACATGCTGGCTGTACAGAACAATTGGCAAGCCAGATTTGTTGCCAATTCCAGCCAAAGAAGTTGGTGGGATTATAGAGTTATTTTTAATTAGTTTGTGTTTTGGGGGAAATTGAGCAACCATTATGTTTCAGGCACTAGTCTTAAGATTCTCAGTTGCTTGTTTCTGTTCTGATCATGTCTGAGGTGTTCTAATGCTCTACTTGTCTCTTCAGTATGGATCTCTGGATGCAGGTGGTCTAGAACATGTTCCTCTGGGCTGGAGTTACTGGTATGCTTTGGTGAGTCATTACTGATGATCATACACAACCTTGCATATCCAAAGTGTGTTTGATTTCTAATTTATTATCAACATACATTTTTTGCTTTGTCATTAACTGTTTTATCTCTGTAAAAAAAAATCTGTTGACTGGTGAGTCACTTCTCTCCAGATGTTTTTCCTGTATTATAGAGGATTTAGCAATGTAACTTACTGTTCTTCCTGGTCCATCTGTGGCTTTTAAACTAAGATAAATGATTGAAATTGTTAAAACTGTTAGTCTTGAATAAAGCCTTCATCAAAAAAATCCAGTTGAGTATTAATTTGAGTAAATGCCTTTTTTGTGCCTTATTATAGTTTAAACATAGTTTAGACCAGCATGGGTTTAGACTTTCATATTGTGTTTAGATTTTGTAACAAATTTTACTTCCTCTTTTAAATAGGAAAAGAATTCTAAATACTATAATTATACCCTCTCCATCAATGGGAAGGCACGGAAACATGGTGAAAACTACAGTGTGGACTACCTGACAGATGTCCTGGTGAGTTGCTGGAGCTCTATATATAGCTTTGTCCTTGCAGATCTGGCTCACATTTAATTGAAGACTTTGCCTAGAAAACCTCTAGTCTTACTTGTTTGTATTGGGTAATATAAGTGCACATGATTTAATCTAATTGCCAAAGAATATTTCCAGCTGATTAAGAGTTCCTGGGGAGATATATGTACATAAATATATAAAAGCCAGACTCAGAGCTAATGTTCTTGGAATTCCAGGAATAAATTCCTTTTTCTTAAGACTATAGAGAATACTTTGTACAGGTTTTGCTTTATAATGGTTCCCAGTCTTGACCTCAATTTTACTGAACAGTTTGACAGCAGCCTAATAGGTCTCATATGGGTGGAGCATAGGGATAGGGGACTTTTTCGGATTGTGTGTATAAAAGAGTGAAGTCACATGAATTTGGGACTTTCCTGAAGTGTTTCTAATGGAAACCTTTCATAGAACATTTATTTATTAAATAGTTTAGCAGCTGTTCTAACGTGTTCAGCAGTAAGTGAAGCAAAGTCTGATTCTGTGAAAAGTAACTTTCTTGTGGCAAAAAAAAAAAGGTTTCAGGTATGCCTTATATATATGGACATGTATATATACCCATTTGTTGCTTCCTTAGATGGGAATCTGTTAAAAAAAAGGCGGGGCGAGTCACTTAGATAACATTTAAGTAGAAACCTGAAGGAGGAGAAGGTGTATATCTAAATCAGGGGAAAGAGTGCTACAGTGGAGGGAATGGTAATGTGGGGCCCCTGGTTGAACAGGCATGTACCTGTTCAATGTTTGAGAAACCACAAAGAAGCTGGTAGGACTGGAATAAAGTAGGTGAGTGGGAAGCTGATAGAAAATAAGTGCTATTGGTATCTTTTGAGTTAACGCTGGGAATAAATGCAGGTGTAAATGAACTAGAAAATGAAAGAGAACGTGCATGTGGGGTGTTTCCATATGCATAAAGTATCTCCAGATAAACAAATGAAGAATTTAAATTCATATGAAATAAAGTCCTGATGTTGATGTATTTGGGGTTTCGTTTTGTTTCTGGTGCTGGGATTGAACCTGGAACCTCATGCTTGCTGGGTGCTTTACCACTGAACTACCCCAGTATGTGGGTTTAGTACTCATTTAGCCTAACTACTTTTGGGCTGACATAATTGACATCTTCTATGTATTTTCATAAAGTTAAACTAACTTTATCCACCTAACCCACTATTCAGAGTTAGGTTGAATCTCTTTTTACATTCTTTGAGGCATCAAAGATATGTATACATATTCCAAGTTTCATTAATGTACATACTAAAATGGCCAAATTAGGATTTCTTTCCATATGGATGAAGTAGCAATTTCTAGATCACGTGAAGTTATCAGGCTAGCAGTTGCTTTCTTATAGTGGTATGCATTTCTATTTTTTTATTGCCTGAAAAACAAAAGCATTGTTTCAACAGTATGCTTGCATGTGACCATGAAATATGATCATATGCTAAGATTAGCAGCTAAAATGACCCTCTGCTCACCAGAGAATATTTGTCTATTAAGTTCTCAATTATCAGGTAGGATAGGAGATGACAGTCCTTTGTTATGTGTCAGGCTAATGTCTCCTTGGACTTCCTGGATTACAAGTCTAACTTTGAGCCATTCTTCATGATGATCTCCACGCCAGCCCCTCATTCACCTTGGACAGCTGCACCTCAATATCAGAAGACTTTCCAGAATGTCTTTGCACCAAGAAACAAGAATTTCAACATCCACGGAACGGTAGCGTCCCCTAACCCTTGCATGAAGCCATACTCAGTATAATGTAACATTCTTGTCAGGAAGCCTTTGTGCCATGCAGCAGGTTTTCTTTCAAGATCTTTTAGAGATAATGCTAGAGAAATAAGTCAGAGAAATTGTGTTAGTATGAACGACAGGATAAACTTGCTTCACAGGTACAGATAAGGTTCCTGCCACACACCCAGCAAATAGCTGGAGAGTCCATGTGGAACAGTAGGGTCACCATCTTCCTGGAGTATGGGAGTGTCACTCAGGCTATCCTGGTAACCTCTGGCTCTCCTCCCTCCTCACAATGGTTGAGACATGTTCCCAAGGCCTGAGCAGAGCCCATAGCAGCCTCCCTTCAGTAACTGTCAGTGGCCTAAGACTTAGGACGAAAAGGGCTGGCAGTGCATTGTGATTGAGGAGTGTTGAGTAGAAAAACTGAGCCAGTATATGGGCCACAACTCAAAATCACAACAACCCAAATATTTGCCTCTTGTGTTGGTTAACTTTCCCTTCCTCTGAGGCTTGCCTAGTAAGTAATTTCATTATCCTCTTATTTTTCTTTCCAAGACATTGATCCCTGGGAAAAAAAAATCCTATCATAGTGGTTCCCTAAAACTTCAAGTCCAAATCTAGAGAGACCTTATTTAAATAAAAGCCACCTTTTTAACAACAAAACAATTCCCATACACCATTAATTCTGTTTTTCTGTTCACAGAACTTAAGCCAGTATCTCCAAAACCATGTTTCTGAAAGTGTTCTTTACTTAATAGGTTATACTTCCCTTGGACAAGGTGTAGGTAGATCCCTAGTTCAAAGGCTGAAGGTACTGCTATGTGTCAAAATTATAATTGCTTGTAAGATGAGAGAAAGAGTTGAAGTTGGACCCATTACTACTGATTTCTGGCTATGAAATTAATAAGATGCTTAATGCCCATATTGTCCATGTAAAGTAAGATTCCAGTCCTTCTGTGTGATTGCTGTAAAACATCTAACATGCTGCCTACCCTGCAGTGCTTGTTAAATATGATTTGAAGCTGAGTGAATTGGGCTTTAAAGTAGAGGGCTATTTTTGTGATCCAAAAGAGTTAATAGAAGTTGCCATGACCAATAAGTTTGGAAACTTTTGGTTAAATAAGTCACTCTGCTACAGGACCTCTGAGTCGTGTTTGATTTAATATGAGTTGGTACTAAAATGATATGTTCCATAGCATTTCTCAAAATTAATAACTAAAGAATACCTTGAGGAATATAATTTTGGAGATAGTTACTCAGAGTTTTTTTCATGAGCTTTCAGAGGAAAAAATAAATGGTATATGAGAAAGCTTTTGTTAAAAATATGACCTCTTTAAATAGGAAGGACCTTCCTGACTTGGAATCGAAGTTTTAGGAAACTGATATATGATTTTCCCTAGAGATCTAAGGTGATCAGTGTTTGGGGTAGGAAAATAAGAGAGCAGTTGAATAATGATTTATTACCCAAAACTTAAAGGTACAGTTAATATTTGCCCATTTATAGTTGCAGTAGACGTGGGATCCAAACTAGAGATTTAATAATATTTTAGCTAGTGGTTTCCCAATGACAGTGAGTAAAGTCCCTTATTAATGGTAACAGGAACAAAGGCATTTTATAGTTTTGGGAGAGGATAGAAAGCTGAAGAATAAATGATAAATTAAGAACTTTCTTTTTAAGGAACATGGGGGAAAGGAGAAAGGGTCTGGCATTGCTTGTATAGGTTTCAGTGCATTTTTTATTATCTAGGAATCTAGTAGTTTGACTGTGATGACTTGGTCTTAACATTTTTTTTCTCTTCAATTTTAGAACAAGCACTGGTTAATTAGGCAAGCCAAGACACCTATGACTAACTCCTCAATACAATATCTAGATAATGCATTTAGGAAAAGGTAAGAGCTACTGCTACTTTCTCAAAGTGGTTTTAAGAATAGAGAACTACATCACACTTGTTATCATTGACACAAAAACAGGCTAGCAAGTCAGTGGAAGACATGTGTGGTGGGGCATTGGCTGCCTCAGGTGCAAGCAGAAGCGCTTTTGCACTCAGATATATGAAGTGACCTTGGGATCCCAGGACTGACTAAAACATTCATTTTTAGGACTTGTTAAAGAATATTGCAAAGTTGAACCAGTGGATTGAAATTTTTTTCACACATTTACTGAAAAGGTCACCTAGAAAGAAATCAACCCATGTATTTGCTTTTTCTGTTTACTCTCTTTCATAGTATATTTAGTTTAGATCCAGAGGTCAGCAAACTGTTTTCTACTGTAGGGCCAGGTATAAAGTTAGTAAATAGTGTAGGCTTGCAGGCCAGGTATTCTCTATTGTAACTACTCAATTCTGGTTTTGAAGCATAAAAGGAGCCTAAGTGACAGGACGTGGCTGTGTTACAGTAAAGCGTCATCAGAACAACCCACAGGCAAATTTGGCACTTGGGCCATAGTTTGTCAACCCCTAATTTAGAATGTTTAACATTGTTGTGGCACAGGCCTATGTGAATCTCTAGCAAATTGATAACTTTCCTCCTGATTGTCTCTCATTGCCAGTAGCTGTGGAAAATAAAGCCAACTGGTTGTAGAAAATCTATTTTATTTCTTTGGAAACACTTAACTTTGGAATGAGTGAATTATGCTAAGTTTTCTACTCTTGTGGTGGCAAGTCTCAGGGATAGATATTTAGGATTTGAGCCTTTGGAGTGATTTTGTTGTTTTTCTTTGAGGAGGATTCTGTGTTTGCTCCTTTTGTCAAGGTAGTAATACCTTAGCTAATGCCTCAAAAGTTTTCTTTCTGTACCAAAAAAAAAAAAAAGTTTTCTGTCCCATCTCTGTTTACCTCCAGGTGGCAAACTCTACTCTCAGTTGATGACCTTGTGGAAAAATTGATCAAGAGACTGGAATTTACCGGGGAGCTCAACAACACATACATCTTTTTTACCTCAGACAATGGCTATCACACAGGTGAGAGGCAGTCTCAGGTACTCCTGTTACCTTTCAGGAATAAAAGCAGCCCTGGCCAGAGTTCTAGTTATTGTACAGCTCTGAACTTGCCAGAGGGAGGGTCTTGCTATCAGGATGCTTCTTCAGGACCCTTGTCAGAGGGTCATGTCAGTCCCATATGGAGAAACCGTTTGCTGAATTATGTGGTGCTCTAGGAGCCAGAACAGACTAAATTTTAATGGCAGGCTGTATGGAAGAAGTGAAAAGTAAGCTCAGTTTCAAGGGAAAGTGGAGTTTAGTGGGGTAAAGATACTATGAACAGAAAAACCAATAGAGCCAGGTGTGATGGTGCACATCCGTAATCCCAGCACTCAGGAAGCTGAGGCAGAAGGATTACTGCAAATTTGAGGCCAACTTGGGCTACCCAATAGAACCTTGTCTCAAAAAAAAAAAAGGTGATCTTGGAGAAAAATACTTTCTTCCTAAGTTACAGAATTAGTTTTTTGGGTATGTTTGTTTTTTCCAGACTGTTATAGGAGTTAGTTCCATGTCCTTGATTTTTGTCCTTTCTGCTTGGACCTTCTGTAGTTACAAATGCCTCCTTCTTTGCCTGCTTTGTCTATAAATTTCTACTTGAAAGGAATTTACCTGAGGCTCCTGATAGAGGAGCAGATTAATTAGGCATTTGATGTATTATTGTGAATATTTTAAAAATTATTTTATTAGTGTATGTTTGCAATATGTACTTTTACATTCATCCTAGGAAGCAGTTACACATACTAACATATCTTAATTCTATTTATTCTCCTTCCCCTTCTCTGTCTGTCTCTGGATCCCCTTCCCCCATTTTCTTTCTTTCTTTCTTTTTTTTTTTTTAGTTCATGTTTGCAGTACATAATAATCACATTCATTATATGGGTAGTTGGGACCTATACTTTCTATGTTACCTTTGCCTCCTCTCCCCACACTCCATCTCTTGGTCCCTTTTCTTTGTGCAAAAGGTCTAGTTTTATTTGTTTTTGTTTTTGTTTTTTTGAGACTGGATCTCCCTTATGTAGCTCGGACTGGCCTTCAGCTCACTAAGCCCAGGCTGGCTTCAAATTCCAGGCAGTTCTGCCTCAGCCTCCTGAGTACTAGGATCACAGATTTGTGCCACCACACCTGGCTAAAAAAATCTATTTTCTAAGCACTCAGTGTCAAGATTAGTGAAGCTGAGTATAGGTATGGTCTTACAATCCCACCTACTCAGGAGAGTAAGGGACAAGGAACTCTGGAGCCCAGAAGTTTGATGCCAGTCTAGACAGCAGAGTGAGACTCTTTCTCATTTAAGTAAATACATACATACAAACTAAAAAAGGACTGAAGATGTAACTCTCAGAGTTAGTACAGAGGCCCTGGATTCAGCCCCAGCACCACAAAATAATGCTAGTAAAATAACCTCTGTTTTCCAGCTTAGATTTTCAGCTATGTGTGCTCAGGCTTTTGAATTCCTCATTCATTCCTACATTTTTCTTAGTTTTTTTTCAATAAGGTTTCAAAATAACTACCAAACATGTGATTCTACTCATCATCTGATTGTGCATCTGACTAATTATTATATATCATGATCTAAAGTTCACATACTACTATTCATTTTTGGTCTCCTGAGTCTCATTTGCCACTGGTTTACTGGGAATCGTGAGTCTTTTGTCTTTTAGAACAGTCCACATGCTGAATTTGGCTGATTCCTGTCTCGTGAGGCTGTCTCTGCTCATATTTACTCAGCATTTCCTTTAGGTTGGTAGCAAGACAGAGACTTGACAGAAATGCCTGTATTCAGGCACAGATGTTTCCTCAGCAACACCTCTTTGCAAATGCCAGCATTGATTGATGGCTCTGGTGGTTTCAGCCTGAGCCCTTCCTGTGAACATGTGCCATGGAAGTTCCCACTGGTGATTGTTGCCAAAATCCATTACTCTCAACAGAGGTTGCAAGATGCCAACTTCATAATTCTGTCCTTTTGCATTTACTTGCTGGACCTTTTGTTATCAGTTATTTGGGTATCTTAAAATACATTTCATTCAGGAGTAACAGGATATGTATTTTTGATCCTTTTATTTGACAGTATTTGGAAGAACTTTATTCAGCCATGATCAGGTTGAGTATGGTATAGAAATTTTTATGTATTTGTGTTTCAATCCTTTCCAGTCATTATTTTTACTCAATTTGTCCTGTTGTGGACCAGGGAAACCCTTCTCATTTGTTACTGAAAAATCATCAACCCATTGCCTTATAGCCATAAGAGACGCCAGCACATTTAAGATGTTAAAAAATGAGAAGTAGTAGAACAAAGAATTTCTAGTTCTGATACTGACTAAATGAAACAAAATATGAACTACACATCTGCTTTGGCTCCAGCTTTACCTTATGCATTTCATTTTCAGGACAGTTTTCTTTGCCAATTGACAAAAGACAGCTGTATGAGTTCGATATCAAAGTTCCACTGCTCGTGCGAGGACCTGGGATTAAACCAAATCAGACGAGCAAGGTAAGTGTGGCTGAAGTTGATGCTGTATACAGGTAGGCACCTGCCTGAGAAAATGAGGCTGTTCCTGTTAAGAGGGCTAGTTAGGTTCCTTCTGGAAGGATGAAGGCTGATCAGTGTAAGATTTTCTGTGTTTATAAGCCTTGGAAATGATTTTTTTTTTCCAGCTCCCCACTACCCACTATTAAGTCTATTTCCCCTAAATACTTATGTCTTATCAGTATGCATAGCTTTGTGTTTAGAGACTCTGTGTTCTGGAACAGTGACTCTCAACATAGTGTTTGTGAAAATCTCCATCTCAAATTATGCAGAGATATGGTACAGGTTTGGGAATTGTCCAGAAAAAAATCTGATTGACTTCCATGGGTGGTTAAGGACCCAGCATCTGCTTTTCTTTCCTTTTTAAATTTACAGATGATTCTGAGAGGCCTCTTGGTTTGGCACCCACTTTTCGCAAGGATTGGTTCTCAGGCTTTGCTTTGTCTGTGAGTCCCATCTTGGTAAAATGTAGGTTCTCATTTCTGATCAGCCCCAGGTGGTGTCTGCTGTGGTGTGATCTCCCATAGGTATAAGGCATTAGAAATCCTACACTAAGGATTTTTTCTTTCATCTTCCTTTTCTTTCTGTGGGACTCTTCCTAACTAGTGTTTTTCTCTTTCCCTGGTTCTTGCTTTGGAGCTATCACTGTAACACATTTTCCTGCTCGTTTTCACTTGGTTTCAGTGTCTTTTCCACACTTGATGGCTGTCACCCAGACGCTTTGTTCCTAGAGGTGGTGAGCACCTCAATCTAAAACACTCCTTGAGTACTCAGGAGACAGCGATAAGCTCTACTCATTACGTCTTCGCTCCTTCACAATTTCATTGAACATGAGCAAACACATAATTTAGGCTAAAGTTGAAAAATGAAAATCAACATGGGCCAGACTTCCTGGGTATATTGGATATTTTGTATACTTTCTCTCTGCCTTTCACTTCCTAATACAATGCTGTTAAAGTACTATTAAAATTCTTGCAGAAAGGGAAACCAATCTTCATAACTGTCTTTTCAGTTTTCCTTTGCTCTTAAGACCTACATCCCGACAGCTAGTCACCTCCTAGAACAAATGTCAGTGCTGTTCTAACAAGCCTGCTCTTTAAACGGAGACATGCAAGTTTGGAAGATCATTAAATCTTACAAGTGTTGTGTTAGGTTGGCGTTTAGAGCTGGTTGAGGAGACCATCCCAGCAGTGTATGCATTTCCAAGAAGCAGGGGCAGTGGGAATGCGTGTGATCAGTGCAAAGAAGAAGGCCAAGTGAGAATGCAGTGAAATGTGTCAGCCAGCTGCCTGTGAAGCAAACTTCTTCTTTTCTTCAGTGCCGTCTAAATGTAAAAATCAGATACTGCTTTGTCTGAGCATTCTAAACGAGACTTGCTCCTTAGGAAGCCATTTCCATAGTAACTCACATTTATTAGTATGTGGCTGGTGGTGGTCTAAGGGTATTACCTGAATCCGTTTGTTTAATCTTCATGAGATACACTATCATCCCATCTTATAGATGAGGAAACTGAGGTGCAGATGTTAACTGGTTTGTCTAAAATAGTGTAGCTAAAAAGTATCAGAGCCCTACATTTGAATGTAGGCAAGTCTGGCTCCAGAGCCCATACACTTAATCATTACACTGTAGTTCATTTACCACATATCTGTTAAGTGTCTTCTGCTGGCACAGTACACCAGGAACCTTGGATGCAGCAGACAGCAGTCTGAGAGGATCATATCTTAAATACCTGTGCCAAGGAGAGCCTGGTCCGTTACCAGCAGCAAGTGAAAGCCTCTAAAGCATTTGTGCAGAGACATGGCTGTTGAGAAGGATGTAGTCACAAAATGTCTGTAGGAAGAGTGTTCTGAGCAGAACAGTAAACATGAAGGTACAGACAGAATAAGCTAGGCTTGTTCAATTGACAGAAGGTAGCATTTGTACTGAACTGCTTTCACTTCCTTAGTGCACCATCTTTCTCACTTCCTGGCCTTGTTACATCCGATTATTCCTTATGTCTGTGATTCCTACTTCAGACCCTCTACCTGGCCAGCTTACTTTTCCTTTAGGACTTTAGGAAGTCACTTTGGACCCTCTGCTCTGTGTGAGGTAGGTGACCTTCCTACATGTTTCCACCTGGCCTCACATACTCTCTCTTGAGATTGTTTACTGTGATGTCTCAGGAAAGAGGAACTATCTAGACTTAGAATACATAATCCTTAACCTACCTGCTCTGTGGGACATCCACATCAGGTTGATTGGATTTTACCAAAAGGTCATACGGTAAATGGCAGAGCCAGACTGAGAGTGCATGGTGCCTGTTCTCACAACTCATGTTTGTTATAATACTGCGTTAACAAGTTTAGCTGGGGATGTGCGAAATGCTTCAGCCAGGGGCATCTGTCACATGTTAGTTAGCAGTCACGTCAGTACCAGGTGTCCTGTGTGACACAGGGTTGCATGTTTGGCAGAATGAGCTGAACCAGTCAACAGCCTGACAACCAAAGCAGTGCACATTTGGCTAACCCATCAACTTCACTGCACATCAGCTGTTGGAGAGCTGGAGCAGGTGCTCTGTGGATGCCAAAGGTTGATGTTTTCTTCCATGGCCAGTTATTAATCTAGCTCTAGATTTGGCAGCAAAAGTTCTTAAAAGAATTTTTAGAGAGAAAAAAATTAATAGGAAAACTAGAATGGCAGAACATGACCCAGGGAAAATAGAACTGAATTGGAGTCAGGAAGACTGCTTCACTTTAAGACTCTGAACAAATAGCCTTTGCTTTCCCTAGTTGTGCAATTGAGATGTTACATCTCCATTCCTGAGTAGATCTCGATGATCCCCTGGCTGCTGCTTCATTGTGGAAGCTGGAGCCAGGGCAAATCCAGATGGAGCAGCCCAGGATTCTGGGGTCCTCTGCCTTCTCACACATGTATGGTCCCTTTCACCAGTGAGCCTAGGGCTCCTTCTGATGTGCTTTGAGGTTTTTTTCCAATAGCTCTTCATGAATTGTTTAGCATCAGAGCTTAAGTGTCTTTTTGGAAACCTGATATATTCTCCTGAGAGCCTGTTGCCTTCTTTTCAGTAATTATGAAGCACCATCATTTTTCCAGAGCTAAAAATAAGCAAGTTCAACACTTGGTATTCCTTGACTTATGACCCAGGGTTTTCTAGGGGCATTTATTTCATTAAAATGTCTGTGCACTTGAATCCTAAGTACATTCTCAAACTGAGAGACTGTGATATATGGAATAATTTGCTTTGGTCTTATGAAAGCTTTTTCTGTTTCAATCTAAGTATGATAAAAAGCAGTGCCATTGTAGGAACTTGGAACTCTGATGTTCCATATTGTCCATAGAATCTGTTCTAATGCTTAATTGCATAAAACTAGAGGCAAGTATAATTGTCTCTTGAATTCTTTATTCCTACTGTGTCCACAAGAAACTGGCCATCTCCTGACATAGTGTGCACATTTTGAGACTGCTTTTAAGGCAGAATCCTAGAAGACAGTTTATCCGTCATGTTTTGGGAAGATGCATTAAGTGGAGACATCTAGGAAAAAGAATCCTGGGATGACAGGCTTATGGTATTTGTGCCTGATCTTAGTGACTCTTTATGCTGAAATTCACAGGTCTTTCCATTGAGTGAAACAGTAATAAAGTCTCCCATCTTATAGCTGCTGGCTATTGAAGTGATTATTTTTGAGATTAGCAACCACTATATCTCTGATTTTATTATTTTGGTATTTAACATTTTCCTTGTAAATCTGTCTTGGACATGTTAATAGTGGCTTCCTTCTCTTCATACTACTGACAGACTTTGTCTTCTTTCCTGTTGTGATCTTCTGCATATTCACATGCAGACAGCAGTGGTATTACAAGCTGTTTAGTTTGCCTGGAGGACTGGAACTAGGACAATTATCTGTAACAGTAGATCTGTGTAATCCCTGGAGACATAGTGTGGTGAGTCTTTTTCTCAGTGACATATGGATCACCTCTCCCTTGATTGTCTACTGTAGAATGGCAGTTTCTGACAGCTGTGGAAGTACACTAATTGATTCAGACCCAGGATATATATATTGCTGACCCTCTGGGAGTCATCCTGGCCATCAGGAAACTTGACCTCTTTTGAACAATGCCCAAAGATGTTTTGTATTTCATATCTGTACTTTTGGCTTTGGCTTTGTTTTTTAAATTAAAAGTGGCAGGGTTAGATGGTTTCTTCTTTTTTTTTTTTTTTTCCTGACTTCCCCATCATCTTAACTTTTCTCAGCAGTTTTGAAGATTATTATTTCTTTTCAATGAAAGTCTTTCCATTTATAAGCTCTTCACTTTGTTCTATTCCTTTTATTTCTTCATCTGTAAAATGGGGGAAGAGTTACATCCTAAGATTGTGGTAAGGAATAAATAAGAAAAAAGTTATCTATCAGGCAAAGACTAAAAACAAATTAAAATGTAATTAATTCTTTTAAAATTATGTGTGTGGCCACATTAATACTGAATTTTATGCCAGCTTATGCCCTATTACAAGCATTGTACATAAAAGATAGATTCATATAAACCAAAAAAAAAAAAGACAGGATATAAATACAAAACATTCTCTTTAAATTCTGAAATGTTTATTTCCCCTTTAAGGAAACTTGTTTTGTTGTTGACACAGGGTCTTACTATGTAACCCAAACTGGCCTTGAACTTGCAGTGATCAGCCTGCCTCAACCTCCCAAGTGCCAGAATTACAGGCATGTACCATGCCTACCTTCTTTAAGGAAACTTTTGTTGATGTATTATTAGAATAAGTTTTCTAGAGTCTTAACTCTATTGCAAACATTTTTTTAGCAGTGTTGTCACTTTGAAAAACTAAAATGTGCTGGTTATTCTCATTAGTGACAAGTATTCAATCTTTGAAGCTTTTTAAAGTGCTGGGAGTCCATAGGAAGTCAGATTTAGTGAACAAATCTAAATAATCAAGTTGGAAAACACTATATATATATAACCTAACATTTTTCTCATGATTCATAACAAGGCCATTCCAAAGAAGTTTTTTAACATATATGGGTGCCTTGGTTCATGATCTTGATTCCATGATTCTGGAAAAGAGGACCACATTTGTATTTGTGCAGAAAAGATGGCCTCAGTAAGTGTCTGCATCTCACCCAATGCAGAATTTATAAACAAAATTTTGCCAAAGGCTTCTTATTATTAAACAAAATGTGTTTATAAACAAAAGTATTTATGGGCTGAGGTACTGATTTAATCTCATCAATAATTGTCTCCACAAAATAAATGTATGATGTCACAGGAGCTTATGTCAGAAGCCTTGTATGCCTTTAAGTTTTATTTAAATATATGAAAGTAAGATTAAAGAATGGTTGTACATAAAGTAATAGTGGCTGTTGTTTGTCTCAAGTGGGTTGCAGCAAGGGAGCGTTGGTATAGGTAAGAAAAGAAAACTATACAATTTTTTGCTTTTTCCTCATTTTCATAGATGCTTGTTGCCAACATTGACTTGGGTCCTACTATTTTGGACATTGCTGGCTATAACGTGAATAAGACACAGATGGATGGAATGTCCTTACTGCCCATATTGGTGAGTATAGAGCCCTCAACCAATCCTGACCTGAAACTCTGAAATAAATTTCAGGTTATGTAAAGACTAAATTTTAAAGCTATTAAATTTGAACAGCAGAGAACAGAATTTTTTTCTGATTTTATGGTAGGATGGAGTTTTCTAAAGAAAAAGAGTGATTGGAGCACATGCAAACTCTAGCATTCTGTACATTCCTCTTTCCCTCTGTGTCCCTAGAGGAGTGATGGTGAACCTTATCAAGCTTTCAGTGTTGACAAATAGCCCACTACAGCATGAATGCCATAGGTTTGCCACCACAGCCCTAGAAAAACCACCATAAAGTTAAGACAAGTGACAAACTGAAAAAATATTTGCAACATATGAAAAAGAATAATTAATATGAGTTGTTAGAAAAAGATTGATATACCATTAGAAAACTGGACTCCCAAAAAGTGACTAATCTCACAGGGGAATTAGAAATGGCCAAAGTAAATGCAAAAAATTATTTCAAAGAAAGTAAAAGGTGATCAAAGAAAGGCTTGACTGAAGGAGGCTTTGTCACATTCAAACTGGCAAAGACAAAAAATAAAAATATCCAAAAAACTAGTATTTACAGAAGTTGGGAAAATTAGAAATTATTCATACAATATACACAGAAGTAGATGCAATATAATCTATCAGAAGTCTAGTTTAACAAGATGTACCCTTTCAGAATACAGTACACACAACTAACAGTTTCATCTGAATAATTATACAGAGGAAACAAACCCATTCAATAAGTATTAGAGTACCTACTATCCCCGACCCTGCACAGTTATGTGTAGAAAAGGACCTGCAAATTAAGGAAGAAACTAAAAACCTAAATTCCCACTAGAGAACTGGTTCAGCTGCTCACAATTAAACCTAGAATATTAAACCAACACTGAATGGTGTGGCTGTGAACACACTGACTTGGGAAGATGCCTGCCGTGGGGATAGAAGGATGATTCACAGCAACACCTCGTTCCCACTAGAAGTGTATGTGACTGTGTTCAGGCACAGTTTGGGAAGGTCACTAAGCACCAAGCTGGTTTAGTCATCTGTGATGGCTCTTCCGGGTTATAAAGTGATATGTGAGTCTTACTCATTAATCTGTCTGATTCTGTTGTAATGTTTTATTGGGCAATGGATTCTTCATACAAGAAAATCCATGTGAGTCACGTAAGTTATAAAACATAAGAAAAATCCATGAACCAACCACCCCATCAAGAAGAAATGTTACCAGGCTGGGGATGTGGCTCAATGGCAGAGCACTCACCTAGCATGTGCAAGGCCTTGTGTTCAACCCCTGGCATCACAAAACAAAACAAACCCCCTCAGTGTTTTCAGTCCTGATGCTCCTCTGCATCCCATCCCTTGCCTGCACCACAAGGTCAACACCATAGCTCTTATTTTTTTGTTAGATTATCATGTAGGTCTCCCAAAAAGTCTTACCTAGTTGGGTTGACCTACCACGCTTGGGTCTTGTTTTGAGCTCTAAAAATGATACTGTACTGGATGTAATTTGGGGCTTTTTAAAAATTTATGTTGTTTCCAAGATTAATCCATATTTTTTGTTAATAGGAGTGAAACTCAGAACCTCACACTTGCCAGGCAGGCACTGCACTGCCGAGGTATATCCCCAGCCCCTAAGATCAATCCATGTTGTTCTCAGCTGCCTAATATTCCATGGTTTAAATGCAGCACAACTTTGTTTTCTGTCAGTCACTGGGCATTTCTGGTATTCTAACTTTGTTGCACAAAGCCATACCATTCTTGGATGTGTCTCCCCATGACCTACTGTAGGCACTAAGGATGCAAGAACTGTATGTGTTTAGGTCTACAAGTATTACTATGTGATTTTGCAAAATAACGGTTTACATTGCCACTATGTATGCGAATTCCTTTAGCTCTGTATAAAATTGTCAGATAACTTGTCACTCTAGTGCATGAAAAATGATGTTTGACCTCACTGTGTATTTGTTACTGAGATGAATCATTGCTAATAGTTTAATTAGTTTAAAATATACACTCATAGTTTTTTGTGTATCCACAGAGTTTTTCAACCATCACCATCACCTAATTTCAGAACTTCTTGTTAGTCCAACCACATCATTAGTCACTTCCTCTTTGTTCTCTGACCCATCCTACAGCAACTACTAATCAGTTTTGTCTCTACATTTGTCAGTCCATTGTCCATTTTTAAGTTGCTTTAGTAGTCACTTTCATCTCTTCCTTTTGTGTTTCTTCCCCTGTGAAATCCCTCTATATTTTTGCCTGTCATATTCTGTTTGTGGCTTGTCCTTTTTTCTATGAGAACCAAGACTTGAATGCATGCATCATTCCTTTAATGCTTAGTGCTAAAGCCACATGCAGTGATGCACACCTGTAATCTCAGCTATTGGGTTTGTAGCTCATTGGAGAGCACTCTTGGTTTTGATCCTCAGTATCACCAAAAAAAAAAAAAAAACTACTAAACTTTGAAGTTACAAGGTTACTCTCTGCAGGGAGGGTGGGGTGAAAGGGCACAGTGGCTGGGCTGGCGGTGGCCGGCAGGAGGGGAGCACCCCATGTGCACATGTGGAGAAGCAGTAGTACCTGTGCACCAGCAGTAGACGTCCCTGCCCTCTGCCTACAGTACAGCGGTGTTCGGCTTTTGCAGCCTCCATCACCCCTCAGCTCTCTGCCCTAGGTGAGGAGGCTGCCTGGGGTTGAGTGGCCCGAGCGGAGAGTGCAGGGGGACAACAGCATTGAGTGTGGTAGTAACCACGGCTTCAGCAGACAGGGAAGATGAAAAGTAACCAGATCAAGCTCAGAGATGTGACACCACACAGTATCACACAGTTGAAGTTAAACCAGGTCATCCTCCCAGTCAGCTATAATGACAAGTTCTACAAGGATGTGCTGGAGGTTGGTGAGCTAGCGACACTTGCCTATTTCAATGATATTGCTGTAGGGTAAATAATTCACAGAATCAGAAGAGACTTTACATCATGACACTAGGGTATCTTGCATCTTACCAAAGACTAAGAACAAAAACTAAAATGTTAAATCATGTCTTAAATATCTGTGAGAAAGATGGCACTTTTGACATCTATCTGAATGTCCAGGTCAGCAATTGACTTCTACAGGAAGTTTGGCTTTGAGATTATTGTGACAGAACTACTACTACAAGAGGATAGAACCTGCTGATGCTCGTGTGCTTCAGAAAAACCTTAAAAGTCCCTTCTGGTCAGATTGCAGATGTACAAAAGACAGACAACTGAACAATTGTAAATGAACTTCCTTGCACTTGCTTGTGGCCAAATATAAAGAGAGGCCCATTAATCCCCTTCCCTCTTTGTTACGTGTTCTCGGTCAGGTCCGCTCCCCCCCTTCCTTTTCCTTTACATTATTAAAAGTTTTAATAATTTCAGGGACTTTTTAAAATAATCATGTTTGGATCGTTTCAGTGCTCTCATTTCTGTGAGGTAGTTGGGTTGAAGGAAGATCTGTTTACTTTCATAGTTAAGATGTATAACCTAAAAACTTGGGGCTTCAGATGATTCTGAATTTTTAAACCTTTTTTTAAAATGTCCTTTCACATTGAAGGGCGGAGCCTACAAATATTGTTTATTTCAAAAGATAAAAAGATCTGGCAGCAATATCTTTTTCTATGATTCATAGACAAGTCTGGTGAATTTGTGGTACTTTGGGTTTTTAAAGACTATTTGTAGAGCCGGAGGTTTAGCTCACAGCACAAGTGCTTGCTTGATGAATGCGAGGTCACGAGTTCAATCCCTGGTACCAAAAAAAAAAAAAAAACTATTTGTGTTATTCTTATCTCTAGACATTTTCACTCTACCTTTAGTCCCACTGAGCACTCTTAGAATTTGGACCATTGTTATCCTTGTGAGAAATACTAAGCTTATTTAGGTTTTTAAAGCAATTGATTTTTCTGTTCTTGCTGATGGGTGGGAAAGCTGGGTAGGTAGCATACACTGGTCTAAGTATTTGAGTTAACCTGCTTTTTTGTTAGTGAGTGGACTGGTTATCAGCAGGTTTGTTTTTCCTGCTGTTGTTACATTAGAGGCACTAACTGGTGAGATTAAATTTTTTAATACCCCAGCTAGAGATAATAGCCTTTAACTGACCTAAAGAAGTTTGTTATGGTTTAGTTTTTTCTCCTGTCCTTTTTCTTCAGTAAAACCAACAGTTAGTCTAACTTTAAAAATGGAGTTGATGTCTTTACAGATTAACTCCTAAATAAAACTGAAGTAGGTGGGGTTTTTGTTTATTTGTTTGTTTGTTTTTGTTTGGAGATAATTTAAAATACCTAAAGGAAAGCTTAGTTGAACTTGTGGCACAACAGATGCATTTAATGTCAACTAATACAGGTTCTTAAAATGTTGCCAGTCAGTGTTTGATTATTTATAGGAAAGAATATCTAAACAGTATTTTTTGAGAATAACATAGTTATGATACTCTTTTACCTGCTGGAGACTCAGATTTGCCTATACTCTGTGCCTACAATATTGAGTTTGAGAATTTGGGATAAGAGGAATTAATGAACAGACTGCTTCTGTTCTTGGGAAGGTAGAAGCATAAAGTGCTAATAGTACAAATACTACTGTGACCTCCTCTACTGACAGTGGTTTTATGCTAGATCATTATTTGGCAAATAGGGAGTGGTTCTGACAGGTTGATAACTTTATAAGATGAGACATCTGAAATATTCATGTTTTCCTCCCATTGTCCAATCTTGATACTTGCAATCAGTGGTGACTCAAGACACATTCTTCATAGACTTAAAAGCAATGTGCAAAGCTTTAGTTTTCTGTCATTTGACTTTAAAAGGAAGCTTGATTTGTAATGTTTATCCTCATATGTAAAACTCTCATCTCCAAGTAAGTTACATGGCAAAATTACTTTATAGAATGTTTGTATACACTTTATAACCTTAAGTTTTCATTTGGAAATGAAATACAAAGTATTTCATGTGAAATACAACGTAAAATAAACTTCAGCAGTCTTGAGTGCCAGAAAAGTTTTTTTAAAGAAAGATGGTTGATGAATGAGTCTATAGGGTTCTAATCTTAGTGAAAATGTAGAAAGACCATGCTGGTTAGTCTTTATTATCAGTTTCTTAATCTGAATCCAAGTTTAGAAGAAATATTTAACATTAAGCACCTTTATGGATAAATTTCAGCTTGCTCTTGCCAAGCGAAGAGTGCTTCGATTACAGAAAGCGTAATTAGCATGAAGAACTCAGCCTTTTTGTAAGCTTCCAGATATCAAAATAGATTTTGATATATAAATGAATTTTCTGAGACCACATTGCTTCTATTTCTGTAACTATTTCACCTTGGCTATCCAAACAGTCCTATGAATGTATCCCTAAATGTAGTTATTAAAAACCAGATAGCTAGCTCCCAATTAAGAACATGTTATTTAAAGACAGAAGAAAAATATTGAAGTTTGAATTGCATGCACAGGCTTCTTGTCGTTGTTACAGAGTTTCTTTTTTCCACACTACTAAATGACGTAATCTATATTCTTAGTGTTTGTAAAGGGTTGTCCTCCATCCAGCTGATGTTAAATAATTCCACTCACTTATAGATGTCGATACTGGGCACTGGTTCATATGTCTTTGAGCCAATAAAGACTAATGTCCATTGTTTAGTTGGTTATTTTGACAAATGGTAAAAATAATCCCTGAGATGAACCAGTAAATCTGTTAACTAGAAAACCATAAGGTATATCCATCATACTTTCCAAGATAGATGTGGGGCAAATAGATTAAAATTGTATCATATGATAAGTTGCATATAGGTGTATAAAAGAATTTGTAGATAAATCTATACAATATATAATTTGTCCAAATTAGTTTTCATTTGTGGGTAAGAGTTCCAAAATATCTCAAAAGCAGTTTTCTCATCAGTTGAAAAGTCCTTCAGAAGGAGAACTATCAGGAAACGATGGTTTATGGTGGTAGAAAAGAAAAGCTTCCTCAGTTTTTGGAGGCAACAACTTTAAAGATGTTTAGATGATTACATTTACTTGGTGCAGTTAAAATTAAATTTTTCAAGTTTAACATTACAATTGCATCTGAAATAAACATGTGATGTTCTGATTTTTTTTTTAAGTTACTTAGATTTTTTTCCCAAAATATATTGAGATTCTGCCTCTCAAACATTCCAGTCCTTGATATATCTAGAACTGATTGTCTTATATGGTTTGAATCATGGTTTGAATTCTTTTGTTTTTCCTCCACAGGTAGTTGTCTTTTCTGTTGTATAGCTCTATGCTGGTACAGTATCCTTTTGTTTTTTAGAGCTGTATAATTATTTGTGTGGGTACTTTTTTCTGCTTATTCTTAACAGGACCCTAGCCACCTCTGTAAGTAAACTTACAATCAGCTTTTCAGGTTACCTGAAAAATGTTGGACAGCTATGTACCTTACGAAATGTATTTCTAATTAGAAAAAACTAGATTTATTCTAGAATAACAATCATTCTGTTAATTTCTCTGCACAGTTGTTAAAGTGCCACTTAGAATTAACAATTGTCCTGTTCATGTTTTGCTTTTGAGGTTATTCCAGTGAAATACTTGAATAACCATTTGTGGCTATTTAAATTAACTAAAATAAAATGGAAAACAGTTTATTACACTAGCCACATATGTGCTCCATGTATTCCAGTAGCAGATACCAAACTTTGGGTCAGAAAATTCTACTGGACTAGAACTGCAGCCTATGGGTCAAATCTAGCTTGCCCGTTTTTGAGGGTGAAGTTATATCGGAACCCAGCCACACTCAGCTGTTTATTTAGCCTGTAGCTGCAGAGTAGACCTAACAAATTATATAGGAACAGATCCTAAATATTTACTCTCTGGCCTTTTACAGAAAAAGTTAAAACCCCATGGACTGTGAATCTCAAACTTGGTCATTAGAATCACCTAGAAAACTAAAATACTAATGCTGGGTTCTGCCTCCTGATTCTGAATTAGCATGAGATATTTCATATTTATGCTCCCTCAGTGATTTTAATGTATAGCATTTTCAAGACTGAGTGATCTAGCCTTCTAGGTACTTTCTCTCCTCTCGACACTTAACCCTCAAGTGTGGGCTTTGAGGTGAGGTCACCTGTGTCAGATAAGCTTTCCACTGATGCCTGGCTTCTGTGACTCAAGACTGGCATCATGAGGACTCATGGAGAAGGTAGCACTTCTGCAGTCCTTGCTTACTGGTAATTCCTGAGCCCTGAAGCTGCAGAGCATTTTTCAGGTTATAGTACTGAACAGTGAGTTAGGAAACACTCACTGTGACTCCTTTTTCTTGGTATTCATGGCCTTGCACAAAGTAGCACCCATTTCACCCTGTGTTCATCCTGATTGGACGTTCTCAGAACAAGCATTCTCACAGTAGTCACATTTGCCAACAGTGTCCGTGGGGCTCATTAACTCGGGCTGTCCCACCTGCAGTAAGGGCTGTGAATGTGCTGCTGATGCCACTGGTCCCAAGCCACACTTGGGAGCATCATTTCTCAGATTTCACTGTGCATGGAAGCCCCTGAGGATCTTACTAAAATATAAACCTTGGCTCCTCAGGACTAGTGTAGGGCCTGAGACGATGCATTTCAAACAAGCTCCCAGTCGACCTTTGAACTGAAAGGCCTTAGACAAGCCTATGCCACGTGTGCCTCAGCAAGCTGTTCATGTCATTGAAAGATTCCCCATTACTGCTTTAGACCATTTTATGAGCACTAGGCTGGTCTCCATGTCCATTTCATCTCTAGATTGTTCTTCTGGCTTGCTAGTTCTAAAGTATGGCTTCTTTTTCTTTCTTTCTTTCTTTTTTCAAGACAAGGTCTCACTGTAGCCTTGAACTCTCAGCAATCCTGCCTCAGTCTCCAGAGTGCCAGGATTGCAAGCATGTGTTACCATGCAGGACTCTAAAGTACAGCCTTAATTATGTTACTTCCCCACTCAAAAGCCTTCCATTCTTCTATCACCTGACATTCTTTTATTTACTTTAGGAGGTGAATCTCACTATATTGTCCAGGTTGATCTTGAAATCAAGTGATCTGCCTGCCTCAGCCTACTGAGCAGCTTAGACTACATGATATAGTAAACATGCCTTATGTTCTTTATTGGACAGACATGCAGCATGACATTCATGGCCTATTCCTGTACGCATCCCAGGCTACCTCCCTATCCTACACTTCTCCCTGTCTGAAAGCTGGTTTCATGAAACCATACAGCCAGGTGTTCTGCTTCCATCCTGTATTCACATGCTTTTCATCCAAAACTTGCTCTGGGTTCTTCCCACTTTCTCCATTTCCATGCCAGTCTTAAACTGTCACATTTCAAATGCTGCCATTTCTTTGCCTTCACACCCCTGATTTGCAGTGGCATGAAGGAGTTAATTTGTGGATTGTACTTTCATTCTGTGCCTCCCTGAACCTCTTATAGTGTTAGCATACTAGCCCTGTTTAAATTTTGCCTCGATCTCACCCTATTGTATATTAGGTAACGCATTCTTTGGTATAGGCTTAGGACAGTTCTTATGTAATGTAATGTGATCAATATACACAATCAGTGTTTACATTTTATAAATTCACTACAATAATGATGGGTATAATCCTAGCATTCAGGAGGCTGAAGCAAGAGGATTGTGATGAGTTCAAGGCCAGCCTGGGTTACATAGTGAGTTCATAGTGAATTACATAGTTGATGTGGTGAATGACATAGCAGAAGCCTGTCTCAAAACAGGAGAAAAAAAAAAACTTTATTACAGTAAGACATACTGTTGTTAATCCCTCTCAGAGTACTCCTCCTCACTTCAGATATACTTAGCCCATTATTCTTGCCACTCTCTAAAACAGTTCTGGAAGTCCTTTTTTGTGAGGTCTTTACATGATATGATTAACAATGCTGTGAAATTGATGGGCGTGGAGGACTGCTGCAAGTTTGAGGCCAGCCTGAACCTACACACCGAGACCCTGTCTCAAAAAAAAAACAAAAAAACCTGTGAATGCTGCTGCCGAGTGCCATCCAGTGGAAAGGCAGGTGTCTTCATCCACCTTAGTCACTGAATCTGGCATCATGCAACTTCTGGCTCTTCCCCCAAAGACAGAGTGACCACAAAAGGCAAATGTTTTGAATCAGTTCAGGACATTGAGGCAGCCACAGCAGTGCAACTGATAATATGAAAGGGAACTTCCAGCACTGCTTCAAAAAGTGGCAAGAAGGATAAGTGTGTTCAGTGCTAGGAGGAGTATTTCGAGGGGAATTTAAAGATTCACTGTTTTGGTTTTTTTCTGATATACCCTGTAAGTGGTATCATTTAATCTGAACTGAGAAACTTGTCCTGTGACTTTGATTCTTGATTAACTATATTGCTGGTTTCCATTCCAAACCTGTTTCACAGTAGTCTTCAGAAGGAACTACTAAGTGTTCGTAGCATTTTACCCTCACTTTCAACACAATGTTCTATAGATTTCATATGCATTCAGTTTAATTATTTCCTTTAGATATTAAATGAACATTCTGGCTGATGCTCTCTTTCACAGTAGAATAATAATGCTATTATCCTTATCACAACCATATGCCTTTGCCTTTTTTTTTTCCCTAGAGAGGTGGCAGTAATTTGACTTGGCGATCAGATATCCTAGTGGAATATCAAGGAGAAGGCCGCAATGTCACCGACCCAACCTGTCCATCTCTGAGTCCTGGAGTGTCTGTGAGTAGTAGCTTGCAGTGACTTAGACAGATTTCTCACTACAGTCCAGCGAGGGCAAGTATTGAAACACTTGAGTATCACTGTTTTATCATCTGTCTGTGAGAGATTAGATTGACAAAGGTAATTCAGTAATCTGAAAATGCTGCTGCCAACCTATCATCAGAATGCATTCTTTGATGTCTTTCAGTTATGTAACAGATTCATGAATCTGCCCAAATTCTTAGCAGTTCTCTTCCTCTGCTTCCTGCTCCTCCCAGCAGTAGTACCATTTTCTGTTAGGGATGGCACACTGGCACCTGATAGAGAGATGGGATTCCCATAGTGATGGCCATCATGTGTGTCTTGCATTGATGGCAGCCCAGGCAGGTCATGAAGGTGGTACCAGCCACACTGGCCTCTCTTTGAAGAATGAGAAGTAGGCTTTCATTTGAATTTGACTCTTCTGGTACCAGAAGTGGTGATGCAGTAAAGGACTAACCCACAGTGGAATAACAGAGCCTATGGAACATAGGATGAAATGACCTACAGTTAGGTCATATTTGGTGAAAACACTCTTTAAGTAACTTACCTGACTGGGTATGTGACTATAATCCCAGCATGTGGGAGGCTGAGAGTGGATCATGAGTTCAAAACCAGCTTTGACTACATGGTGAAAGCTTGTCTCAAAAAAATAAGTAACTTAAAGCCTCATTCTAGATTAGAATGGACACTGTTAATTGGTATCCAAAATTGGTCAGTATGGCTGAAATTGAGACACAGGTCATGCTTCCATCACAGTAAATGTTTACAGTGGTGACGAGACTGTTTGCCTAATAATGAAAAATACTGATTTTTAGTGTTATAAATGAATGTTTAATAATATAGAGTGTGGATCATGTGAAAAAATATCAATACTATGTATGATTCAAATTCTGAACTCCTAAAATATAAATTGCCAGAGGAAATTTGGATAATAAGACCCTAGGAGTTTTGAAGTTGTTGTTGTTGTCCATAAATCAAGTAGAGGTAAAAGACTTGTGGCAAGGCAGATGAAATCACTGGATTAAGCATCACATTCCTTTAAAAAGGGCTGTCTTGAAGACAACCTCATTAAAGTGACCTTAAATCACATGTAAAATTCCTTAAGTAAAAATTTATTTAATTTAAATGTCATTTATTTTATTTATTTATCTGCAGATCAATCCACAAAGCTCATTTTAGCTTTTTTTTTTTTTTTTAACCTTTTAGGGTAGTTCCTAATAGTCCTTGAAGTGGCTCATTTGAATATTTCTTCTCCTTGAAAATCATTTCTTTTATAGGGCCTCATTACAACTAATTCTTGACAGGAGATTAGCAGACGGGTCGCAACAACCTGCGAATGGCAGAGGCACATATTTTCTTCATCCAGTTAGCCATCACTAAAGAAAAGCACCTCACTTCTTTTTTGACTCAGTGGGTTCTCTGGAAGGTTTCCACATTTCTGTCACATTGCACATCTGGCTTCATCTAACTTGCTTGCCCCTGTAAGCAGCTAGGTTTTTGTTTCCATGGAAGAAGGATCCTCATTTAACTTTATAAATGTGTCTACAGCAATGTTTCCCAGACTGTATTTGTGAAGATGCGTATAACAATACCTATGCTTGTGTGAGGACAATGTCAGCACTGTGGAATTTACAGTACTGTGAGTTTGATGACCAGGAGGTAAGAGGGACGTGTGCCTGCATCTCCCTTCCCTTTGTTGTTGTCATGCCTTATTGGGTGGATTTACCACACAAGTACAGTGCCAAGGGTGCTCCCTGGGAAGATGTGGTGTCCCTTCTCTACACCTCAGCTTAGGTTTCCTCAGTTAAGAGAGTTCCTTAAGGCCATGCTTTATTTCCCCAACCGTGATGCTTCTGAATGAGGTTTCTGCTCTCACCATCATCCAGTTCCTTGATAGTTGGGTAAAAGTAAAGCACTGCAACTTTAATGGAGGTGAGAGGAACTGGAATATTTCCTCGAAAATTGAGCAGCAGCTGACTTACTCAGAAACTGCTACTTCCCTCACTGCAGCCCTGTGCTTCTCAAACAGCTTTGAGCGAGGGCAAAGGCCCAGGAGCTCCATCCTTGGGAGAAAGTGGCTTTTTGGCCAACAGAGATGAATGTAGGTTAGCTGAAGGAGCTCATAGACTCCAGCCCTGGTGATCCCGTGTCAGTAGCATATGCTCACCCGCCTCATCTGACACCCCATCTAGCCATAAGAGGCAGATGCTTGCCTGCGCTTCTCAGAAACTGGCTAATCCACCATTCCACATGGGGCTCAGGAGCATGTTGGGCCACAAGCAAGAGTTTCCCTCAAACTTGGCTTTTGTTGCTCCCTTTTCCATAATGTTTATCAGTCTGATAGCTTTATGTGGTGATCTGAGGGCAGCTACATGAAGCCATACTAGGCAACATTTGCCTACCAGCTTCTAGATTGTCATTGGACTCCACTTTTAAAAAGACCATGCCTTCAGATGTTAACTGTCACTGTTTATGACTAAGTCCTATTTCTGATGCCTTGCCCCACCTGTGTCCTGTGCTGCAGCTACAAGAGGGTAGTGTTCTCCCCGTGTTTTCCCAGCTGCCTGAAAGCACAGGGTGTGCAGGTGGCCCCTTCCAGCATGGGGCCATTGACCCACTGCAGCTTAACTCAGGCACAGATGTACTATTGTCTCAAGTACAGTTGGCCTCTCTGAGGGCCTGAAGATAAAATCATAGTCCACTGGACTTTGGTTTATCTCCCTCCTCCTTTTCCATTTCCAAATAACTCACATTAGGAGTATCTGTTCAAAAACAACCTGGCCTTTTTTCTTCTTTCCATCCTGTAGGTGTTTGTAGAAGTCTATAATCTGACTGCAGACCCAGACCAAATCACTAACATCGCTAAAAGTATAGACCCAGAGCTTTTGGGAAAGATGAACTATCGATTAATGATGCTCCAGTCCTGTTCCGGACCAACCTGTCGTACTCCAGGGGTTTTTGACCCTGGGTAAGCTTCCTGTCTCTACCTCACCTAGTTGTCTGTAGTGGTCCTGATCTTCTGGAAGATGAGGGAGGGTGATGGGTCGTTTTTCCTTTGAGTTGCTCTGGAGTAGGAACACACTTTATCTTCTTGAAACCTTGGCTCTTCGCTGCCATCTGCTGCTTCAGCTGCAGGCACAGTCCTACCCTGTGTGAGACACTTTCTCTTCCCCTGCTGTGATTCTTGTCATGGTACAACTCAGTGACACCTAGGCTTCCTGAAGTTTTAACACTATTCCCACAGCTTCCTCAACACAATAGTTATACAAAGTCAGATATTTACAGTAAGTTTTATATTTTAAACATATGTAAGATTAAGTGTAAACTAATATGTATAAAACTGCCATACATAGACCTATAAAGATGTTTGTCTCTGCCAAGCCAGATTCATTCTACTTGTACCTCTTATATAATAGCTTGTCAGCAGCATGCTGGTAGATAGTGTATTACCCCTTTGAGCTGCTAAGGTAAGAAGACTGTCACTTATTTGAAGACTGTGAGATTAAAAATCAAAGTGTCACTGGGAAAGCATTATTTCAGTTCTCACGTGACACTATAAGAAAATGAATTCATGTACTAAATTGATGGAAAGTTGTAACTTAACCATATTTATGTTAAAATTTTGGAACATAGCCACACACATTGCTTTACATATTGTTGATGGCCACCTTTACATCTCAACAGTACAGTTGAGTGGTTGGGACATGGTATAGTTGCACTTCCCTAAAATATTTATGATCTAGCCCTTTATAAAAATGTCAGCCAATCACAGCTCTAAAATAATAAATTTACCCCACAATTTTGTTTTTAAGGAGGTAAATTGCAATGTCATTTCTCACCTGCACTGGCCAGTGTAATTCTTTACATCTGCCAAGTCTCAGCCTCAAGTTACCTTCAACATTTACTCTACATTCCCCGTTGAGTGGTAAAATCAGTGCGTGTTTCATTTTGTGCCATACATTTTACATAAATGTCATGCTACTTTATTGGCGGCCAGAAAGGAGGCTCTCTATATTCATAAGCCAGATTCAGACACATCCGAGGTGCACACTTGTGTTCCTTCCTTCCAGTCTGAGTATAAGCAGAGGGCTGTGAAAAATCAAAATCTAGCTGCTCTCTGCCACCTTTCAAGATTAACCTTAGGTTTTTCTCCTCTCAGCTTACACTACATAACCTTAATGCTTGCTGGCTTGCAGTGATGAAAATGTTCTGAAGTCCTCATGTTTTGTACTAGACTTTCCGAGGGTCTCCCCTTCTGGTGATGCTTCTTTTATATCCCTTCTTGCTAACTTTCTCACTCACTAATGTCCTAATGAAGTACTTAATGACTTGCTAATTCATGTGGCTTCCTTGTTTTCTCATCTCCAGATACAGGTTTGACCCTCGTCTTATGTTCAGCAATCACGGCAGCATCAGGACACGAAGGTTCTCAAAACATCCTCTGTAGTGACAAGTGTGCGGCCTCCCACAGTCGGATCCCTGCACACCTCTTTCTGATGAAGTGAGCATAGTAGGTGTCTGTAGGTCATCTTTGAGAACACACCTGGAAGAGCCTTGGACTGGCTGTTTTAAGTCCTGTTTGAAAAGAAACCTAATCAGCTGACTTCCTTGTGCAACTTGTTAAACTGTGAACTCTGTTCATGAGTCAGGAGTGACTTTCCTCAGTCTTTCCCTCAGATGGTACTGAACTCTCCTGGGTCTTTGTTCCCGCCATATCGTTTCTGTTCTGGGGACACAATTCTTGATTATTCCCTGTGTGGTCAAAGTCTGAATTTGTGAGTCATTCTGGTAAATGGCAGTACTTTAGGACAAAAAAGAAGGAAACTTGTTATATAGCCTGACCTAAAAGCAAAGGATCTACATAACATTTCAGACTGAGCACTCAACTGTCACAAATATTAGCATCACCTGGCTTGAAGAATAATCATCAGAGCAGAATCATCTGATTAAGAACAAGTTCCATTGTTTTTTAAATAAGTAGAGATGCATTGTTTATAAAAATCTATCACAGTGGGATAAATTAACGTAGAAAATTCAAAACTTGTCAGCCAAATTCTGTTCGTTACTTTGAGATTCTGGGCTGGTGCTGCACTGAGAGGACAGGGAGCTCTGGTAAAGGCTAGTTTCAGGTGGCTCTTGAAGGCAATGGATGTCTGCTTTCCAGTGACCGCCAATCCCATCTAGGGCCAGTCAGCACTGGCAGTATTAAAAAAGCATCTTTTTTTTTTTTTTTTGAGACTTCCTCCGTGAAACAGCCTGAGGGTACAGTATTGGGGAGAAAGAAGGGCCCTTTAATTTGCTGGGAGCCTAGATAGGGCTCTCGGGTTGACAGGTTATAGGGTTGGACTTGTATGAAGTGCCTGTCCTGCAGTGTCGGTGCCATGTGTGAAGTCATTTTGACTGTCTGCATTTTGTTGTCATTCACTTCATTCAAGATGCACAAATTTCTTCTAGTTGATGCAAAGTATCAACTACTTCACCCCACCTTCTTCCTTTTCAGACAGGTTCTTCCAGAGTTTTTGGAGTCTTATACTATAAAATGAGGACTCTAGTAATCCTGTGTCAAGTCAGATCCGTTTGATTTTTCTGTTTAGCATGCCCACATTTTGTTTCTTGGCTTGAAGACTAATTTCATTTCCAGCATTTGCCTCACAAGAATGCTAATTGGTGGTGCAGACAAGAGGTGAGAAAGTCATGTTTTATAACCTGTTCAACTCAGGCAATATGAGATTTTAGCTTTATTTAAGGCCTCCTGTCAAGCTTTAAGCACTTTGTAAGACATGGCCACAAGAATCTTTTTTATCAGAATTCCAGATAGCCATGTTGGTTTAATAGCCATTGGGTTTATTACTTTACCTCATGTCTCCCCAGCAACTGTGGTAATTATCTAGAGCTGAGAAAGCAAGTGGAAAGAATACCTCTGCTGTGAATATTTGAGAAGTCTTCTCCAATGTAACTAAAAGCAAACTACAATGTTGAATATAGGTAGTCACTTTATTCTCCATTTTAACACTTTTGGACAACTTTGACATTAATGAAAGTTGGCCACCGTTACTCCCAAATAAAAAGAAACCATCTCTTATCAGGTCTTGTACTGTGATGTCATATTATTCAGTTTTATGATGCTGGCATTTGAAAGCAGGTGAAGTCATGAGGATGACCCAGGCCAGCTGCTAGTAGTGTCTCTGCCACAGTGCTCTTACATTCAGCTCCCATGTTTGGGTGGTGGGATGTGGCGAGGCTCTCTGTAACTCTTAGTTTTGGGAACTTTCTTACCTAGTCTTAGAGTGAAGAGATGTCACTTTATATCTTCACAGACTGCAAAATGCACTGATGTTTCCAGAATGTTTATGAGGGACCCACTTCCAAGGGGTTCACTTTGTTCTTAATTCTGATTTAGATTTTGATTATTTTCCCTTTTAAGACGGTCAGGTCCATGTCTGTCTATGCTCTTCAGCAAAGAGGACTGTAAGTCATTCAGACGAACAGAAGCCTTAGGGATGAAAAGAGATTTTGCCTTACAAGATTTCCTGTTACAAAACTGTCCCTCACATACAATTTCACAGTAAAGAACACATTTTAAGTATCTTTAAGCTTGACCAACGGTGCTGTTGCAAACACATTTTAATTGACAACATTGGGGTTTTTGTACAAACTATGGTAGTTATACCTTAATCTGTAAAAAAAGTGCTAAATTTATTTCTAAGTGTCTAAGGATTAATGCTTTTTAATGAAGCATGAGTTGCCCTAGAATCCTTAAGAGAAAGCAAAAGTTATTTTAACTGACCCACCAATGGAATTAGATGCACATATTTGGTTTCTTAGGTTTTTCCACCTCTTGATTCCCACCAAATTATGTAAACTCCTGTATTTGCGTCATCTGTTGCTAGAAGTTATTCCGCTCTGTATCTGTCTCATCTCAGTCATTTCACTTAGAAAGTGCCCTTCAAAGGACCCTGTTCACTGCTGCACTTTTCAATGAATTAAAATTTATTTCTGTTCTAGTGAGAATGTGTCCTTTGTTTTAGTCCACAAGTAGTAATACCACAAGGTTCTTTTTATTTTTGTTTGTTTTATCATTCACCTATAGTAAAAGTGGTCCATTTCCCATACTGACTCTCTAGTGTCTACCTAGATAGTTCTTACAATGTCCCTTCTGATTGATAAGCCCCAAATAAAGCAATGTAGCCAAGTGTAACATCCTTCCCGGTTAGATCATAATTTACAGCCCTGGATGGGAAAAAAATTGTCTTGACTGACTTGCAAGTGGACAGGCAAGCTCACTTCAAAGATTTTGCCCTGATACCCACATTTGCTTCATTGCCCTACAGTGAAGGACTTTTTACAAGGGTTAACAGACTTCTTAAAGGGAGAGAGAGCTATTAAGGCACGGGGGCACTCATCCTGCACTCTGGGAAGCAAAAGCAGGTGGGTCACAAGTTCAAGTCCATCTTAGACTACAGTTTTGTGAGACTATGTCTCAAAAAAAAAGACTTTTTGGGAAGGTGGTGGAGTAAGCAGCAGCAGGTGAGCTTCTCTCAGATTGAGAATCCAGACACGAATATAACAACTTAGAAAAAAAAAAAAAGAGAAGTGGATCCCTGGGACCCAGAAAGGATCTGAAAAGAGAATTGAAGCCCTCAAGGAAGCTCCACAGTAAAGTTGACAAGCTGCACTTTTCCCTGACTCCTGGCATATGGTGACAGAGAGGAGGCTAGAATCTACAGACAGTGAAGGTGGGTGACAGCAGAGGCCTTCGCAGAGAAACACCAGTTGGGAGCGTTGGATGCTGTGAACTGCAATCGCTGGTGAGTGACAAAGGTTCAGGTTCCCTCTGGAGAGGGAGCCTGGCCAGATGCCATTTTGGGGAGAGGACAGCTGAACCTGGGACCCAGCAGCCATGGGTTGGTGCTTTTTTAGGGCTCCCAGTGACTGGGTGAGGAACAACTGTGGGAGACATCCAGGGTCAGCAAGCAGAGGTCAGGCCAGCAAGAGACACTGTAGACTGAACAGCTTGGGCCCCAACCCCACAATAGCAAGGATCAGCCTGAACATTGTGGAGTTATAAGAACCAGAATCAAAATCCCATCCTATTGCTACTCAGGGCTTCCAGGGATTACCTAGTACCCAGCTCTAATCCTACTCCAGGCTCTCTGGAATCGTGCAGTACTGATCTGGGCTGTGTCTGTCTCCTTTATCTACCAGAGACAGCAGAGATACACCCTGAATTGGACACTAGCAGAATTCTGTAGACTCTAGAAGATAACCACAGGCTTGAAATCCCAGCGAAACCTCTTTTTTTCATTGTTTTTCATGAGTATAAGTACTGTTTTTTGGTTTGGGTTTTGTTTGTTTGGTTTTGGTTTTCTTCTTTTGTCTTTCCCTTTCTTTCCCTCATGTCTACCAGTTTCCAAAAGCTTGCATAATCTTCCTTTGTCCTTCAGCCTAGCTTCTAATCTTTTTACTTTTTCCTCATCCTTTTTAATCTTTTTCTTTTTTCCTCATCCCTTCTCCACTGAGGGTAAAATCACTCTATTGAGGGGATATTTGCTATCTATAATTTTCTGATTTAATTTTTGTTATGTAACTATGACTCTTGTTCCTTTAGTTAAAGGTAGCAGATTAACAGTTGCCACAGTTGCTAGTGTTTTCTAGACTGTACTCAATGCTATTACTGTTGATTCCACTACTTTGGCTAAGGTGACAACAGTTGTGGTCAATTATTTTTTCGTGTATGCCAATACTGCGATTGTTGAGGGGCATAAACGATACTGTGGTCTGGCACCAAAGAACCAGGTGCTAAGCCAAATAGGCAGCAACTTCTCATTCCTAATAAAATGAAGAGGCAGGATCTTGGGACAGACTCAAAAGCAAAAAGCCAGCTACACCTAGAAGACATCTCTCAAAATCATTTCCTAAGCAGATTTCAATACTAGTAACAAAGCTACCTATCATATGCAGTTTACAAGCATCAACACAGAAAACAAATTTTAAAAAATAGAAAATGAGAAGGAAGCAAGAAGCAGCCCCAGACCTCCAGCTCAACCCCAAGGCAAATGCAGAAGCCATGGAAGTGGAAGAAATCAAAAGCTACCCACCTGAACTTTCTGAAATGGTAGCAGTGAAAGTAACATAGCAGATAAATGAGGCTCTAGAAAAAAATAATTTCATGAATAACCAAGGAGATGATGACCATAATGAAGGACATAAGATTAGGAAAGTAATGGAAACCATGAATGCCCAACATAAGAAAAAGCTTGATTCCATGAAACAGATTCAAACAGGTATCCAGGAGATTAAAAACTTAAAAGTATATGTAGGGTGGGGATGTTGGCACATGCCAGTGATCCCATCACTCAGAAGGCTGAGGCAGGAGGATTGCTGTGAGTTCAAGGCCAGCCTGAACTACATAGCAAAACCCTTTGAGGGGATGCAGGGGGGGAGTATATAAAACAGTCAACCAATGTGCAGACAATATCAGATCTAGGTTTGCATTAGCGATCATCAAATGGAAGCTTAAAAATAGCAAGGGATCACAAATCCAACAGCTAGGTGATACAGAGTAATATAAGATTGCTAGGAATTAATGAAAAATCAGAAGATAGTACAAGAGACTTCAAAAGTCCAGTTCAGGGCAGGGGATTTAGCTTTGGCACAAGCGCCTGCCTGGCAAGCATGAGGTGGTAAGTTCAGTCTCTGGTACCAAAAAAAAAAAAAAATGTCCTGTCCACAGCAGACAGCAGTAAGCAGCAGGAAAAACAACTCTTGAGAGTCACTATGCAGATGCTGGAATACAGCATTGTGAGGAAGACAAGAAGGTGGGAAGTGGGTCCCCTGGACCCATGAAGAATCTGAAGTGCTAATTGAAGCCCACAGAGAGAGTGAAAAGAAAAACTTCAACAAAGGAGGTGGTAGCCAGCAGTGCTGTCTCCCTGAGACGGGACTCACTGTCCAAGAAGAGCTATTGGAACCTGCTAATTGAACGGTCACAGTGATGGTGTCAGCTGGCAATCCCGGAGGCCTCTGCAGAGAAAGGCATCGGTGGAGGGGAGCAGCGGATGTAGAGGAATTCACTGGCTGGCAGTGAGTGCAGAGGACTTAGTCCTCCCACGGGAGAGAGCAATTAGCCTGGAGCCATCTTGGAGATAGGCTGGCTTAGCTTAGAACCTTGAACTGCTGCCAGCATGCCAGGCAGGTGCTTGTGCCACTGAGCTAACTCCCCAGGCCCAGCTCCCAGCTGGGGCCAGATCTGTGGAAATTGCTTGGACTGTGGCAAGCCCAATGAGTTTGGTCTCGGGGCAGGCCTGCTGAGATTATCTACTACCTACCAATAAGTACTGCTGGCTTTCCTGGATAGATCAGCACAGTTCAGGACTCTTATCTCCACAGGTTGTCTATTAGTGAAACCAGAGTGAATCCTGGAAATGTACTGTTTGTTTTGGGTTTTTTTCCTTTAATTTTTCAATTTCTTTTTTTCCCCCTCTTTCTCCATTATATTTATGAGTGTGAAAGTGGTTCCTAACCTCTTTGTGGGTGTGGTTCTGTTCTGTTCCTCCTTTTATCTCTTCCACCTCTCTTCCTTCAGTCTTATGCACAGTTTCCCAAAGTTGGCATGAGCCCCTACTTCTAATCCCTTCCTCTTCTTCCATTTCTCTATTTTCTCCTTAATCCATTTTAAAGTTTAACCCCAAGGGCAAAATTGACACATTAAGGGCTTTGTATCAC
Organism: Hydrochoerus hydrochaeris; assembly: GCA_004027455.1. Lineage (NCBI taxonomy): Eukaryota > Metazoa > Chordata > Mammalia > Rodentia > Hydrochaeridae > Hydrochoerus > Hydrochoerus hydrochaeris. The sequence continues at coordinate 158,845 of PVLA01002323.1, read as the reverse complement.
ATATACTTATGTGGTCTGTTTTACATTTTGTTATATATTCACAAATCTTGTTCATACGGTTAACAATTGCAAATTAAGGGTTAGCTGTTTCTCATTTTATAGGCTATGTTTGATGCTACTGGTACTACTATAGCCAAAACTGACATTGTTGTAAACGGCTGTTGGTCCTGGTATTCCATGACTGAGATTGACTAAGGGTCATAGAAAATGCTGTGGCACAGTGCCAAAGAACCGGGAATAGGCCGAACAAGCAACAGTTTCTCATCTCCAACAGAATGAAGCAGTAAGATCTTCCAACAGACTCAAAACCCAAAAGTCAGCTACACCTGGAAGATACCTCAGAGAAGTGGTCATCACCTAAGGGTCCTAAATACTAACACTAAAGCAACCCATCATAGGTAACTTACAAGCATCACCCCACGAATTACACTTTAAAAGGAAAAGAAAACGAGAAGACAAGCAAAATGCAACTCCTGACCTCCTGCTCACCAAAGGCAAATCCAACGACCAAGGAAGTGGGATAATTCAAAAGCTCTCACCAGGGCTCTCTGAAGCAGTAACAATAAAACAATTGAAAGAGGCTCTGGAAAAAATGAAATCAGAAATAATCTCTCAGATAACTACAGAAATTACCAAAATACACACCATGCTTAGTGATGTTAGAGCAGACACAGACAAAAAGATGAGCTGAAGAACATCATGGAAGCTCAACATAGGAAAGAAATGGAATCCATAAAGCAGATTAAAGCAGATATCCAGGATGTTTTGGTTACTTTTCTCTCTCATTTGGACAAAACACCCAAAACCCAAAACAAAGGAAGGAAAGGTTTATTTAGCTTACAGTTTCTGGAGGTTTCAGTCCATAATCAGCTGGCTCCAAGGCAGGGTGGCATGGGCAAGGCAGGAGCTAGCAAAAACAGTCAAAGCAAAAAAAGAGGGAAAAAAAGCCTCTTCTCCTCCCTTGTACTGTATACCAACCACCCTTCCCTTCCAGGGCGGGTGCAGCGCTCACAAAAATCTCTTTGCCCTCCTCTTGTACAGATGAGGATCTTGTACAGGATGAGGATATTTATAAAGTAAGAATCCTGGCTCCCTGCTGAGCCTCTTAGTTAAACTTCTAAACTTCTCAAATTGAGTTTCAACCATGACACAGCAGACTAAAGACTCCATTGAAAGAGCCCAGGATTTAGCTCAATGACATAAGCACCTGTCTGATAAGCTCAAGGTTGTCAGTTTGATCCCTGGTACCCAAACAAACAAAACTCCATTGAAACTATTCAAAGCAGATTAGGCCAATGAGAGGCCAGGATCTCAGATATTAAAGACAGGCTTGCAGTTAGCAACCAGGAAAAGAAAGATTTCTCAAAACTAGCAAGTGACCATGAGAAATCAATCCAGCAGCTTCTAGAAGAGACAAAGAAGAATAACAAGGTTAATTGGAGTCAATGAACAAGCAGAAGATACCACAAATGACATTAAAAAATGTGTGCAGACATCATGACAGAACACTTTCCTGGTAGAGAAAAATAACATACAGATAAACGAGTCATACAGAAATCCATTAGCAATGATCAAAAAAAAAAAAAAAATCTACAGCCAGGCATATCATAGTCAAGATTCCAGAAATTCAACACAAGAATAGAATCCTAAAAGCTGTTAGAGAAAAGAAACAAATCACCTCTAAAAGAAAGCCCATCAGAATTACAGCTGACTTCTCAGCACAAACTCTCAAGTCAAGGAGACCTTAGAGTGAAGTATTCCAAGTTTAAAGGAAAACAACTTTCAACCCACATTGATGTACCCTGCAAAACTATCTTTCAAAACTAATGGAGAAATAAGATACTTCCATGACAAAGAACATCTGAGGAGGCGTTTCCTGAGATCTGCGACGCGCCATGTCGGACCTTGGAATGCTGGGAAAACAGGCAGCCAGTTCACCCCTCTGGTGGGTGGCTGTGAGCCTACCAGGACACGTCCACCATCACCACCACCCCCGCTAGCAAGTGAGAGCCGGAGATCTGAGCATGTCTTATGAGTTTGACTATATGCGATATAGCAAATAAGGGGGATTTTCTTCTGCCATCTCTTTGAGGGCAAATATTTTTATCTCTGTTTTGCTCTGTTTTGATCAATAGTATTGCTCTATTCAATATTCTGTTCTTGTAATTTCGGTATTTCCTTTGGTATTGCTCTGCCTGATTGAAGGAACAACTATTGTGAAGAAAACCAGATGTACTATTGTGCCTATTGCTGTTGTCCTGGTGGCCTGCTGTGAGGTTCTGGGCCAATTTCACTGCACTGCCTAAGTTGGCTATGTCCTGTCTTGTTCTGCTGTATTTTACTACCTTCAAAATAAAATAAATAAATAAAATTTAAAAATAATAAATAAGAAAAAATAAAAAAAGGAAATAACAACAACAAAACAGATCAGCAAGGTACTGAGCAACCTAAAACATGATATAACTAAACAGATAATGGACTTAAAAAGCAAAAGGAGGAAAGCAAGTGCTCTGAAGGATATAACTGCATGTATGTTTAAGGGTGTAGGATTGATAATTATGTTGCTAAGTTTTTGTTGGATCAGAGAACGGAGCTGTTTGCAGCCTCACTGTTTGAATGTCCACTTTGTATGCTTTGATTTTGTAATTTGAACAACTACATCCAGGAAGACAATATATAATGTATCAACTAGTGATTTCTCACTGTTCTTTTTTTCTGAAATTCTGTATTGTTTCTACCTTTTTTCTGTTTTGCTTTAGTTTTCCCCTCTCTTTAAATAAAATTTTAAAAAAGCAAAAAAAAAAATCTGAGGAAATTTATGACCACCAAACCAAACCAGCACTCCAAAAGAACATTCTAAAAAGAGATAATAAGGACTACAGCTCCATGAACCCCAACAGAAGGAATCCTCCAGGGAAGGCAAACAATTAGAAGCGGGGGGGGGGGGGAAGGGGAGGATGTACCAACAACAGGAAAATAACATGACAAGGATTAGTCAATATATACCAGTTATAACTATCAATGTTAATGGTCTCAACTCACCAATCAAGAGACACAGACTGGCAGAATGGACCAAGTAGCAAGATCTAACAATATGCTGCATACAAGAAACATTTAATTCAAGAAGAAATTCATTGACTGAAGGTCAAAAGATGGAAAACAATAATCCATGTGACAGGAAACCAGAAAAAAGCATCAATAGCATTCTATTTGCAGATAAAGTGAATTTCAAGCCAAGACTGATTAAGGGAGATAAAGAAGGTCACTACATCCTCATAAAGGGAACAATTCAAGAAGAGGTAACAATAATAAATATATATGCAACAAATACCAGTGCACCCAACTATATAAAACAATTACAGACATGAAAAGTCAAATAAGCCCTAATGCAATAGCATTGGTAAACCTCAATACCCCACTATTATAAAAAGATCAACTAGACAAAAAATCAACAATGAAATATTAGAACTAAATCAGACTTTTGAACAAATGGGCTTAGATGTATATAGAACATTCCACCCCACATCAGAATACAGTCTCCTCAGCTGCACATGGGGCATTCTCCAAAATAGACTATGTACTGGCTCATAGAATATGTTTAAGTAAATGCAAAGGCATTGAATTTATCCTATGCATACTATGAGACCACAGTGCAATGAAATTGGAAATTCATGACAAATAAATCACAAGAATTTCATAAACACATGGAAATTAAATAGCACCTTACTGAACAACCAATGGGTCACAGATGAAATTAAAGAAGAAATTAAACAGTTTTTACAGTAAAATGATAATGACAATACAACATACCAGAACTTGTGGGACACAATGAAAGCAATCTTAAGAGGGAAATTTAAGGAAAGGAAGAAGTTAAATTATCACTATTTGCAGATGACTTGATAGTCTATACAGAAGACCCAAAAAACTCCATTAAAAGACTACTAGAGGTAATAAAAAAATTCAGCAGTGTAGCTGGATACAAAGTCAGTGCTCAAAAATCAATAGCATTCCTGTACACAAACAAAAAACTCAACAAGAAAGAAATTATGGAAATATCTCCCTTCACAATAGCATTGAAAAAAATGAAATACTTAGGAATCAACCTAACTAAGAATGTAAAAGACCTATATACTGAAAACTATGCTATGCTAAAAAAAGGAGATTGAAGAGGATATTAGAAAATGGAAGGATATTCCTTGCTCTTGGCTAGGAAGAGCCAACATTGTGAAAATGGCCATACTCCCTAAACTGTTATACAATCCCAATCAAAATACCATTAACATACCTCACAGATCTAGAGAAAACACTCATAAAATTCATTTGGAAATAGAAGAAACCTGGAATAGCAAAGGCAATCTTGGGCAACAAAGGCAAGGCAGGAAGCATCTCAATTTCTGATTTGAAACTATACTATAAAGCCATAGTGATAAAAACAGCATAGTACTGGCAAAAAAATAGGCCTGAGGATCAATGGAACAGATTAGAAGATGCAAGCACAACTACAAAGACACTCAGCCACCTGATATTTGACAAAGGGGCTAAACATGTTCACTGGAAGAAGGAGAGTCTCTTTAATAAATGCTGTTGGAAAAATTGGCTCTCCATATGCCAAAGACTGAAGCTAGATCCATGGCTATCACCATGCACAAAAATAAAGTCTAAATGGATCAAAGACCTAAATATTAAATCAGAAACACTAAATTTACTGGAAGACAAGGTAGGAAAAAGTCTTGGAGACATAGGGGTAGGCAGAGAATTCATGAACAAAATGCAAACTGCACAGGAAACACTTCAAAGAATCAACAACTGGGATCTCATATATTGAAAACTTTCCACACTTCAAAAGAAATCAACAGAGTAAAAAGAAAACCCACAGAATGGGAAAGAATTTTAGCCAGCAACCCCTCAGACAAAGGACTTATATCCAGAACATATAAAGAACTGAAAAACATCAATCCCCCCAAATTCAAAGACCCTCTCCAAAAACAGTCATCTGAGATGAAGATATACAAATGGCAAATACATGAAGAAATGTTCACCATCACTGGTCATTAGAGAAATTCAAATAAAAACAACATTGAGATTTCTTCTCACTCCAGAAAGAATAGCTGCTATCAAGAAAACAACTGATAACAAATGTTGGCGAGGCTGTGGGGAAAAAGGAATGCTGCTCCACTGTTGGTGGAAGTATAGACTGGTGCAACCACTATGGAAATCCACATGGAGAATTCTCAGAAGACTAGGATTGAAAGTTCCATTCAATCCAGCTATTCCCCTCCTGGGTATCTTCCCAGAAAAACTGAAAAATTTGTATCACAGTGATATATGTGCACCCATGTTCATAGCAGCACAACTTGTATTAGCTAAATCTTGGAAACAACCAAGATACCCATCAACTGCAGAGTGGATGAAAAAGATTTGGTATTTTTATACAATGGAACATTACTCAGCTATAAAAAAGGATGATCTTGAGGCCTTTTTAGGCAAATGGAGACAACTTGAGACTATCCTCATTAGTGAAATAAATAAGAATCATATTTCTAAATATCACATTGTGTCTCTAGTGTAAAAATAAGAAATGTAAGAATAATAAAATCCAAAATGTGTAATTGCTTTTGTAAAAAAAAGAGGAAAAGAAAGTACTCTAAAGGATATAACTGCATGTATGTTTAAGTGTGTAGGATTGATAACCATATTACTAAGTTTTTGTTGGATCACTGAACAGAACTGTTTGCAGTCTCACTGTTTGAATGTCTACTTTATATGCTTTACTTTTGTAACTTGAACAAATATCTTTTTTTTTTTTTTTGGCTTTTTGAGACAGGGTCTCTCTATGCAGTTCAGGCAGGCCTTGTGCTCACTTTGTAGCCCAGGTTGGTCTTGAACTTGCAATGATCCTCCTGCCTCAGCCTCCTGAGTGCTGGGATTACAGGCGTGAGCCACCATGCCTGGCTTGAACAACTATTTCTAAGAGGACCATACGTAATTTATCAACTAGTGATTTCTTACTATTTATCTTTTTTTTTTAATTCTGTATTACCCTTTTTCTGTTTTTTTTTCTCTTTAAATAAAATTTTTAAAAAGAAGTAAATTTATAGCAGTAAATACCCATATCAGGAAAACAGAGCAAATACACATAAACAACTTAATGTTTAACCTCAAACTTCTAGAAAAAGAAGAGCAGACTAAGCCAAAAGCTCATATGAGGGAGGAAATTATAAAGATCAGAGCAGAAATTAACACACTGGAGATGAAAAAAAAAAAAACAATAGACTCAATGAATTGAAGAGTTGGTTCTTTGAAAGATTAAATAAAATTGACAAACCCTTAGCCATCCTTATCAAAAAAAAAAAAGAAAGAAAAGAAAACACACAAATCCATGCAATTAGGAATGAAATCACAACAGATGCTGCAGAAATCCAGAAGATCACCTATACCTATTTTGAAAGCTTGTATTCTAATAAGCTGGAAAATATGGAAGAAATGGAGAGAGTCCTAGATGCATATGAATTACCAAAGTTGAATTAAGAAAATATAAAAATCCTAAATAAACCACTAACAATCAATGAAATTGAAGATGTAATTAAAAACCTACCAACAAAGAAAATCCCAGGCCCAGATAAATTCATTGTTTGAATTTTTTTGTTTGTTTGTTTTGGGAGGCGGGTTTTTTGGTGCTGGGGAATCAAACTCATGACCTCACATTTGCCAAGCAGGCACTTACGCTATTGAGCTAAACCCCTGGCCCTTGATAGATTCATTATTGAATTCTACAAGAAATTCCAAGAAGATCTAATACCATTACTTTTCAAACTCTTCAATGAAACTGAAAGGGAAGCAATAGTTCCAAATTCATTCCTAGAAGCAAGCATTACCCTGATACCAAAACCAGAGAAGGACCCAACTAATAAAGAGAATTACAGCCCATTTCCCTAATAAACATCGATGCAAAAATCCTCAGTAAGATACTGGCAAACAGACTGCAGCAAATCATCAAGAAGATTATACACCATGATCAAGTGGGATTCATCCCAGAGATGCAGGAATGGTTCAACATACATAAATTTAATACACCATATTAACAGAGCAAAGAACAAAAATTATATGATCATCTCAATAGATGCAGAAAAAGCTTTTGACAAAGTCTAGCACCCATTTATGATAAAAACCCTACAGAAAATTGGGATAGATGGTCTTTATCTCAATCTGATAAAAGCTATCTATGACAAACCAACAGCCAACATTATACTAAATGGACAAAAATGGAAAGCTTTTGCTGTAAAATCAGAAACAAGAGAAGGATGTCCACTGTCTCCACTCTTATTCAACATAGTCCTGGAAACTTTAGCCAGAGCAATTAGACAAGAGGAAGTAACAAAAGGAATAAAGATAGGAAAAGAAGTTAAACTATCATTATTTGCAGATGATATGATACTCTACTTAGAAGGCCCCAAAAACTCCACCAGAAGACTACTAGATTTAATAAGCCAATTCAGTAACATAGCTGGATACAAAGTCAACACTCAAAGATCAATAGCCTTCTTGTACATGACTAACAAACTCATTGAGAGAGCAATCAGTGAAATAACACCTTTTACAGTAGCATTGAAAAAAAAGGAAATATCTAGGAATCAATCTAATGAAGGATGTAAAAAACCTCTACAGTGAAAACTACAGTACTCTCAAAAATGAGATTGAAGAGGATATTAGATGCCTGGTATGATGATGCATGTCTGTAATTCCAGCAGTCGGGAGGCTGAGGCAGGAGGATAGTTGCCAGTTCAAGACCAGCCTTGGCTATAAAGTGAGCTCAAGGCCAGCCTGAACTGCATAATGAGACCTTGTCTCAAAAAGAAAAAAAAAGGATATTAGAAAACAGAGAGATATCCCATGTTCTTGAGTAGAAAAAAACCAATATAACGAAAAAAGGCCATACTTCCAAAATTGTTATATGGATTCATTGCAATCTCAATCAAAATTCCAATTTCATATCCCACAGAATTAGAGAAAACAATCCTAAAATTCATCAGGAACCAGAAAAGATCCAGAATAGCAAAGGCATCACAATCCTTGACTTGAAATTATACTATAAAGCTACTATAATAAAAACAGTGTGGTACTGACAAAAAAAACAAACAAACAGACTTGAAGGTCAAAGGAACAGACAAGAGGATGCAGAAAGAACTCCAGACACAATAAGCCACCTTATCTTTGACAAAGGTGCCAAACATATTCACTGGAAGAAGGATAGCCTCTTTAATAAATGGTGCTGGAAAAACTGGCTCCACATATGCCAAAGATTAAAACTGGACCCATATCTTTCACCATGTACTAAACTAAAATCAGAATGGATCAAAGATATTAATATTAAAACAGAAACATTAAATCTCCTGGAAGATAGAGTAAGTAAAACTCTTGAAGACACTGGTATAGGCAAAGATTTTATGAACAAAAGCCCGATCACACAGGAACTATCACAAAGAATCAACAACTGTGATCTCACCCTATTGAAAAGCCTTTGTGCAGCAAGAGAAACCACCAACAGAGACAACCCACAGCATGGGAAAAAATGTTTGCCAGCTTTTCCTCAGACAAAGGATCACTATCGAAAAGATATAAAGAACTTAAAAAAAAAATCAGTCTTTCCAGACTTAAAGACCCAATCTAAAAATGGGCATCTGAGATGAATACACACTTCTCAGATAAAGAAATATAAAAAATTTTTATTGAAAAAATGGTCAACATCACTGGTCATTTGAGAGATGCAAATTAAAACAACACTGAGATTCCACCTCACCCCAGAAAGAATGGCTATTATCAAGAAATCAAGCAATAACAAATGCTGGTGAGGCTGTGGGGAAAAAGAAACACTTCTCCATTGTTGCTGGGAGTGTAGACTGATGCAACCACTATGGAAATCAGTGTGGAGATTCCTCAAAAAGCTAGGATTGGAATTTCCATTTGACACAGCTATTCCCCTTTTGAGTATCTTCCCAAAAGAATTAAAGACATCATACCACAGCAATATATGTGCACCTATGTTTATAATACCACAGTTTATAATGACCAGATCTTGGAAACAACCTAAATGCATCGACTGAGAAATGGATAAAAAGATGTGGTGTTTTTATATAATGGAGTACACCTAGAGACATTTATAGGTAAATGGATGCAACTTGAGACCATACTCATTAGTGAAATAAGACACACATGTAAACATCATGTTGTCTCATTAGTATGAGAAGCTAGAAGTAACAACATATATATATATAATGCATATGTATATAATAAATAGTTAAGATAGTTATACTACTGATTTCTCTGAGTTCAATGAAGAGAAAGATTTATGCTGGTATTTTTTTGACAACTGTAAGCAGATGTCTTGTGCTCTGGGTGAATGATTTGAGGGTGACAATGTGCAGTATATGTACCACTGTTGCCCCTGATTGGCATGTTTTAAAATTTAGTTTTAGTTTTTTCCTCCTTCTTTTTTTCCTTGAAATAAACAGAATTTGAGGGGAAAAAAAAAACACGTAATGGCAGAAAGCACTGGTTATTTGAGAAGCGCAAATTGAAACAACACTGAGATTCTACCTCACTCCAGAAAGAATGGCTATCGTCAAGAAATCCACCAGTAAGAAATACTGATGAGACTAGGGGGAAAACTCTTCTCCACTTTTCATAGGAGTGCAAATTGGTGTGAACAATATGGAAATCAGTATGGAGATTGCTCAAAAATCAAACTAGATGTTCCATTTGACCCAGCTAGTCTCTTCATTGGTATCTTCCTGAAATAATTAAAAACCTCATACCATAGTAATATATGCATACCCATGTTTATAGCAGCACAATTTATAATAGTTAAATCTTGGAAACAGCCTATATGCCCATCAATGAATGAATGAATGAAGAAAATATGGTTTTAATATATACTGTAGTACTCTTCCATAAATCAAAATAAACTTAAAAAAGGATAAACTTGAGACATTTTTAGGTAATGGATGTACCTTAAGACCATAGTTTTAACTGAAATAAATTGGACACACATGCTAGGCAAGCACGCTAACATAATGTTTTAAGCTGCTGATTTGCTGATTTGGGGGTAATTCGTTGTGCAGTAATATACAATTAATGACCAAAGTAATATACAATTAATGACTAATGAAACTTGGATAGACCTTTTTTCTTCTTGCAGTGCTGGGCTTCAAACCTAGGGTCTTTATGGGCAAGTGTTCTACCACCGAGCTCCATTCACAGTCTTGGGCCAGGCCTTTGTCAAAACCCATTTAATTAGAGATACCAAGAGAAGGGTAAAGTCATGTACTGTAGAAGTTCAGTCTGTCTCTAAAGAGTGAAAAAAATCATATGTACTACATACCCAACAGATATAAATGAACACTGTTTCCCAGCCATTGTTACCAAACCAAGTAGAAGTTTCTCTGCTGGAGTGATTACTAAAATGTTCTCAGCACATGTTGGAAACTATTTTAATAGCCTTCCTTAGCTGGCAGGCTCCAGTCAGAACTCCAAGCCTCTCTAGTGGGTTTCTGTAACCCACAAAATCTGGTGTGGGGAGACAAGCAGTCCCTTAGCAGCTGCCACATACCAAGATTCTGGCTTCGTTTCGAGGCACCTGTTGTCACTATTTCCTTGCCACCTCCCAACGCTGGGAAAGCAGCTACATGCACAACTGATTTTGTCCCTACTTATGACCCTAAGAAAGTGATTGCTTCTGTGTACTTTTCTCCTTTCTTCCAGCATCTCCCAGATTAGGTGAGCACCAATCTTGTTAGGCCTTAAATCTATGCAACTTGGGTTCTTTCTAGCAGTCTGGAACAAATGACAAATAGTTTCAAATCACCTTGTAGTGTAGCCTGCAGCCTTCAACTACACTCACAGAGCATCCGTAGTGTCACTTCTGATCCTGCCCATAGCAGGGGAAATAAAAACGCTGGCTCCAAATCATCCTGGGCCTAGGGCTGGGGATTTAGGTCAGTGACAATAAGCACCTGCCTGGCAAGTGCGAGGTCAAGAGTTCAATCCCTGGTACCACAAAAAAAATAAATAAATAAATAAATAAAATAAATATATACACACACACAAATCATCCTGGGCCTTTTCCTTCTCATTAAGCCACAGGAAGCAATGTTTACAGTCCAGTCAGAGCTGAATGCTGACTGCAGGAGCAGTGACAGGAAGCTGCAGTGCAGGGTTGGCCAGAGAGAAGCCCTTCCTGTCTCCAGGCTGCCTAAGTGGCTGTTTGCAGATCTGTCTATGAAATGTTTACTCCCACAAACAGCACCCTGCAGCTAAGAAACAGGCAAAAGGAACTGAAGATATATGCCCCAGTCTCCAAGGACATTACCATCTCAGGGAGAGTCTACATGCATGCAAGCACTGACTGGAAACAAAGTCAAGGCTGCAGGCTGCACCCACTCCAGCCCTCTGGTCTGGATCACTCAGCAGCACTCTCCGTCTTACACTGACTCAACAGCCAGGGAATCCCTAGTCCCAGCTGCTGTGAGCACTTTGGTTCTCTCATCAGGGAAGAAAGACAGCACTTTGTAACTACCTTTATGGAGAACACAGAGAAAGGCCCTAAATGACTCCTTTGGTCTAACTATCACCTACAATCTGGAGTGATCTGCTTTCTACTCTAATGCCTTTCCTAAGTACAAATTTTTAAAACAAAGTTACAATAGAATTGATCACATGTATAGAAGTTCTACACTGCAGATAACTATAAACTGTAAATTTCAGAGGAAATCAAAATAGCAGCAACACTGACATGTCATTTGACAGGCTTTTCAAAAGCAAAAAAAAAAAGAGAGAGAGAATTCACCTATAATGAAATGGTAATTTTTAAGAAAACTGATTTTCATGCAAAGACGTAAAACACATGATCATATCAAGTATCAGACGTGATTAAAAATATGAAAGTTGGACTGATATAGCTCAGGGGCATAAGCACCCTGCTTGGCAAACACAAGGCCCTAAGTTCAATTCTCTGTACAAAAAAAAAAAAAAAAGTATGAGTTTAAAAATATGAATGTTGTAACCTAAATGCCCATAGACCATGGAATGAATAAAAAGGATGTGGTATTTTCATATAATGGAGTGCTACATAGCCATAAGAAGGACAAACTGGAGACTTGTAGGTAAATGGCTGCAACTTGAGACCATACTCCTAAGTGAAATAAGACACACATGTCTAAGCATCATATCATCTCAATAGTGTGAGAAGCTGAAAGAAGCAACATATGTACATGTATATATATAAATATATATAAAAATAATTAAGATAGTTACACTACTGACTTCTCCGATTTCACTGAAGAGAAAGATTTGTGCTGGTCTTGTTCGGACAATTGAATGCAGATGTCTTGTGTTCTGGGTGAATGATTTGGGGATGACAATGCATAAAGTATGTGCCATTGTTGCCTCCAATTGATGTGTTTTGAAATATTGTTTTATTTTTTACTTATAAAATGGGTCTAAAACAGATATTAAACAAAAGAAAATATGAATGTTCAAGAATTTTTAAATTATTATGGTAAAAGACATTTCCACTAACCTCTTCCCCTCAAAATACTCCCTCTCACTTCAAGTACACTTACCTCGTCATTCTTGCTGCTCTCTGAACCAGTCGTGGAAGTCCTATTTCACTGCTCTGTTATGGCTTCCTCACTACCTCAAAGCAATTCAGATGTTTATGCTTCATGATCATTTTGACTTTAGGGAAGAGCCAGAATTCACAGTATCAAATCTAGTGAATCAGGTAGATGAAGACACACCATAATGCTTTTTTCCAAGTCTGTCTTTTGTCTGAATGGCATTCGGCAGCAGTATTCTCTGTATTTCCTATTACATGTTGAGCCAGTTATATCCTATCAGCCTTTGAAACACTCAGTAGAGCCCTAGGATATGCAATTAGTATGTGTAAGAAATATGGGGCACTTATTAAAATGGCAAAATTCTGAGGCCCAGGAACCACTGCAGAAAAACCTGCCTCAGTAAAAGCAGCATCTTTGCAGTTCTGAAGGAAGTTTGTGTAGAAATAGTGTGGTCAGCCAATATGTCTTGAAATCTCTTCCAACAGATTCTAGCCACTTCCTTTTTCTAAGCCAGCTTCATAACAAATATCTTTTCACAAGATCTATTATGTCTCTGGTGAAGGAAACAAAAGCCTGGGGGAAGGTGCACAATGGGGACAAAGGAGACAGAACATTGTTCCTGGTCTTACCCACACCCTATGCACTGTGTTTGTCTCCTTGAAGCTTAGTCCCTGCCCCAGCAAACACTGATTCCCACAAAAAATGTATACGGAAAGGCCATGAACTTGAACTATTTTGCAAGCTAATACCAAAGTTAAATTTCTTTGGTTTTCCTTACAATCTCAAGCATCTTTTATGGATAAGGCATTAAATCATCCTACCCTTCCACATCACTGATTTTCAATGTTTTCCTTGAGAAATCACATATTCAACAAAATAATTTGAAATGTTTGCTATTTTGGAGCAAATCTAAAGGTATCACTTACAATGCTACATAAAAAGCCTGAGTTTAAACTGTTGTCTCTCTACCTGCAACAGCCATAATTCAAGAACTCCAAGTTCGAGGTCTAGCATGGTGGCACACACCTGTAATTCCAGTGCTCTGGGAGGCTGAGGTAGGAGGACCAAAAGCTCAAACCCAACCTGGGAGAGTTAGTAAGACCTTGTTCCAAAGTAAAAATTAAAAAACAGCTGGGATATAGCTGGATTCATTCCTGTGTATGGAAACAAAAAAAAAATAAACAGCTAAATTGGGTGAGGTACTAAGTTTGTTGCTCTGCAAGTCCTAGTTGTTTTGTTTTGTTGAATCAGAGGTGCTCTGTCCCTAAGCTATATCCTAAGCCTTTACTTTTTTGACAATGTCTCAATAACTTGAGACACTGTCTCAAGTTGGCCCTGGACTAGCAATCCTCCTGACTCAGCCTACCAAGTAACAGGGACTGTAAGTATGCACCAGTGTGCCTGGCTAAGTCCTAGAATTTAACTGAATTGTACCTGTATATGGGAACTCCTTCTAGAGTAGAACCCCTCAGAGGTCCACTGGTCCACACAGGGCTTAACTGACTACATACATCTTCAACGGTGGTGTTATGGTTTGTGTCTGGATGTCTTCCCAAAACCTCATTTGGTCATGAGGGCAGGCTTCTACAGTTTGTGAATGACATGGTCCAATGCTGAGATTATGAGTGTGAGCGCTACACCCAAGTGGGTGTGGCCTACAGACATATAAGGGAAAATCTTCTGAGCATGTGCTCCTCCCCTTTTGGTTCTTGTTGCTTCTGCTATCTTCTGCAAAACATGAACTCTTGCTGTTCTGCCATGTGCCATCCTGCCTTGGAGCCACCTGATTACGCACTGAAACCTCACAAAGTTTATGAGCTACATAAACTTCCCTTCCTTAATTTTGGGTACCAGGTATGTTGTCGCAGTAATGAAACAAAAGTGACTAAAACAGAATTTGGTATCAGAGAAATGGGATTGTTGCTGTGACTATACCTAACCACATGGTTCAAGAGACTTTGGGAATGGCTTGTGAGAAGAGTTTGGAAAGGTTCGGACTATTGCCTGAAACAATAGCACTGGAATGGCTTAGGCTATTCTGTATGGGAGATTCTGGTCAGAGCTTAGAAGACCAGAAAACCAGTAAAGACAAGGTTTGGGAGGTTTCTGCTGGGAAAAAGGACTACATTGGGTGGTGGACTCCAGATGACATGTTATAACCTGGCAAAAATTTGTCTGTATTTTGCTCTTGTCCAGAGATTCTGCCTGAGACTAAGATTAAGGGTGATGGACTAATTAATCTGGCAGAAGAAATTTCAAGGCAATTGAATGTTGATGCAGTAGCATGCTACTGTTGGGGGTTTTTAGCCAATGTATGTTCTGAATCATGAGCAAAGAGCCCAGTGGGATGATTTAAAATGTTGTGCGTTTGGCCAGAAAAAAAGCTCTAGTAAAGCTGTGGACTGCAAAGATAGAGCTGAGATTTTGATTGCTGAGAAGAAATAGAAGAATGAAAAAGATGGCCTGGGAATATCACAGGAAGCAGCAGGTCTCCCCCGCTTTGCAGCCTCAAAACTGCAAAAGTGAAAGACTTTGCTTTGAGGAGAAAGCTGCAGAGCGCCATGTTGCAGAATGGCAGTGACAGCCACACTATGTTCCAAAATGGTGACAACCACACCAGGTTCCAGAATGGTGGCAGCATAAAGAATATGTTCTCCTCACAGTCAGGTTCAGATTGCTCAGCAGTCCAGGCACTTGACCCCTACAGCCAAGAAGAGGGAAGCCTTGCTACTGCTCCAGGCCAAATTGAGGTTTGGCAGCAGATCATCCATGGGTCTCTGGTTTTAGGTGCACACAGAATGCAAGCGTTCTGAGGTTAAAAAGGCTTCCACCCCAATTTCAGAAGGCCTGCAAGGCCAGGCAGTGTATCCTTAAGAGGGCAGTGTGTGAAGATGTGAGTCTGAAGCCAAAGGTGCAATGGAGAACTTAGAAGTTTGGAAAAGCCAGCAGCATGGATCATCTAAGGAAACCTGCAAGGAGGAAGAAAAGCCAGCCCAAGAGTGAAGCTGTGGAAGCTTGAACCACCAGAAGTGTCATGGCAGTGTGTCACTCAAGCCTTTTGGAACTCACAAACAGATTGTTTCAGATGCTGAATGTGGAACTCCAGAACTTACTGTTTGTCCTGCTGAATTTTGGACTTCCTTTGATTCCATTCCTTTGTATCTGTGTTTGTACCCTTTCTGGGATGGTAATGTTTATCATGTGCCACTGAATATTGGAAATGTTTTACTTTTCATTTGTACAGGTGCTCACAGCTAAGAGTTTGCCTTACATCTTGGAGGAATCTTGGACTTGGGACTTTTCAAACTGTTAGGACTTGGCCAACTCGAGGGAGATGGATAAAATGTCTTTTGCATGAAGCATGTGCATGAGTTTTTGGGGCACCAGGGGTGGAATGTTATGGTTTGTGTCAGATGTCTCCCCAAAGACTCATGAAGTCATGTCAGGGGGAGTTTTTGAAGGCAGTTGAGTCTATGTTTGTGATTGATTCATTGTCTAGTGCTGGGATTGGTAGTGTGAGTGCTGCATATGCCCAGAGGCAGGTGGCTGGCATACAACATAAAGGAGGAAAAGAGGCAAGCTCACCCCTTTTTGTGCCTGTTGCTCTTGTTGCTTCTGGTATCTGCCTCAGCTGCCATGTTGCCTCTCAGCCACACCACCTTGACTTGGAACCAGCTGATTATGAACTGAAACCTTCATGTACGATGAGCTAAATAAACTTTTACTTCCTTAATTTGGGGTATTGGATATTTTGTTTTAGCAATGAGGGAAAAGTATCCATGACAAGTGGTTAAGTGAGGGAACCATGCACATCAAGAAAACAACCAGATTTATGCCCTAGTGACCAGTGTGCACTATAACCACGACTCTTTGTACAGTGAAAATACAATAAAATAACTGCCTCCCTAGCCAGGTATGCTAACACATGCCCATAATTGCAGGTACTAAGGAGGATTGCAAGTCTGAGGCTACCCTACACAATTTAGCTGTTTCTAGATTAAAATTTTAAAAGAGTTGCAGATATAGCTCAATGCTCTTCCCTGGGCTCAATTTACAGTACTACTAAAAAACAACTGCTTTCCCAAAACAAAGCCAAATTAAGGCTTATAGAATCCTGTTTTGCTCTCCATGTGTAGACAACTGGAACTTCTAAAAGCTAATGCTCAGAAACAAGAAGTTCAGCTGCTGTTGAGCCCTGCCCCAGCCAAACAGGAGAATCACAAGTTGCTTTTGGAAACTACTACTTCAAACTGAGGTTCTAAAACCTTTACCTTTTAGAATTTTATTTTTTAAACCGGGGATCAAACTCATGACCTTGCACTTGCCGGGCAGGTACTTATGCCACTGAGCTAAACTCCCAGCCCTATCTTCTAGAATTAACTGGGGAAAATTGTCAAAAAAGCAAAGCGAAATGAAATCTACAAGCCCAAATCTAAACCCATCCCAGTAGATGGGGCTAATACATTTACCTAATAGTAGATAACCCAGCGCCATCTCCTGCCCTTCCAGCCTTCACTTTCCCTACTCCCCAACCCCTTTACCCTTTTAGAACATCTTTCTTGCACACTTAAGCAAGCAATTACGTTAGAAAGTAGTACACTGTGGACTTGGAATACTTCCTTCCTGTGTTCCTTTGCACATGATCCTGGCTTGGGGAATACTTAAGGAAGTCAAACAATGGCAATTTTGGTGGCTCCTATGATGACTCCCTGAGCTATTCTGGTGGCTGTGGGGAACTGTCTTACCATGCACAGTGAGAACAGAGTTTGGTTCCTTTACCTATTCATTTTTCCAGTGCAATAGACCTAATACACAAAGACACAGGTAAGTGGGTTCATTCTAGGCAACTTAGTAGCACCACCTAAATGGAACAATAAATGAACCATACCAGGATGAGAAAGCACTGACATCAATGAAGCCCATCTGCACCAAAACATGCCTGCTCACCACCGATGAAATACGTGAGAGGCAATCAAGTGGCTTCTCCAATAAGCGGTTGTGGAGTACTAATTGTCAACTTGTAACACCCAACTGAACTGATCAGCATGGTTCTGGGTATGGAAGCCCCACCTGAGGATTGCTGCCAACAGCACAAAAGGAGAACTGGAGGAGAAGATGGTGTGCTGCTGATCCTCCTGGAGAAGCTTGTCACGCTGGTTTTCCTGATATAAACTCAACTATTCTCATCATCAGAGAAGCACGGGCCCCGTCACTGAGGATGGCTGCAGTTCTCTTGGGGGAGCTCTGGTCCTTACCTTGAGTGTCACTTCCTGGCTCCAGTGCAGATCCCTCAGCCTGCTAGCACAGATCCTTCATCCCACTGGTCCAGACTCTCTAGCTTCCACCACTGACCTTTGGGCCTTCCCAGTGCAGATCCTTGATAAGAGACTTGCATGAGATTGTAATATTCTGTGGGCCTCCAGTTGGATTGGTGGAGGACATTCCCAGGGGATCCAAGCCCTCAGCTGGATTCTTTGGCTCTTTAGTCTGTGGACCAATCTCCCATGCTCTTTTGCATTTGATTCTGAGTGAACATGATAAAATAATTCTATAAATTATACCCTATATTGTTTCCCTTGTATACCCTGACTGCAACAGCAGTTGAACTGAAACACTTCACAGGACTTAAAGAAAAAGATGGAGAAAGTGGGCTGTTTCCGCCTCCACCACTCAGTGCCCAGGGCAAGTTGCTGAACATTACATGTTTTCTCCATCTGTAAAACGGAGCAATTAACTTCCTCTTGGGGGAGTAAATGAGTGAATAGAGATGAAGCTTTTAGAACAATGCCTGGCATGTAGGTAGTACTTCGCCAGCACTGGCTATATTTTCTCCTCTTTGAATAAAACAATACACCTAATGAGGATCATCTGATAGTATCTGAAATGAGTGTGTATAATTGAGTCATGTTAAAAAAATAAAACTCAAAACTCAATTTTTTTCTACTACATGCTCAAAATAGTAACTTCTGTGACCCTCAAGAGGTGTGGGCATTTCTCTCCAGCAAGCAATCAGCTCTGCAGTGGATACCAGGTGAATGTCTTCTAATCCCAGTTGGTTGTGACACTGCCTACATGGAGATGGGATCAGATCCCAAGGTGGACAGCCATCTCCAGGACTGCTTGCCTTCTTTAGATGTTAACTGGCAGCCCTAGGTCACTCCACCTGACCTCTAATCCATGGACTGTGAATCATGATTCCCACAATCCTCTTCTTGTGTTCTACTAACTTACCACCATGGCTCAGGGGAACCTTTATTCTTCTAAGTTACAGATGAAGGAAGGAGGAAGAGCTTGCATGCCCTCCCTGGAAACAATACCCTTGTGGAAGCTCTTTGTCTTCCAATAGCAGAAAGATCT
This sequence comes from Hydrochoerus hydrochaeris, assembly GCA_004027455.1. NCBI lineage: Eukaryota > Metazoa > Chordata > Mammalia > Rodentia > Hydrochaeridae > Hydrochoerus > Hydrochoerus hydrochaeris. The sequence goes on along the minus strand of PVLA01002323.1, from coordinate 139,874 downwards.
TCAGACCCTGCCTTTGGAGGTTTTCAAGGAGACTTGGCTGCATAAACAGACAACCATGTAGAAGGCATGACTGGATAAAAAGGATATGATCAAATGCTAACAGACTATGGGGTTGTTAGCCAACGAGGACAGTCTAGATTCTTCCTGGCCCTGCTGTGCATTATTCCCAGGGCAGGTGCCCTCTCCTTGCCTTCCTCCCTTCCTTCTCTACTGTGCTGGGGATGTACCTATGAGGGCTTTTCACGTGTTAGCCAAGTGTTCTACCACTGAGCTATTTCTCCAGCACACTGTAACTTCTTTATGGTCAGCTCCAATACAGAAAACAGGTGATTAGATTTTTCCACAAATAGCTTTGGAGAAGAGAAATTCTAGTTCCTATGGCTTGCCTTAGGGTAGGAGTTACAAGCTAGCAGCCATGGACAAAACCAAAAAAATACATAATAAAACAATTTCATATTTTTTTAATTTAAGAATATTTACTTTAAAATTATCAATTGATAAATTCTGAAAAGAAGCCTAGAGCAGGAACCTAATTCTCTTTAAGGAATAAAAATTCCAAAACACATACCCCTTGCACCCTGGGTTGGAACCCAGGTTGATTTCCCAAACTGGATTCCTCTGGATATTTCAGCAAAAAATGAAAACTATGCAGAACTATGGTGGTTCTCTATCACAGGATCTACACACTACAATTACCAAGCACTACTATGGGTACTTGAAGTACTTTTCTTCGAGGTCTGGGTCCTGTTTTGCCAGTTCCTCTAGGGGGCAGTGCAGTAGTGAAGACACTTCCCCACAGCAGGCATAAAGCAGAACACTAGAAAGGCGAGGTGCACCCAGGATGCAGACAGTACTCTGCACCCCATCATGTAAGTTGGTCTCATTGAGCAAAACAGAAATAATCTGTTCAAAGTCATCTGTTCAAGGGCTGGAGACCTCTGCACAAGCTTGGGGGCAGAGAGCGAGGGTTCTCCTTTGGTAGTGATCATAGGGTATCTGCTTTGTATTAATTTTTACAGTGGTCACGTGCCCTGTGTGTTTTTTAATGTATGCACAGTTGACAGGTAAAATAGGAATGCACTTGTACTGCATAGGCAGAATGCATGTAGGCTCAATTTTCCCTCAGAGAATAAGAAATGGAAAGATGACATTTGGGAGACCAATGTGCCCCGTTCCAAGCCTAACAAAAGTTACTGTATTCCAGCACGTGTCCTGGTGTACCTGCAGGAGTAGGTAGGTTCCACTCTACTCCACTCCTGTAACTTTAAAAAATCTACTATATAATTATAAATAAAAACACACCAACATCAACTTCAATTTTTTAATGGAAATCATTTTGCCATTCAAGAAACAATTTTAGGGGAGAAAAATCTTCCCTATAAAAATAAAACATCAAACTTATAAATATTATAACTTTTTAACTTCTGCAATTTAAAATGCTCTCCTGTAATACTATCCCTTCATTTTACACCTTTCCTGTACCATCACATTTTGAAGAGAAAACAGTATTACAGCAAAGCTTAGTTTTAATTTAACACAAGGATTTATACAATGAGTTTAAAACAAAAAAATACCTTTGGCCTTAGGGGCCTCTTTCCTCCTTTTACACAATAAAAATGCTGCTGCAGTAACCAGTGTCTGGGAGAGAACATCAGTCTTCAAGAACTGTGAACTGACAGGATTTCAATACAGTAAGCTTTCCAAATTACAACTTGTAGTGCACATGACAGAGGGTGAGGTTCTGGATAAATTCAGAGGATGCCTACTCTAGACAATCTACTTCAAGTAAAAAAAAAAAAAAAATTCACAGATACCCATCAGCTATTACTTAAGGTTCTAACAGTGTCTTAATCTGAGAAACAAAAACTTCACAAACTCTAAGTTTACTGGGATGAGTAATTAAAAGACCAGGTGGCTGATAACACTATACTCAAACCCAAGCCACAGTCTGAATAGTAAAACTAGTATAAAAATCATGAAGGCATTCCCTGAACAATTAAGGTAAAGTGTTGGATGACAATGTCACTAAAACCTCATTGATGTACTAAAAAGAAGTCACATGCAAAATTAAACAAGATGTGCCATACATATTTTATAGCTAGTTCTACTCTTTTTTTTCCCCACGTTTTTCTTAAAGCCTAGGAAGAGCTGATTGCCTTGGCAGCTTGTGGGGCACAACATAACCTACTAAATCTGCATCCAACGAGGTGGGCATTCTCTGAAAAGTCAGAAGAGCCACCAAGAAGAAACAGAAATGCAATAAAAGGCACAGTTCACTTAAGCAAAGAACCAAAGCACCTTGGAATTTCACAAAGAATCCATTAGGTGTCACCAAAATGTTAACAATTCCTTGGGAATTTATAAACAAAAAATCTAAACTAAAAACAGACTGACTGTAAGGCCCCTCGGGAACCACAGCACATCTTGCCCTCCATTCTTAGGTTTGCAAATCGCTATAGAAAATGAGGTTTATTTTGCCTATTTTAAAGGAAGGCTTTTTATTGCACATGCATTTCTTTGGTTGGGAGGAATATGCACTTTTGTTAAAATTGTTCTGTGAGGAACGCCTATTGCATGGTCAGCGGGTGTGGACTTTCCTCCTTCCTTGGGGCCTCTACTTGCAGTCAAGTCCTTTAGAGCTGAGGGTGCCATGGGAGTACTGAGTCTTTAAAATCTCTGTTCTACATTATGTGAGAACAGACTTTAATTTTGAAAAGGAGAGGAAGACAGAAGGAAAGAAAAGAGAAGGAAGAAAAAAAGGAAGGAACAGGATAGAATAAAAGGGGAGGGAGTGATTGTCACAAATTTGCTGTGAGCTCTGTACTTGATAAACTTCCTAGCTAACAAGGAGAAAATGGCTGCCCTATCCGAAACTCACTTTCAACTTGGAAAACAATCTCTGCAGGGAAATCCATGCGGTTTACCCGGGATCAGTTCTCACTTATCCAGAGCTGCTGCAGCAGTGAGAACTTCCATCCCAAGAGGGCAGAATCAGGGTCTGATGTGCAGGGGGCCAGATCCAGCAGAATGAAGCCCACCCCCACCAGCCTGAGTCTCCAGTCAACTGCAGTTCACAGGTCCCTCTCTTGGGTCTGGCTCCTACCTCTTTGGCTCCGTCTCCACAGTATAATACACAACAGGAGATCAAGCAATCCTAGAATGGGCTTAATATCTCAACACCAAATGCTTCCACCTCATTTTCAAACAATACACTTTGCTCGCTACCACCACTGCACCAACCTTACCACCTTCCTCAGTGGCCCTTGGACCTTTCACTTCCACATAGCCTTTTTCTAAACTTGCTTATTACTTTCTTTAATCAAATTCCTCCAACATCCTCCCTAAATTCCCCACAGTTCCTAGAATCCTCTGCCCTTCAGTTCACATGCATGGTTTCCTCTGGCAGAAAACAAAAACCAAAACAGGTAGTTTCAACATAGTGACAAGTATTCAGCAAGATTCCTTGTTAAATTTTAAAAACTTGTTTGCATATCTTTCAGCTTAACATCATCATCACATAATTAAAATAACTAAAAGAAAATAAAATCAACCCAGAGTTCATGCTTCCAAGCACTCTAGGATGCTCCTGATGATTGCAGGTTCACAGCTTGCAAGAGGTAACACCGCGGTGCTGTAACAGAACAAGCTTGCAGGGCCCCTCACAAGGGACATGCAGGTGCAGGATGCCTGTGGCCAGGGAACTAAATCTAGAGCTAAGAGGGGATGGCCCTAGAGCAAGAAGGCAGCTCTCTGAGCTAAAAGGCACTTGCTGTTCCTTCATACAGAGGTCCTGAGCCATGCCTTCCTGGCAGGGCTCCTACACGTTAGCCGGGCTTCCACGCCTCGCCCAGGGCTTCTTCCAGCTTATGTCTGTAGGCTGTGTAGCGCCTCTTCAGGTTCTGCAGCTGCTCATCTTCCTCTTTGTCCAAGATGCGCAAGAAATTCTGCAGTTCTGGAAGGCTGAATGCTTCCCACTGTGCAATAATACAGAACAGAAAAATGCCAAGTTTTTTTTACCGAGGATCGAACTCATGACCGTGTGTGTGCTTGCAAGGCAAGCACTTATGCTGCTGAGCTAAATCCCCAGCCCCAAATGCCAAGTTTTTAAATCAGTGTCAAGACGTAGCAATGCTGTCCATGGGTGCAGAAGCGTGGCTATCCTCCCCTTCCTGGTCCAGAAGCCAAGCCCCTCAGGACACAGATCTGTGGCGCTCAGCAGAGTTAGGAGAAGCATCAACCTGCACCTCTACTCACTCCTCAGCTCACCCCAAATGCTCGTTTCCCTTCCCAGTCCATTCCCCAGCTGAGCTCACCTCTGAGCACTTCCACACAATTATCTCCATGAGACACTTTTCTTGTTCCTCACCTGATATAAACCTCCCAAGACTTAAGAAGCAACTCCCTGCACCTTAACTGAGAGTCACGATTGTCACTGTCCTTGGCTTCTCCCACAAGCAACCTGATGGCCTCCCAAGTAGTTTTCAGGTACTTTCTCCATCTCTACTGCCCTCTAGTGCTGGCTTCCAACATGGACTCCGGTAACCTTCAGAGGGTCTCCTGAGCTGCACATCCCCAGCCCTCCTCACTCCACTCTCAGCTGTTTGCCAAATGGTCAGTCATGGCTGGGTCCTGCTTAAAAGCATTCTGCAGGCTCCTGTTGGCTGTTCAGGTTAAGTCTGACAGATTCAAACCTCTCCAGCACCATCTCCCAAGTGACTTGGCACAGGTTCCCTGCTCCACCTTGCCCAGTGAACTCTCAGCTTAAATGCCACCTTTTTTTTCTTTTCTTTTTTCTTTTTTTGGTATGAGGGATTGAACTCAGAACCTCATCCTTGCCAAGAAGGCGCTTTTGCCACTGAGTTAAACTCCTGGCCCAAATGCCACTTTTTCTAAAAAGGCCTCCAGGACTTCCTTCTGTCCTGTCCCAGCCAAGATCCAGTCTATTAGAAACTCTCACTGGGCCACTCATATCTTTGATCACAAGCAAGACTTTTTTGGTGGGGTCTTTTGAGACAGGGTTTCATATGTGGCTCAGACTGGCTTTGAACTCACTGTAGCCCAGGGTGACCTTGAACTCAAAGCAATCCTCCTGCCTCAGCCTCTTGAGTCCTGGGATTACAGGTGCATATACCATGCCCACCACAACTAAAATTTTTAAAATTATTATAATTCTTTGGTATCTCCCACCACTCAATCTCACCTCATTGCTGCTGTTTGGGATTTGTCTCTTGTCCTTGAAGCTCTCTGATCTGTTTCCCTAACAGCACCTGGTAATTTTTAAAAACTTTTTCAACTAAAGCAGTGAATGTCAAGGAGAGTATATGACATCCTCCAGTCCCAAAGGGGCCTGGGGCTAAGCATCACTGCCAAGGCCTGGAATGCTGTCTAGTGACGCAGAGAAAGACTCCAGACAACCCAATCTAAATGCATGAAGAGAGCATGGAAAAAACCACCAGGGGGGCCAAGTGACACAGGCTTCTTGGAAGCAAGCTGAAGCAGGTTATTAAAGCAAAAGAGAAACACAGAGGAGACCACAACTTTCTATCTCAGAAAATTCTTTTAATACACAAATTTTCACGTGTGAAGGTTTTTAAAATACAGGCATTAAAAAACACCTTCTCCATCTAGCCCTAACAGCTATGGAAAGTTTCTTCCCCCTGTTAAGTTCCCTTAAATAAGTGAGAATCAAGAGCCCAGACACAGGTCTAATAACGCACTCTGGAACAGTAAAGCAAAATGCTTCAAAACTAGTTCCTTCCCACAAGGCTGCTCTCATCACACTGAATGATGTGAAATGCTAGAAGTCCAACAACAAGAGAAATAAAAAACACCAACAAGAGGCTTGCTAATGCATCCAGTGCAGGGTTCTCAGAGGAAATATCGCCAATTATAAAGCCCAGGGAGACTTCTACACCCTACCTTCTACCCAAAATAAAAGCCTGAATTTCTTACAAAGCTCCCAAACTGCTTCAAAGCACTGTCTTCCTAAGAGTGCCTGAACAAACCCTCATTTACATATAAACACACTACCTAACCATGTTTATGCACACTCTCATTGGTGACTAAAAAACACCTTTTAAAGTATTCAGGCCACTTTCTACAGATCTTAAAACACAAGGTTGAAAGATTAGAAGATTCATCCAAAGTCATGATGCAAATCTAACAAACAGCCAGAAGCAGAGTTTTGATTTCTGTTTTTTTCTTTTCTTTTTGAGACAGGCCTTGAACTCAAAGCCAGTCCCCCTGTCTCAGCTTCCTGAGTGCAGGGATTACAGGTGGAATCCTGGTTTCTAACGTTTAACCTAGAAACCTCATTCACACTTCACACTACTTCCTGTTCCCAACAGAAGGCTGAGGCCTAGAGCCTAACAGATGTGCTTTGAGTGTCATTTAAAATTGACAATGAATCCAGAGGACAGTCCAAAGAGCATTTTTCTTCCGTTTTAAACTAGCCTAAATATAATCCTCCCTGGAGAGAAAATGGCAAACAATGCATAAAGTAAATATAATTTCTTAATCATCAGACTGGGCAAAGGAAAAACAAAAGACTCTAGAAAGTTAAATGGTGGTAAAGAGATCAGATTTCCTTTTATTTCCCTTTAGAATGAAATTGCCTGGAGACTTTTCTTAGCAGCAGACATATGGAGAGTGTCAGCTTTCAAAGCGCAGTCAGAGTCATATGGTGATGGGATGGGACAAAAATGACTCTCTGGGTGGGGATAAAAAACATTTTTTATTTTCTCCCACCTCTGAAATGTACAGACCACTATAATATTGTTAGAAAAGTACACTCCAGGTTTTCAGACAATTCTAAGTCTCTCCCTCTTGCCCTTTTCCACCTCCCTCTTGCTTGGGGGGCAAGTCTCTAGACTAGAGCAATAAAACAAGGCCAGCTATTCCACACAGTGAAAGCTGCACGAAGATTCACTTACCTCTCCAATTTCATGTTCCCGGAGAACAAAGCTAAGTGTGTCGGTTCTGGGCCCTGCTACCAAGCGCAGGTAGAGAGGATGTTCTTGGTCCGAGAGCTTGCAGGCATAGACTGTAAGGAAACCACGTGTTACAGGCAGATCTCATGATCCCAAGACAGGCCCACCATCACCACCCCTCCTCCAGATCAAGCGAAGAGCTGTTTCTCCAGCCTTGTCATCCTCCTCATCTCAGCACCAACAGCTCAGGGTGGAACAAAACCCTTCCACTTCCATTCTATCTGCTCAACACAAACTACGTCTTGACCAGTGAGGAAATAATGTCCAAGAATAATTTAAATGAGTATTAATCACAAAACATATTTGAAAGCTGGGTGTAGTGGTTTACACTTGTAATCTCAGCACTTGGAAGGCTGAGGCAGGAGGATCACTGCAAGGTCCAGGATAGCCTGTTCTACATAGTGAACCCAAGGCCAGCTTCAAGTATTATACAGCAAGACCCTGTTTTGAAGGAAGGAAGGAAGGAAGGAAGGAAGGAAGGAAGGAAGGAAGGAAGGAAGGAAGGAAGGAAGGAAGGGCAAAAAAACTCAAACAAAAAAGCATTTGAAATTTATTATTCCGCCTTTTTTTTTTTTTTTAAAGATAAGCTCTTTAAAAAAAAAACTCAACCAAGCCTGGTATGTTGGCACATGGCTGTAACCCAGCACTCAGGAGGCTGAGGCAAGAAGATCACGAGAAGTTCAAGGCCAGCCTCAACTACACGGATCCTGTCTCAAAAAACCAAAAACCAAAGCGAAAATACAACTTCCAACTCCTTTCCAAACAACGAAAATATACCTGAAGGACATGATTTCAAAGCTCTAGGCAAAAACTTTAGAACAGTAAAAATTGACAGCCATAGCAGGGCATGGTATAGCACAGTCTGAAATCTAGCACTCTGGGAAGCTGAGGCAAGAGAACTACATTTTAATCCTCTGCAATTTAATAAGACCTTGTGTGAAAATAAAGGAAATAAAATAAAAAGGACTGAAGATGTGGTTCAGTGTGAAGGCCCTAGGTTTTAGTCTCGCTATCAAAAAACAAACAGAGCAAAACAAAAATAAATAAGAAATCAAGGCTCTGGTGGATGCAAGCACAGCTATAGGTATCTCATCTCATCTCATCTCTCTCTCTCTCTCTCTCTCACACACACACACACACACACACACACCCGATGAAAGATCTGCACGAGAGTAATATGTTAGCAGAGCACTATCACTTTCAGACTGTATAGCTCAAATCCAGGTGAGCTTGTGAAGCTGGCAAGGTAAAAAATGTCACCTGATTTGCGCTAACATTGTTTGGACAATTAAATGCCTATATGTTGTATGCTGAGTAATTTAAAGATAACAATACGCAATGTATTAACCATTGCTACTCCGTTAACTTGTTTTGAAAATTTGTTTTTTTTTTCTCTTTAAAATAAAAAATTTTTTAAAAAGTCACCTGCATTTCTGTACGTTACTTTGGCACTTCTAGATGCGACTGCACTGCAGGTCCCACTTCCCTGTGATGCACACAACCCCAAGCTGCTAAGCCTGTAGCCTTCGAAGCCAAGAAACCTTGAACTGTTTTTATGCTCTGCAGGGCCCAACCCCACAGCAAGTGGCCAATGTGCACACTCAGCAGCCAGCTGTGCTTAATCCTGTGCAACTGAAGGACGTTACTAACATATCAAGATCAGTGCATTTTTTTTTATGGCTGCTTTAGTTTTCACCCAGAAAAACTAAAGAAAGCGTAAACAGTTTATTATTCACACATAGCATTTCCAAATTAGCATACAGTGAATCATGAAATCACTGATGGCCACATATCAATTTCTGCTCAGCTGCCTGACTGGCTTACTCAGTTCCATGGAGTGATTTAATATTCTTTCTATCCATTCAATGTAGGTATGAAGTTCAGACAGACAGACAGACAGACAGACCCCAGAACATCATTCATTTGTTTTTATGTGCTTCTGGGATGCAAGATACCAAATGTCTCAGCATAATGCTCAATAAGACAGCTAAGAAAATGGGGCATTGTCATATGGAGCCATATGCTGAAAGGCACTGTGCTGCACACACGCCTTCTTGTCTGCAAAAACCCAAAGGATGTGGCTCCACCAAGTCACTGTACATGAAGGCAGACATGAAATATGTAATGTGCTATTGACAACTTTAATCACAAGAGTTTCTTGGTTGCTTTTGTAGTACTAGGAATTAAACCCAGAGCCTCATACATGCTAGACATGTACTCTAGTGGGGAGCTACATCCTCTCCCCTTTTTATTTTATTTTGACAGGCTGACCTTGAACTTGTGATCCCCTGCCTCAGCCTTCCATGTAGCTAGAATTACAGGTATGCACTATCCTGCCTGGCCAAAAGTATTCTTTTGTCACTTCTCCCTACTCTAAATTGAAGCTATGCACATTACCAAATCCTGCATAAATGCTCTGCACACATGGATGCCTCTAAAAACCTCAAAGCATTAATACCTAGGAAATGCCAAGCACCTGCTATGATCACCATGGTCACCTAAATGTGACCCTGAGCCCCAACACAATGTGACACAGATAAGCCTATCAGTCTTCCCTCTGTGAATGCAGACAAAAGACAAACAGGAAGAGACCAACCTCAAATTAAGCATAGCAGCATACCTTGGTCTTCCCTGTGACAACGCTTATAAAGTGCAAACTTGGCAGGGCTCTCGGTCACGAGAAATTTTTTAAGCAGGGCCTCGATGACTTCCCCGACAGTGTTTGTGCTGCTGATGTGAAGCGTGTTCATACAGCCATTGCTACCTGGAGCTGTCTGTGGAGGTTTGCAGAGTTCCATTTGCACTTTAATGAAGCCAGTGTAAATCCCATTTGAATTCTGAAGAGGCAAGAAGATGCACATTTAGCTAGCTAGCTTGAGGTGCTTTAGGGCATCAAAGCAAACTGGAAGTGAGCCACTCTTGCTCTGGATTTTTTTTTTTTTTCTTAGAGCCGAGCTGAAGATTGGCCCCAGGGTGTGACCTTGGAGGGATGATAACACACAGCAGTGGTGGTGAAACACTTCCATGAGTCAGGTCTGCAGGGCAGATGTGGCAACCTAAGGCCCCTTGTCTCTCCAGCACACCAGCCCCGGGATTCAGGCCCCCAAAGGTTGTGGGAAAAGTCAGTACCCATTCGTGAAGTTAAAGTCCAACTGGTGAAACTGAAAATGTAGGAAGGCCTAAGGGCATGTCTAGGCTTAGTGCTCAAAGACAGCAATATCCTCAGCTGATAACTAGCTATACAATTAGGAAGGCCACAGTCAAGACTCAAATACCTGAATCAACAATGAATGACAGCCAGGTGTGGCGGTGCACGTCTGTAATCCCAGCATTTGAGAGGCTGAGGCACGAGGACCACCGCAAATTTGAGACCAGCCTGGGCTACAGAGAGCTCATGGCTGGCCTGAACTGTATAGAGAGACCCTATCTCAAAAAGACCAAAAACAAAACAAAACAAAAAACAATGAATGGACAAGGGCTGGAGATTTAGCTCAGTGGTGGAAGCACCTGCCTGGCAAGTGGCAGGTCTTGAGTTTGATCTTTGGTACAAACAAAACAAAACAAAACAAAACAAAACAAAACAACAATCAGTAAGAAAACAGGGTGTTTTTATTCCTAGTGGCTACCAGGATGTATATGCTATTCCCAGTCTCACTTAAACCTTGTTATGTGCCATATTTATTATACAATGTGGGATTCATTTCAAGCAGCCCTAAGCAGCAATGTTTTAAATTTATTTTTCTTAGTACATATTTGCCATACATAATGGGTAACATTCATCATAGGGAATTTGTACCTGTATATATTTATACTAATATTTTTTTAAAAATTTCAAGCTACTACATGAACTACAGATATTACAAACACTTGTCTTAATTTACAGTAGAATTACTATTTCTTGGTTGCCAAAACAATAATGCTCTTGTCTTCATTTTATTTGGAAAATAATTATTGGCATGTTTTAGTAAAATGTCATCAGATATTGCCATATAAATACCATAGCTAAAGTAAAACTTTAAAAACTTCCTTAATTTTAAAAAATTCCTTTACAGTCCATTTTTACCCTTCTAAGTGATCAATTAACAATATAAATTTCCTTGTTCATTCTTTTAATAAAGTACTGTAAAGCACTTAAAAGTTTTCATTTTTAAAACAATATGGAGATGGTGCACACCTATAATCCCAGCACTCAAAGAGGCAGAGGTGGATTACCACACATTTGAGGCCAGTCTAAGTGAGTTCAAGGCCAGCCTGAACTACAAAGCAAGGCCCTATCTCAAAACAAAACAAACAAAAAAACAAGTAAACTTGCATCTTTTTAATCTCCATAGGGAAAGAAATAAAAAACTATGGCAAGTAGAATTTTCCCCATGGATGAAAAATGTTTTTGGAAAAGAAGTATCACTGTTGGAATAAGGAAGGACACTCCTGGGATTATCTTGTGCTCTCCTGCTGGTGGCACAGTGCCACTGAGGAGGGACCTTTACCATGAGGTGGGGGGGTTACATTTTGTGTCTTCTTCCCAGGATCAAAGAATTCATCTGGGCCATGTTCTTTGTTTTGTTTTTATTTTTGTTTTTTGAGACAGGGTCTTGCTATGTAATTCAAGCTGGCTTTGAACTCACTTATGTAGCCCAGCCTGGCCTCAAACTCATGGTAATCCTCCCGCCTCAGTCTCCCAAGTGCTGGGATCACGGGCGTGCGTCACCATGCCTGGCTAAGCCTGTTTTAAACAGATGAACCTGTCATTTATCAAACTCCAACAACTCACAGGACCCTTGGGTCCTGGAAAGGAATACCACAGGGTTACAAGAGCTTTTGAAAAGACACCAACTGGATGGGCAACAGTATCAGTTCGGTTTCAAACTTTACTGCCAGCTCTTGTATCCCTGTCAACCACGCCCTGACCTCCTCCTTGCTATACCTCCATTCACCACTGAGCTTCACGCAGTGAGGTACAGTGCAAGCGCCCGTCACCACGTGTGGGAAGCTGAATATTATTATGCACCTCATCTTACACTGACGACTGGTGGAGAAAAATCTTAGCTCAACAATACTCCAATCTTTGGGCAAAAAATCACCCTGATACTTCCACACTTACTTGACATAAGAGAAGGAAATTATCTGAGGTCTTATTAGAATCTGAGTTGTCACCTATATATTAGGAAATAAAAAGTCCTCTGAGGAAGAGGGGTCGCAAAATTGTCTTTAAAATTTTTAATGTGTTTCATTTTTTAAGGCTAGACTAACTACAAATTTTCAGACAAAACTACTTCAGAATACAGATTTAATTTGAAGGCTGCAGAAATAATTGTATTTTCCAGCTCCATATATCTTAACTACTAAACTTCTTCAAATGTTATTCAGACACTGTATATACAGATTGTATCATTGATAAATTATATCTCTTTTTTGATATCAGCCTAAACAGTACTCAACAACTTCCATTTCTCTTTTGGAGGATGCCAACCTAAACAGTATTAAGGGTTCTTACCAAGGTCATCTTCAACTTGTCTGTGACAGCTAAGTTGTATTTCTGAACTTTCTCTTTGATTTCCTCTTTGCTGAGGTAATTGCGAGTTTCCTTCTCTTTCTCCACATCCTAGAAGAAAAGCAGGTAGTGCCACACATGAGAGATCATAAGAAAAAAGTGCAGATAAACCTGGATTCTTTTCATATCCCACACAAAAGAGGTACACTTTACCTTGAAACGCACATGGGCACACACACACAGTTTTTCTCTAGAATCATCTACCAACTTACAGTGCTACTGTAAATCCCTCAGACTACAGTCTTTCTAGGGTATATGTTAATTAAAACTAATCTGTCAACAGCTAAAAGCAATGCTTCACGAAGTATTATTTTGAGACACTGCATTGCTAAATCTCTCCTCTGTAAAAACATCTCTTTCCTCCACTGAGTGCCTCCAAGATTGGCTGTTTCTACTTTAAACTTTTTTTTTTTTTTTTGAGGCAGTTCTTACTGCTATATACTTCAGGCGACCCTCTTGCCTCAGCCTCCTGAGTGCTGGAATTGCAGGTATATGCTACCAAATAGCTATAGACATCCTCTACTGCCCACTCCTACCACCCTCATCCAGTCTCACCCCACCTTGGCCTTCCCACACCCTGGAGGGAAAAATATTGCTTAAATTTTCTCATCACTATGAAGACCTCATTAAAAAGTTATCATTTCAGCCAGGGATACAGCTTGGCAGCATGGCACCTGCCTCGTAAGCAAGGTCCCAAGATGGATTTCCAGCACCAAAACTATATATATAAATATATATATATATATATATATATATATATATATATATATATATGTATGTATATATATGTGTGTATATATATATATACACACAGAGAGAGAGAGAGAGAGAGAGAGAGAGAGACTCTACAGTTCATATCACTGTGTGATCACAAATGGCCAAACTGTACAATTTTGTGATGTCAACAGAGGCACACATACAAGGCACCTAACTTATGTCACTGAATTCTTCCAACAACCCACATAGTAGCCATTATTACTAAAGTTTCCAGATGAGATCAAGTTCTAGGTGGTAAACTAGCCCACCCAAAAAACCTTAACTGCTCAGTGGAAGCGACAGAACTTAACTGAGGCCCGATCCCAGAGCCCCCCAACTCTAACCAACTCCAGCCACATACAGAGACCTCTCGGCAACTCCACATGGCTGGTCTCAAGAAATTCTCTCAAATGAGCTTATTAGCAGCCCCATGTTACAGAAAAGGGAACAGGAGATTTGCAGAGGTCACGTAGTTTGCTCAAGGACAACCCCTCTAGTAACCAGACCATGCCCTATTTTAATCCAAGTCCCCTATGTTGTTTCTACTAAATGGCATCCGTCTCCAAGATTCCAGTGTGGTATGTGTAAATACCACACTGAGTCTCTGCTCTGAGAAACTGGAACTGTAAATAAGGACCAAAATGTATGACACATATTGTGAAATAGGAAGAAAATGTTCACGGGGAAAGGGAAACGGTGAGGCGGGAGGGAAAAAGGAAGTAAAGGATAAAAATGAAAAAGAAGGAAAAAGTGGAAACAAAGCTTTTGTAAAGAAGGAAGGGAAGAGGGGCTGAAAGGAAGGTAGGGGAGAAAAAAAAGAATCAAGTTATATCATGTACAGCAGGCACAAATTCCCTAGAAAGAATGTGAACACTGTGTATGCCTAAAATGTACCAATTAAAAAAAGATTCTAATATGGGCAAACATTTGGGATTTTTTTCTCAGACAAGGTTCACTATGTAACTAGGCCTCAAACTCACAATGTTCTTGCCTCAGTCTCCTGTGTGCAGGAATTAAAAGCCTATGCCATTCTGTTTGCTGATGTGGGAAAGCATTTGCAAACTGAAAGGTCAGTAACATCAACTCTAAACCTATGTTGTGACTTAGAAAAGCAGGGTCTAAAAGACTGAGAGAAAAAGGTCTTTTCCAGCCAGACACTGGCCTCACAGCTGGATATTCTCCAAGCAGGCATTTGTTCCCATCGACTCACTGCGAGCTACTGTTATAAATACACCAGGAATGGCCACTACAGAACTTGCAGGAATGCCATAGAGAGTATAAAACGGCTCTTGAGCCACTCATGTCTCAAGTTCTTTGATTTCAGACCCTAAAATCAAAGACAGAGGGTGTGCCGACTGTAGATTACCTCAGTATTTTCAATTTCAGCAGCAATGTCCCAGCGAGGTCAGGGCAGCAGGCAGCGTGCTCATTCCCTAGTTTTAGGACAGTCCTCCAAGCCCGTTGAAAGCATTCCCTTGGCCAATGGGAAAAAACCCTAAAGCAATCTTATTTTTGGTGTTACTGGTTAGGGTTAAAAAGTTACAATTAAATTAACTTCAAACTATCACTTCAGTGAGTATCTCCAGGGAAATTCAAAACACCTATCACATCTTTACTTGCTCTCCTCTTTATGGATCACAATTAGCTGGGTACCAGCTATAGCTGGGGAAAAAAAATATGGCAGCCTTTTTCTCTGCTTTCCCAATCATCTGACTCGAGAGCAAACTCAGGGGCACTCTACCTACCGTCATCCCCAGCCCTTCTGATTTTCATTTTGATACAGACAGAGTATCTCTAAACTCTCCAGGTAGGTTTTCAACTTGTGATCCTCCTGCCTCAGCCTCCACATTCACTCTTTAAAAGTATTAATTGGCCAGTTGTTCTTCAGTGTTTGCTGGGTACTGGTTCCAGGATTCTCAATAGATACCGAAACTTCTGGATGTGTTCAAATCCCTTACACAAAATATTAACTGCATATAATCTATGCACATGATCTAGTCCACTTTAAATCCTATCTAGGTACTATTACTCTAATGTCTGATACAATGTAAATGCTATGTACATAACTGTTACACATATTAAGGGAATAAAGACAAGAAAAACGTGCATACACTAAACATAGATGCAAATGGTTGGCTGTATCCAGAAATACTGATCCTACAGTGGAGACCGTATTTAAAAATGACACAAAGTTCTCGGTGTGGAATAGGAATTTTGCAAGGCAAAGAGTGTTGTGGAAAGTACATTTGGTCTAGCAAGACCTGGGCTCTCATCTCTAACCTGTTACCAACTCTAGGCTTACTAATTCTTCTGAACCTGTTCCATCAATTGTTCTCAAACGAAGAGACTTGAGTAGATCACTTTCAATGTTTTCTGACCTAAAAGGACCTCACTGCAAAGATCAGATGCTGCATTCACTGGTGTAACCAAGAGAGCGAAGTTGTTCCAAAGGCTCATCATTAAAACACACAACTGGCAACGACACATATACAGATTATATATATATATATATATATATATATATAAAACACCCTAGGCTAGGGGCTTTACGGAAGTGAAACTTTTCAGCGTGAGAAGGGAAGAAGGGTAAAATGGAGTGATTAGGAGAAAGAGAAAGGTTAATGAGTAAGGTTGGTCTATTGTTAATCAAGGTCTTGCTGATGATACTGGAGTTGGCACCCATCCTAGGTTTCCTCACATCAGCAGGCCACCAGCAGCAGTCCAGGAAGCTTAAAGAAGATAAAAGAGCAAGCCAGTCTGAAAGAGCAATTTCCCCTGAGTCACCCACATATAGATAAATGAGACAGTCACATGCAGCAATTATCTTTCCTTCTCAGAGATTAAAAACCAAGGGAATGGCAGGGAGCAATTACAGAAAGAGACCTGGACCCAAGAATCTCAAAGAAGCTGGGAGTGGTGGTACACATACATCTGTAATCCCAGCACTCAGGAAGTTCAGGCAGGAAAATGTGTAAGTTTGAGACCAGCCTGGAGTACATAATCCAGTTCAAGCCCCAGCCTGAACTACACAGTGAGAGAGAAAGAAAGCAAGCAAGCAAGCAAGCAAGCAAGCCAGGGGAGGGGAGGGGAGGGGAGGGGGAGGGGGAGGGGAGGAAAGAAAAAATCTGCAAGATCCCTTACAGGTTAAATATCTCATTATTAAAGATAACCAGAAAAGAAACACCAGAGAAGCAGCTAAATTGCTCAAAGGGCTATAAAGCTGTGTTTTTAGGTAACAACTGTATGTTCATTCAGCAGGTCCTTACCTAGGCACAGGGGACATCACTCAGCAAGGCAGATGCCACAACAATGCTGGGTGCCATCTACACCTAGCACAGGCTGGGTGCACGAGAAAAGCAAGTACGGAACTGCTTCAACAGTGCTAAGTGAGCACCATTTCTGAGAGTGGAGGACTGTGGCAGCTGGGGAGAAGTCCTGAGTTCAGGTTGGGGACCCAGGACACTGATTTCAGTTAATGTTTAAACCAGAAAAAGACCCCTAACTTGCTGTAAACTTTTTAAAGAGAACCCCCTGCCACCTAGGATAGGCTGCATTGGCAGGCAGGCAGGCAGGAAGGAAGGAAGGAAGGAAAGAAAGAAAAAGGAGAACAGAGGGGGCAAAAGATGTACAACAGGTAAGAGTCAAAGCAAAAAGAGGGTTAAATGGTGGTGTGATGGGTGTGACAGGCAAGACATAGAGTGTAAACAAGACTCTCCCTGCCAAGGCAGAAGAGGAAATGGCATGGGGCATAGCAGCCTGTGAATAATGCATGGGTTACTGCTCTTGGCCACGCCTGGCAGTGTCTGCTTGACAGGTTGCAAGTCATCTTTGTCTAAATTGATTTTGTTTTATATTCCCCAAACCTCAGGGGGAGAGTCCTTCCATGGGAAATTCTATCCCAGACCTCCCTGAGGGCTGGTCCCCAGGGTTTGCGGGGTTAGCTTCAGTACCTGGGTGGGTCAGTCGCATGGCTGTATTTGTGCCAGTGAACTTTCTCAGAAGGGACACACCCACACCCCGCCTCACAGACATGTGAGGAATCCTGCTGCGTGGCCCATTCCCATAGGCTCACAAAATGTACCCTCAACATGTCTGGGGAGAGGGTCTAAGAATCGCTTAAGCTCTTCAGGCTAACTCTTAGGAACTTTAAACAAAAACCCCCAAAACAGACCAACTGGAAGTGACTTCAAAAGATGAGAATTGACTGGAAATTTAGCTCAGCGGGCCAAGCACTTGCCTGGCAAGCATTGAGGTTCTGAGTTCGATCCCTGGTATACCAAAAAAATGAGAAATGTTCCTACAACTCTCTTTCAGCCTAGTAAAAGAATGTGAATTATGGCTTAAACATCATTAGGTTTAAAATCACAACTCTGCCATCTTCTAGCTGTATGACAAATGACAAGTTACCTAACCTCTCTAAGCCTTGGTTTTCTCATCTCTGTAAAAAAGTGCAAAACAATACTATTTTATACAACTGTAAGATGACAACACAAACCATTATTCACAATTTACTGAGTGTCTAATGGTGCCAGAATCTGTGCCAAGTCCTTCAAGCTGCAAGAGACAGTTGTGGTTCCTGACACTTCTAGGTTGACAGTCTAGTAAAATCTGCCTTACTCCTGATGTTACTTCCTTGTGTATGGTTGAGTTTTTCTTATTGTGCACTACAGGCCTCTTTAAGAAATAAAGTAGGTTTGGGGATTTATCTCAAGGGTATGCCTAGGAGGGAGTCCACCTAGGAGGTAGGAGACTCCAGTTCAATTCCCAGCACCTTAAAAAAAAAAAAAATGTAAACAAGCTATTGACCTTTCTGGCAAGGTAGGCAAACAGTGCAGATTTTTTGATTGTATGCACAGCACTGGAGCTAGAGGCACAGCAGATGCTCAGTAAATGGTGCCACAGACCTCACTGGAGAGGTCACATAGCTCTCACATGCAACTGCGGTGACTCCTGGCCAGGTTTGGGGTCTAGCTTGTGTCGGTGAAATTTACCAGACCAAGAGGTGTTTTCTCTAGGCTAGACTCTGAAATCATGAATTCCTAACTTTTAATTTCATCTCCATCTTCGGTACAGGAAGTTACCTACTAATGTCCCAAAAGACTGAGGTGCCCTGTGCAACACAGACCAAATACATTCTAGCCTTGTAGTTGCATACAAAAGGCAACACTAAACACTCTTCAAATTGAAAATACCATATTTCTTATAGCAGTAAGCCCTTGCCATAAATGGAATTCCCAAAGAGTGCGTGTTTCATGGTGTGGCTGAGCTGAATCAAGCCTAGGTGCTGATTGCTTTCTATCAGTCTTATTCCAACACAAAGATCCAAGAAAGTACCATGAATGAATCCAACCAAAAGAGAAAACCTGTAACAGCTATCTTTTACCACAGTCAAGGAGGGTCCTACATGCAGGTCTGTGCTGAAGCTGTATTCAGTAAACAAGTGACTTCCAAAAGCCAAAAAGAAAAAGGCAATTTGAGGGTTTTCATACTGACATTTTCTTTTGAAATTTTCTGTAAGTTACATGCTCTTGAACTAGATTTTAAAGTATGACTGGAGGGGAAAACACTATTCTGAGAAGTGCAAAGCCAAACCACAGTGAAGCATACAGATGGGGCTAAGACCTGAACCTGCAGAGCCCTAAGAGGGTCCTTCAGGGCAGAACACTAAGGCACAGGCAGGAGAAGGGTCATCGGTCCATCAGGACAGAGCTGTGGTTAAGTCACTAACTGATGGCCTTCACTTTCAGGACCACCTCTAACAGATAAAAGTAGGCAGATAGTTCAGGGGCCCCAGAAAGTTTTCTTGAATAAGGCTCAGCATTGCTGAAATACACCAGGGCTACCCAACTGCATTTTCTGCAAGGATGGAAGTAGGCTGAATCTGCTGTCCAGCAGCAGCTTCTGAGCATCTGAAAGGAGGAGCTGAAGTTTGAACTTTATTTAATTATTGCACTGGACAATACAAATCTAGACTCTACTGGACACAGGTGAAAATGAAGAACAAGGAAGATAAAATCAACAAGAAAACTGCATAAAATGGGATGTCAGAGTAAAGACACCTGTTATACTGCAAACCTACTCTCCTGAAAGAATCAGAGCAGCTGTTTCTAAGATGCTCGATGCTGCTGTTCATGACCTTAAAAGTACAACATGCTGCCCACTGCTGTGTTCCCATGGTGCTAATGCTGAACAGCCACGTCGAGAGACTCGGTGCTTATCTTGGTGTACAGCCTGGCTTGCTGATTCATCCTGGCCACTTTGCAGTTGGGACTGCTCCCCTGCCAAATGGGGAATCTTTTTTTTTTTTTTTTTTCTTTAAAGATGGCAGGATATAGAGCTGGTGCTGTTTCCATTTACATGAGGATGCAGAAGCTCATGTTGCCAGAATTCAGCTTGGAGGCAGGCAATTCCCCTATGCATTCATTGAACATATTCACTCTGTCATGCTTCTGATAGCCAAGAAAAAGGAAAAAAAGAATCTCAAGGCCTCCCCTATCCTGTTCACCTTGGAGCAACAGAAACCTCACTGTTATGTCAGGACAGGACAGGACAGGACAGGAAAGGAAAGCTGAGGCCAACTGGACTCCTAGGACAAGGGCATGGCACATAGCACTCCAGAACAGCGGGGAGTCCATTTCCCACAGGGTGTTTCAAGGACTACCGATCCTCCTATGTATTCTATGGACAGCAAGGGAACACTTCCTCCTTCTCTTCCTCCTCCTTCAACTTCCTAGGAGATTCCCAGCGCTCTTGTGAATGCTAAAGATTCTGAGAACTCTTACAGTTAAGAAACCAGTAAAAGCATACAGTAAGAAAACAGACTTTTAATAACATTATTAATATGATGCTCGTAGATTAGGAGGGAAATGAGAGTACCCCTATATAGGAACAGGTATCGCTTGTATCACATTAACTATTCACTTAGTGAACGGGGATTCTGTATTCACTAGGGGATGGCTCGCACATCTAAAGCCACACTGTGAAAGTAGACAATCCTAAACAAACTTTGGGCCTATGGCTACTTGTTAACTGCCAAGAGGAGGGGAGAAATTTAGATGACTTCCAAAAGATTGGCTACTAGAATAAAATTGAGCAGCAATTAGATATGGAGGACTGCACCAGATTTCTCTTACATACACAAGAAAAACAAGAACAAACAAACAAACAACAGGTGCCATTACTGCTGTCATTGTACTTTCCCAACCGGCCCCCACTTCTCACCTCCACACAGCCCAGCAGCCAGAGTACTGAACTCTCCCTGCTCCTCTCCTTGTGGTTGCCACATTCAAAGCCCACTCCACCCAGGAAGCTGCCCTTGCTTGGGTGGAACCCCTAATATCACCCCATCAGTGCAGGTTAGGCATCCCCATTGCCTGATGGTACCTATTCACTTTGGCTTCTCCACCACCCAAATGTATTATTAAATCTCTCACTCTCAGAATAGTGTTGGAACTAGCTCAGTGCTGGGCACAGAGGTGGGCTCCAGCCCAGTTAAATGATTCTGATCTGGCCTTGGAGCCAGCTTTACAAGCCTGCTCTTGCAGTTCACCCTCCTTTGTAGGTCTTATCTATCTGCAGAACATTTTACACTCACTTCTCAAAACTGAATGAATCTATAGAGGCATACAAAAGGCCTTTATAGTATCAGATACAACGTTTTTATACACTTCTGTAATTCATCTGTATCATCAAAGTGCTAGTCTTTACAAAGCATGCCCCTTAAATACCCTCGCTCACCCAGGGCTGATGAAGCAGGCACTGGCCCAGTATGTTAATAGGATTAATTGCAGCTGTGACACACACTGAAAGAGCTTCATCTGGGCCTTGCAAGGCCTCACTTTGTAAACCCCCAGGGTTACTGCTCCGCCAATACCCTATATGGCTGTACTTTTAAAACCCAGGCGTGTGCCAATAGTCAAACAGCCACTCATTTGTTTGGAGCCAGAAAACAAACTTAAGGTGGACTCTCCTCCCCAGAGGGCCCCAGCTTGAGGGCCCAACCTAAAGGCATACCAGATTACACTCAGAAATCTCAGTGACACGTTTTCAAAGGGAGTCAATTAAGATACCACTGGTTCTAGAAAGGTGAGATATTTTACAACTAGTATAACTCAATTCAAGTCTTAAGTAAGTGCAGAAAGAGAAGAAAGGTGACTAACGGCATCAGGGCCAGGGCCACACACAACCCAATACAGCCTATCAGCCAAAACAACCAGAAAAGGTGAGAGCCTGTGAGCAGAGCCCCTCCTCTCTCCCCTGCTGCCTCTGGTCAGGATGGAGGCAGCAGGGGTGCTTAGGTTTTTACAATAAGGGGTGGCCCCAAGGACTCAGTTTTCCTGATTATTAAAAAAGAGCAGTGGACTAAGTCCCTTTCTTCATAAGTTTTCTAAGCTTCTGCTGCATCTAAAAACTATCTTAAGTACTACACAGCAAGTTTATTGTAGGAAAAACTGGAAAAATTAATATAAAAGATTACTGAGAGGCCAGGAAGGGAGACTTAGAAGATTCTATCAGGTGGCAACACCAGACCTAACCCAATTGCTAGATTAAAGCATGTCCAGGCCCCACCTGTCACACCCAGCAGCCATACATTTCCCTCAGCTAACAGCAATAACAACTGTGGCTCCAGAGCCACACCATCCACCAAATCAAATTAGTGCAAGAAAACTGGAAGCTTTTACTGAGGTCAGAGTTTGAAGGTCAGGTTTCTGACTGCCGTATCTCCTATCAAACCTTTGAACCCCGTGATAAGGGAGGTTGGGGGGCAGGGAATGAACAGGCTGATTTGGAAGTAAGCCAGACAGGAAGCAGAAAGGAAAGCTGGAGCAGCCAGGAAGGCAGGTAAGGCCCATCTGAGAAACACAGCAGGCTTCAGGTTTCTCAAACTCCACCAACAACAGGAATCTGAAAGTCATGGACAATTTTGTAAGCGGCTGCTTTGCCAATAGCCACCTAACGTGAAGACAGAACACAGACTCTTAAGAAAATAGTTATCTCTAAGAGCAGCACCCCAAGAAAATCATCTGAAGCAAGCAAGTTTACCTGAAAGCTATTTGGTGTCTTCCATCTTGCCTACTGTAAGTTTCAGTTGCCACTACATAATAAAATGAGAATCCTACCAACTTAGATTGTTTTCAGGCAACAGACATAAATGCAGATGACAACTTGTATGAAGTAAGAATTTCCAGGAAGACAGTCACATTTAATTGCTGTAAGGGCTGGACTTGTAATTCTTACTCACTTGGCCTTATTAATACACTAGTCAAAATACAAGCTTGGCGTGGTAATGCATCCCTGTAAGCACTTGGGAGGGTGAGGCAGGAGGATCATACTATGAGTTCAAGGCAGGTCTGGGCTACACAGTACATAGCCAGACTTTATCTCAAAAACAAACACACACACACCTTTATAGAGCTCCCTCTTAAACTATCTGAGGTCTACAGCACCACAAAGAATAGCAGTCAGCAGTCTTTTTAAACCAGATGTCTAGATTGTGAGCAAATTTTTGTTTAATTTTTGGTTTTTGGTGATGCTTGGGTTCAAATCCAGTGCCTCACGCAGGTTAGGAAAGGACTCTGAGCTACACTCCCAACCCTATAAGCATCTGTCTGTTTTAAACTGACAAATCTGAAGACTTTAAAGGGCCAAAAGGAATTAAGTTGTTTTATATCATGCTTATTCCCATTAATTCAATCCATCTCTTCACACCCTACATTCCGCTCAAGATGGCTCTTGTGATAAACCTATTTCCGGCCCTTAAAAGGCACAGCTAAAGTTCCACGTGCACAGGACCCCTTCTTCCACAGGCAGCACATAAAGAACAACGTAGGTGCCCCTGTAGCACCCTCTAGACTTAGATGGTCACGCAGGTGCGCCGACTTGGTCCACAGAAAACCTTCAAGCACCTGACTCCACCTTGCAGCCATGTCCAGTGGCTGCTTTTATCCTGCAGGCCTGTTCAGCCTGACCTCTCCCCCCAGGCTGCTTGCCTTCTTTCAATTTTTTTTTAAATGCTATTATAACAAATGTTATTTTTTAAAAGTTTTGTTACATATATACATTAACTATATTGTAGATTGTAAATACAGCCCAAGACAATGCTTCTTCATTCTCTGTGACTCAGGCAAGGCAAATGGTTGGACACACCTGGAAAGGATTACCTCCTTCCTCTCTACCTTCCTAATTAAGGAGGAAAAACTACTTGGAATAATAAAAAGACAAGGCAAACCCAGCACAATTGTGCAAACTTGTAATTCTAGCACTTTGGGAGGCTGAGGCAGAATTATCCCAAGTTCAAGCCCAGCCTGGTAAATTTAGTGGCTTAACAAAATAAAAGAGCTGGGATATAGCTTAGTGCAAAGGTCCTGGGTTCTAACTCCAGTATACCCCCACCCCCTAGAAATGGTAAAATAATTGGGGAAATAAGAAAAGGGGGAAAAAACCCCTCAAGGACAGCACCTTCAGGAGCCTCATCATGTTCTTGAGGGCTAAAGACACCCTTTTCTCCTGAGAGCCTCTCTTAACTTCTGCTTGGGTGCAGGTGAGAAACACATACACCATGGAGGCGTGTCGGGAACACAGATGAGTCAGAGAGTGATCTCAGGCAGGCTGGGAGAGGACAGACCAGGGAGGCAAAGCCCCCGCAGGGAGGACACCAAAGGCCAGGTGCACCTGGTGACCTCACAGAACCCAGCCCAGGGCCCAATGCCAGGCACACTGACTGCCTTTGAGGGCAGGGCTCAGCCTACATTTAGAAGGAAAGAGTCTTCTTAACTCCACACCCTATGCCACTACCCTTTCCTTTCTGGTCCCTTTTCCAACAGCTGGATGGGGCAAGATTAGCCAACTCAAATCACCAGGAGATAGCAGAGGTGAGCTCATCATCACTTCGTCCCAGACACCACCTCAGAGCCTTCACAACCTGACCAAATTCCTACAAAATCCCTGGAATTTGGTGCCAGGGTTTTCCTTATTTTGCCAACAGGAAACTGGAGGCCCAGCAGGGTTAAGTTGCCTCAGTTAGTAGAGCAGCCAGGAAGGTTCATGTCCAAATCTGCCTCATTCAAAGCCCAAAAGTCAATCAAGTGAAAGACAGGAGGGACCCAGGGTGGACACGGAAGGGTCTTCCTGCTGCCAGTGCATGCCGCTGGAGGCTTGGTCTTTTTGTAACAGTATTCAACCTGAATTTCAAAGGGCGGCAGAGTAACATATTTGGCACCTTACTCGGCAATTATTAATCTGGCCAAGGCCAAAAATAACTAATTCAAAAGTCAGAAAACTGTCATTTCAGCATATAAGAAATGGTTAAATCTGTGAAATCCTAAGAAGGGCCATCCAAATAGAGCTGGAATATGAGGGTGATAGAAGAGCTTTTAGGGGTGGGGAGAAATCAGAGAAAAAACTGAATATATCAGTACAACAAACAATATAAAGAAAGAGAAGTACCTAAAACCTAAAAGAACATGTGCCAAATATTAACAGTGTTCATGCTTGACTAGTTAGATATGGGATGGTTCGTCTCTGTGGGCTCCCACCCCCCAAACCCTTCCAGAGTTCCTATGACTTAACTAGGGAACAAAAAAGTAAAACCTGAGAGAGGAGAGAGAGGCTTTCATGTATAAAAAAATAAAATAAATCATCCTGGAAACAAACAAACAAAAAAACACAAAGCAATCAGGACTTTGCTAGTATAACTGAATGCTGACTTTCATGTACCAACTGCAACCTGCCCAAATAAACAAGGTACACCAAGCCAATACGGCAACACTGTCTTCCTCAGTGTTCCCTGACAGCCAACTAAACAGATCTCAAGATCAACATACAGAAGGTACCAGAGAGGTGGCACACCGAGTCCTGTTAGTAGAGATGACACTGTGATGTGATAAATTAAAAAAGTTTCCCTAGCCAGGCATGCTGGTTTAAGGCCTGTAATCCCAGCACTTGGGAGGTTGAGACCCTGTCTCAAAAAGAAAAAAAGTTTCCCTTGCCATAAAAATAAAAACCCTGAAACACCTATATATGCTATTACCAAGGACTGTCAAAAGGAAAGGAGAGTTTTCAACATCATCCACTGGCTAACCAATTTATGAATAAAAGCTGCCCTCCAGTTGCCCTGGAAAGCAGACTGCGAGTACTTTTTTAGGTTCACAGGACTCTGCATTGTCTCTTCATGCAGAGGCATTCCCTGTGTGGCCTGAGAGTTGACATACTGTCCAGCTCCTTTTCCTCCACAGTGGTGTGTGCAGGAAGTCCAAGGCCCAGAGGAAGCCCGCTCCACCTTTCCTCGGCAGCCAAGGGTCAGTGACCCCACCTGCCCTCCCCTCACTGAGGCTGTCAGCCTGTACAAGGCAAGAGAAGGGCTCTGCTATGCAGTCTGGACTGCAGACATGTTAAAAAGAAAAGGCTGGTTTGCAGTGGATGGGAGAAAAAAAGAGAAAAGAAACTGAATTTAACAACTGCTGGCACTGGAGGTCTGAAACAAGTGGATCAAAATTGTGCATTCTCAGCTTCATAGCTCCACTTCACTCCCAGCTATGGAACTGGACAGGAAACAAGTGGCAGACACCAAAAGAGGAGGGTCAGCACATCAAACACAGGATGTGCAGTGCTTAGGACCACATCCTCCTCTCACATGTGCCCTTGACTGAATCAAATGTCCCTGAGGGCTGGGGAGCTGTTTCATCCAAAACATCTAAGGAAACACCAAGACAAGAAGGGCAGTGTTGAGTTTTGTACCTTCTGGACCACATCCCTTACACAAAGATGTGAAGTCTTCTGCCTTTTTTTACCCTTTCACCAAAGCCATCAATTTCCTCCCCTAGGAACTAATTCACAGATTCTTCTAAGTGGAAACTAAATTTTTAAAACAGGCACTTAAAGAATGTCCTAGGAAGCTGGGTGTGGCGGTGCACGTCTGTAATCCCAGCACTCCAGGAGGCTGAGGCAAAGATCATTGAGTTGGAGACCAGCCTGGGTTACAAAGGGAGCTCAAGGTCAGTCTGAACTGCACAGTGAGACCCTGCCTCAAAAAAATATAAATAAATACATACATACATACAACCACAACAACAACAAAAACCTACAGAATGTTCTATAAAATGTGAATGTTTAGACTACACAAGTATTTGTTCCTTAAGGTTAAATAAGTTCCTTAAGGTTAAATAAGGTTAACTAAAAAAAAAAAAAATCAATGTGTGATCTTAAGTTGTTCTAGGGTACATGCAAGATGTAAAATTCTTTAAATTTAGGACATTAAATGCTTAGGAACTTTTCTTTCCACCCCCTCAAAATCAAAATGAAGTCAATATCCAAGTCGCACTCCACTGAGAACTAACGCTCCAATTAATTATCAAGTTTTCTGAGGCTCCAAGAGAGGGTGTCGGAGAATGAAAGGACTGGTGGCAGATTGGCCTAGAGGCTATCTGAGTGACAACTGCACGGCTGGTTCTGAGGAGGTGGGAAGCCAAGCACAGGTCCAGGGTCCAGGCTGTTCACAATACACCTCATGCAACCCTCTCTGGAACCCTTGAGATAGAAAACTGATGGGTACAAATGCAAAAACCAAGCTTAAGGTCACTGAGGAAGAATATGAACACGAGGCAGGCCAACTCCAAAACCACGCCTTTCCCTTCCCTGCTGGCCTCTTGGAATCCAGAGGAGGGGCAAAAAGCCCGATTCTAGCCAGCCGGTGACTTTGGACATGTCTAGAATTGTTCCTGGCATCACTTTCTTTCCTTTCCTTTTTTTCTCAGGTGTCATTTTCTTACCTCTTAGTGGGGAATGAGAATTAAGAGGAGAAAGTGGTTGTGCATGTACAGCCAGTCCCTTCCTGTCCTCTCGAGCGCAATACTCTGCTTTGACACTGGGGCAGGGAGGGTGTCCCCCTGCACACTTCTGGAGATGAGCCTCAGAAGGCCACTCACTCAGAGACAAGCCACACTCTCTACATCAGCTTCATCGGTTATCCATGATAAAGGTTTGTTTTCATCCCCACCTGCCTTATCTCCCTGTCTTCCTTAATTGAGGACTAGGATGAAACCTGGTCTTCCCTGTGTATCTCCAACATCTGAAAGGGGAAAGTTTTTCTAAGAAATTCTATTAAAATAGAAGCTATGATCTGCCCCTCCCATCCCAGATATTTAAAGGAAAACTGAAAAAATTATCCCAGAAATTAATAAATTAAAACTGTCAGCTGGAAAATCTATTTTCACAAAATGTA
Source organism: Hydrochoerus hydrochaeris (assembly GCA_004027455.1). Lineage (NCBI taxonomy): Eukaryota > Metazoa > Chordata > Mammalia > Rodentia > Hydrochaeridae > Hydrochoerus > Hydrochoerus hydrochaeris. Next base: position 112,360 of record PVLA01002323.1, on the reverse strand, counting down.
TGTGCTACCCTACTGCACAGAATAGGATAAACCACATTTTTGAAAGTATAGATGTTTTAAAAACAAAAACTAGTCTTTGAGCTGACCACTACAGAGCAAAAGGAAGGCAGTCCCGCATTTCCTCCAGACTTGCCCCTGCCCACGAAGCACCTCATTGAGCTCTCCTAACCAGCGATGGGCCCTACCAAGCCTGTCCCTTAACTTAACTTCTGGGCTACTGAACTCTTGACTACCTTTGCTCCTACTTTGTTGTTTTTCTGTCACCATTTCCTTCTTTTTTTTTTTCCCCTCTTTTTTTTTGAGACAAGGTCTCACTATGTAGTGCAGGGTGGCCTTAAACTCCCTTATGTCTCCCAGGCTGGCCTCAAACTCACTGCTTGATCCTTCTTGCCTTAGCCTCCCAAAAGCAAGATTACAGGCATGTGCCACCATGTCCAGCTTTTTCCTTTAATTTTCACGTGAAAAGACAAATCTCTTGGCAGACATCAATGAATATGTTCCTTTTCTTCTTAGTAATAAATGGAATGATTTTGGCTTCCAACAAATATTTGTTAAGCACCTAAATACTTAGCAAATAGTTGTGTAATATACAGGATGTAACAGCAAATGGAGCACAGCTTCTGCCCTGCAGACCAAGGTGGAACATAGAAAATGGCACTGACCCAGACAAAGTGGCAGGTGGTAGAGAGGGCAGCACAGGAAAGACAGGAAGGTTCCCTGAGAAGGAGGGAACTGCTTCATAGAGTCCTCTGTAAAAGACATTCCATGTTTTCTTCCCATCAAACGTTACCCAAAGTACTCTGTACTATGGAAAGAAGCAGCAGAGCACCTAATGGAACACTCTAGAAAGCCAGTGCACACAGCTCAAATCAGCTAATTTTAGACAAACAGAAAATACTTAGCATGCCACTAAGGAGTATTTTTAGTCTGTTTCAGTTAACCACTTTAAACTCAGTACTTCAAAAGAAAGCAAGTCAAATAAAAGAAAATTATTTCAAATCTATATCAAACAAAAACTGGTTTGCCTTCTTTTTGCCTTATCCTAAAACAGAAAATAATCAGCATTTCTTAACTAATTCCATTCTCTGCCAAACACTAGCATATTTGTTTAACAGATTAAGCACAGAAGTACATTTTCTGCCTTCACAATACTGCCCGTGAACAGGCTCAAGCAACATTTTATAACCAGAGAGCAACTCCAAGCCTACCCAGGCCTCTGAGACAGAACTTCTCCAACTGGCCATGCCTGAGACCAAACCAAATTCCATGGTTTGGGATGCAACACAAGGTTCAGCTTTCACTAGGCAATGGTACCTGCTAAAAAAAATTTCTGCAAAAATATATTAGTCTTGAAGATTTAGGCTGAACCCCCCAGTGTCCCAGATTTATTACTCGGTCTTATTCTCTTGAAACCATTCACAAGGAACCAGACAGGCTGCCCTGCAAGTTTCCAACATCTGACCACTAGCAAGTCTATAAGAGCAACACAGCCCACTGCAAATGGTTGCTGTTATTAAACTACCTATGCTTGTCACATTTTCACCCATTTACTCTGGAGGTTAATGAGTGCCATACTTTGCGAAGATTCGGAGACATCCCCACCTCTTGTGGAGCTCAGCTGAGGACAGTGATGGTAAACCTACGGCACATGTGCCACAGTGAGTTGTATCACTGAAAGCTCTAACAGGTTTGCTGTCACTGGCCTAGGGGAAGAAACAGTGTAATGGTGCTGGCTGGTGTCTTTGGAACAGAGCCCCCTCTTCTGTAAAGACCATATATTGCCATGTGGGGTCACAGATGTGTCCCCTCAGTGGGTTTAATCCACTCTGGCTAAGAAGGAAGCTTGATCTCTACATGACATTGTCACCCTCTGTACTTTTTAAAGTACTGAATCTCAAGAATAAGGCCATTCTCTCACATAATCAAACCACCCTTATCAGACCTAGGAAAATCAATTATAATACTATCTAGTAGCCATCCTGTATTTCACAATGCCCTACTCCAGAAATATCTCTGATAGCTATTTTTGACCCAATCAAGATTTTTTTTTTTTGAGACAGGGTCTTGTTCAACTGTCCAGGTTGGACTTGAACTCGCTACATAGCTAGCCCAGGCAGCCTGGAACCTGTGACATTCCTGTCTCAGCCTCCCAATTACTGGTTTTGCAAGTGTGAGCCACCACCCCTGGGTCCAATCAAGATTCTTATATGGGTTTGTCCTATCTTTTTGGTCTTTAAAACAATGTGAAATCAATATAACTTTTCTTTGTAGTCACTAAACGTGTCAATGCTCAAAGACAAAAATGAGCACAAATATGAAAAACAGCAATATTGTACTCTAGAACTTAAAACTTTCATTTCCAGGTAACTGGAGCTTTCAGTGTATCTAAAAGTCTAAATTGCCAAATAATTCGGGTAGGTTTCCAGCTTCCTGAAGAGTCTTAATATCAGGAATCTGGGGGCTGGGGATTTAGCTCAGTGGCATAAGCGCCTGCCTGGCAAGCATGAGGTCATCAGTTAGATCCCCAGTACAAAAAACAAACAAACAAACAAAAAAACCAGGAATCCAAGACAGAGTGAGAGACAGAGAAAGAGAGAATCAGAAAGATAAGATAGAGAGATAAAGAAACTGAGGCAGTCTCAGGCCTGCCCAATGTGTCTGGTGACCAAACTATGTGTTGTGGTTTTTCAGACTGATCCCTTCCCTGCCAAGCAATATTACAGACCAGCACTTCATTCCTGTCAGCAGTAGACCAGTTACTTCCCAGGTAAATAGATTGCTGAGCAGAAACAAAGTTAGAATCTCTAAGATGACTACACAGATACACCAGACCTTTAGGATTCCATTCAGTCTGTGCTCAGAGGACCTCTGGGTGGTACAGGGACAGGAAGACAGAGGCCATCTAACTGACCCCTCCCCTGCAAAAGTGAGTCCTTTCAAAGACAAGGTTCCTGTTGCAATCTTCTGTAAACAATTTTCTGTGACTTTTCAATTCATGTTAAGACCACAAAAAAGTGATCTTTTGCCTGTAATCCCACCATTGGAAGGTTGAGGCAAGAGGACTGCCATGAGTGCGAGACCAGCCTGGACTACATAGTGAATTCAAGCCCAGCCTGGACTACATAAAGAGAGCCTGTCACAGGGCTGGGGATTTAGCTCAGTGGCATAAGCGCCTGCCTGGCAAGTGCTAGATCATGAGTTTGATCCCCAGTACTGCAAAAAAGAAAAAAAAGCCTGTCTCAAAAAACAAAAGAAAAAGTGATCTTTTTACACGATTTGTTTCTTTCATTACTTTCTAAATTTTCATCTCCCTAAGCCTCAGTCTCTCAGCAAACTGAACACAATAAACCGCTTGCTTCAAACAGCTCCTCTTTAGAGTAACTGAAATAACACATGTAAAACCACTTCATAATGTCTGGCTAGCTATCCCCATCATTAGTACTACTATTAGAAGTCATTATTGAACTTGGTATTTAAATCTAACAGTACAAATGTTTACCAATTCAGTAATCTGAGTGGGGGCTCTCAAAATTAGAGGTTTGTTTTGTTTGTTGTTATTTGAGAAGGTTTTCACCATGTAGCTCAGATCAGCCTTGAACTCACTAAGAGCCCAGGCTGGCTTCTGTCACAAATGGATTTGTGGGTCCTGCCTTAAAACCTTTTCTTCTAAAATGGCCCCCAGGGGACAAAAGGGGAACGGAAGGGCAGTGTGGGGAAAAAATTAAGGTATGGGGATGGGGAGACCAACATTCTGTATATGCTCCAAATTTGGTACTTAGGAATGACTGCTTCTACTCCTGGACACTTTCTCCAAGAAACTGGCCCCTTTAGTTTCTATTTAAAGCTCTGAATTTTATAACAGAAGATACAACACAGAGTTAACACATATAACACCAGTAGCTAAAATTTATTGTATGCTTGACACTATTCTAAGCAGTCTTCATGTATACCCAAAGACCACACACAAACTTCCCTCTCAAACCCTAAGCTTTGCTGCTGGGGCCTTCCTTCCCAACCAGCGGGGGGGGGGACCCAGAACCCAACGTGCCAGGGCCAGCCAGGAACTTCCACTTCCCAAGAGGGGTGGGGTCGGGTCTCCCAGTGGGGGCCTAAAAACACCAACACATCTTGCATTTTCTTTCCCTCAGCACACACCAGCTCCAAAGTCCTCTTCATGGAAGCTTTACTTTCTTTTCCTTAGCAGTTGCCACTATCTAATATACCTTGTATTTTAGATATTTATCTTCTTTATTACCTGCCACCCCACAGGAATGGGAACTCCTCAATGGAAGAGGATTTTCTTCCCTATTTTGGACTCCATCCAGCACCTACAGCCAGACCTGGCACACAGCTGGAGCTCAATCAATATATATGTTTCAGTGAAAGGAACAGACATTTTTCAGGGCATGCCCCTAAGAACCCTAAGAGCCTGCCATGCCCTAGTTCAATGATTGGTGCACATTTTAGAGCTTTCAGTGGTTAATAAACAGCTGGCTGCAGAATACATGCCATATGTCCACCACCACCACGTAGTCAATCAGACAATTCCACCTAACAGTCATGATGACTCCTCACACATCAGCAAAGGAATTCCCACTTGTCCACAGCTACATTTCAAATGAGCCCATCGGAACCATGGCACCTCCAGCCAAGGGCTGTTTCCCTCTGCAAATTGCCTTCTGCCCTAGATGTGCACATCTGGGGCTGCAGCAGGGTGTTCTAATCTGAACCACGGCTTGGCTGGTTCACAAACTCACAGGAAAGTTTCCAGCACTCCTGGGGAAAGACTGAAGGCAAACAGGAAGACAGGCCAGTGACACCTCCAAAATCCTCCAAGTGAGGAGACCCGAGGGGCACAGAAAGGGGCTTGTAATGGCCAGGCAAGGGCAGGGCAGCCAAGACACAGATTGCTCTCACCTTCCATGAAAGCAAACGATAGTTATCCTGAAAGAAAAGCTTTTCACAAACTTCTCTATTTTTTTCTAATTTCCAAGTTTCCTGCATTGAGTATAGATTAGTCATTAGGGGAAAATATGTTAAAAAGAAATTTCCCTATTTTTAGAGGGAAAAATCAACTTAGTCACTACCTTTTTTTTTTTTTTAGACTGTGACCTTCTTAAAGGTCAAAAAGTTAAGACTCAGGACAAAGAATCAACCTTCCTTGTGAAACATTAAGTTGTGTTTTTCTCTAATAGCACGGAGCCAAGTTCTGGCAGTTTTCTCACAAACCTGGCCAAATACACTCCTCAGTACATATACCACCTTACACATGTTTCCCTGAGAGTATAGATGATAGAGAATCCTGAGTCTAACTGCACAATGATCATGGAATTATCAGCAAGTGTATCACTTGCAGTGTAATTACTGCCCAGACTTCCTTTGCTTGAGAAAAGATTTGTCTCCAGTAACACTAGGTTAATAATTCTTAGTGTTTGGGTTTTTTGTAACTTTCTTTTCAAAATTTGCTAAATTCTGAATTGGTGCAACTCTGCCTTCAACTCCAACCCAAGTGGAAACATGACAGAAAAGTTAAGAGACTGATTTTACTGTAAAATTCCCAAACAAACCTCACACTAAAATAAGGTATTTACAAAAACTGATCTCTCCTCATTCTTAAAGCCACAGCCTTAGAATTCAGCACAAGAGCTAGCAATTTAGTCCTCCTGAGCCTGTCCAGTTTGCTTTGTCTTTTTCATTAGTTAGAGAATGACCATATCCAAGTTTCACTTAGGAAAAAACATCAATCTTATCATGAATTTTCTATGGGGCTCAAAGTATTCAAAAAATACCACATTCTCACCCCATTTTATCTCTTACTTCACTTCTCTCTCATCCTAACCCCCAAAGAATTTGTTTAACAGATGAAGACTACCTCTGAGGACCATCTCTAACAGTACATTTAAAACTACAGCCTTCAGGGCTTGGCCACTGACCCAATCACTTGCTTTCACACTTCTCTTCACACTTCACACTTCTCATGGTTTGCTGTTAAAAATGTACCTAACCAAGCCAGGCATGGTGGTGCATGACTGTAATCCCAGCACTTGGAAGGCTGAGGCAGAAGGCTCGCCATGAGTTTGAGTCCAACCTGGACTACATACTGAGTCCAAGCTAGCCTAAACTATAGACACTATCTCAATCAATGAATCAATCAATCAATCAATCAATCAATCAATCAATCAAAGCCTTACCACCTTTCACTTATTTATATAGCACCTTACAAACAAACATACTTTGCTTTGCATTTGTATTATGGTCTCCTCCATGCCTAGCCTATCTGCTCCCTAAGAGCCCAGCTGTGTCCATTTTCTGTTGCCACAGGAAAAACATGCAACCTCTCCTCAGAGCTACAGGCCAAAGCACACCATCCCTCTGGCATCCATGAGGATATCTGCTCCATAAAGGTTTTTTTTGGTTTAGGCCTGCCTCATTCTTCAGAGATGTTGTCCTGCCTTGTTCTTCAGAGATGTTGTCTTTTAAAAGAATATAACTGTGCGTGTCAGGTTTCATCCACATGTTGACTTTCTTACTTTAAATTAGGTTTACAGATCTTTCAGGGATACCACCCAAATGCTCCTACATAGCACCATCCACACTTTCATCCAAGAGAAGCACAATGCTCTGTGCCCAAGTTTAAAGCAGATGCAGTTCTTGAAACTTCTCATCTGGATCACACAGGCCTTGCAGATGCACTTTCATCCCCTCCCAGGACCTACACTCTGCTTCTGCAGGCAGGAGATGCTCCGTGGGTGACTGGCAGGAGGACAGGAGTAAAGGTGGCACAGGTGAGACTTCGCTAAACAGCCTCCTTGCCCCTGTGCACCCATAGGGTGCAGCAAAACAGGACCATCCCAACGGGTGCCTGCCTCACTGGCAGAGTCCATGTGCCATCTTCTCTTTCCCTTTTTAAAAAATCTGACTATGGCTAAATATGCCTAATGTAAACATTACCAGTTAGCCATTTTAAAGTGCACAGTTCTGTGGCATTAGGTGCATTCACACCACTATGCAACCATCTCCAGAACTTTTTCACCCTCAAGTAAAACTTCATTCTCACTAAAAACACTTAGCCTGTTTCCCAAAACCAACACTGCACAAAAGGACAAATATTGTGAATAAATGGAATCACAATATTTGTCCTTTCATGAGATTTTTTTCACAGAATAATGACCTCAAGGTCCATCATGTCATTACCTGTGTCACAATTTTACTACTTTGTTGACAGCCTACAATGGTCCACAATTAAGGGACCCACGTCAGGAAGTCCTGGGTTTTCTATAAGGTTTTCTATCAGGCATGGTGGACACCTCAACCCTTGCTTGGTTTTTGCTCAAGGGCTTCAATTTGCAGTGATTTTTTATTATCTCTGAGCTTAACAGACTCAGTCTGTGTAAACAACTCTCACTGAGCAAATTTGGGGCCACTGAGCATTTTCCCCATCACCAGAAGATAAGCCCATCTGTTGTTCTCTGTCTTTCACTACAACTGCTTTGGGAGATGAGGATGGAAAAGGAGAAACAGGGACTCTTTTTGGAACTGCAAACTCATTAAGAAGATTTTTTTAAAACAGCATTATTGAGATATAATTGACACCCCCATAAAACCCATCCATTAAAAAGTATAATTCAGTGGTTTCAATTATGTTCACAAATATGTGCATCATCACCATGATCTCAGTTTAGAACATTTTCATCATCATCCAACAAAGAAAGTCTAGAGCAATTGGTGCTCACAGCTCACTCCTTTTGGGGCGGGGGCGGGGGGTAACTAGGGATCCAACTCACTACCTTGTGCTTGCCAGGCAGGCACTTGGGCCACTGAGCTAAATCCCCAGCCTCATAGCCCACTCTTTCCCATCAAAACTTTGTAATCCAGCTGATACTCCAACATCCCCCACTACCTCTCCCATAGGATTTAACTTTAAAGTCCAATAAATACTCATTTGTTAACATTGATTATACATGTATATATGTTCCACAAATAACCTCAAAAATAGTTCTTTCCAGTAAACATGTTTGGAAATTGTATTAGCAGGCATGTCCAAAAAAACTGAAGTTCCAGTTTGAAAAAAATCGTGAGTTTTTTAAAAAACTAGACCTATAAATTTAAAACAGTAACCTTTTGTTTTTAAGATTAAAGGAGAGTGGAAGACAAGATGGCCAATCAGTGAGCAACAAAATACAAAGCCTCCCAGGAGAAACAAGTCATTTGCCAGAATAAAACACCCTAGAGAGACCCAGACAGAGGGAGATGGATCCTCTTGACACAGGAAGAAATTAAAACATAAAAAAGCTCATCAAATACCTCGGGACTACAACTGAAACAGCTAAAAATTAAGGGACGCAGCGTTTTCGCAGTGACCCGCCAAGTTTGCACCAGCTTGAATCCACGCCAGCAGGCAGAGCCACAGGGCAGAGCCGCCCAAACTTGTTCCTGCAGCCACTCACAGGAAGCACAGCAGCACTGAAGTCTGGGGTTGATGAGCCCAACAGAGAGCAGAGCTGGTGAAAGGACCTTCATTAATCCATGGTCAGTGCTGGGAATGAGACCCCCCACCCCCCACCCCCCACGGGAAGGGCACGACCAAATGAGCGACATGTTGGAATCAGGCAAGAGGAGCCTGAACTGTGAGCAACAGTGACTTCAGTTGATTGCTCCCTCCCCAGAGCAGATTCATGGGATTTGCTTGGACTGGGCCACACCCCTGGTTGGGACCCAGTGAGCCATCCCAAATCGATTCTCTGCGCCTAGCACGCACTAACTGGGTGAAGGCAGCTGAAGTTTGGCTGGCCAGGTGGGGAGGGGCAGGCATACTCAAATGCTGCTTACACCTCAGTGACAAGAGCAGGCAGGAGAGGGCGGAGTTCCATCGCCAGCATGCTTCCTAGGAAACGTGGCCAACAGGGAAGGGGGCTGGGACCTGCACTGTGACCTGTGTGGAGAAAGCCAGGGCCGTGACAGGAGAGAGAGGCAAGAGGAGGCCCCCAGCCCAGAACCCTGAGAGCACTGATCCAGGAGAAGGAAAAACAAGGGAGACAGAGGGCAGCAAACACACAACATCAGACATGGCTTCAATGGACATTAAGAGATATCTTCGGGACCTTGTAGATGAGCTCAAAACTGAAATATTAAATCAGGTAAAGCAAGATATGAGTAAGATAATAAAAGAAATGCTCTCAGGAAGCATTTCTCAGGATGTTACAGATGGAAGAAGGGAGGAACACAAAAAAAGGAGAGAAACATTCAATAAAGAATATAAAGAAAATATAGAACACATGAAGCAGATTCAAAGAGACTACCAGGAAATTAAAAACTCCATTGAAAGCTGGCAAAACTCCTTAAAAGAAACTAAGGATAGACTATCAACACTTGATAAGTTTGCAATGTATGATCATGAAAGGAAAGATCTCTTAAAAACAACAAGGAAACAGGCAGTAACAATACAAAGGCTAGAAGATGACAAGAGAATCTACAATTTAAGAATAAGAAACATGAACGAAGAAGCAGGAATACAAACAGGCGAATTACAAAGGCTATTCACGGAAATAATTAAGGAAAACTTCCTAAGCATGGGAAAAGAAAATGACATTCGGTTATGTGAGGCATACAGAACTCCTGCCACCTACAACCAAAACAGAGCTACACCTAGACATATAATAATCAAGATACCAGAAATTCAATATAAAAACAGAATATTAAAAGCCATCAGAGAAAAGAAACAGATTACCTATAAAGGTAAGCCCATCAGAATCACGGCTGATTTCTCGACACAGACCATCAGATCAAGAAGAGCTTGGAGCAAAATATTCCAAGCCCTGAAAGAAAATAACCTCCAGCCCAGATTGATGTACCCTGCAAAACTGTCCCTAGAAATTAATGGAGAAACAAGATGCTTCCATGACAAAGAAGAACTGGGGGAGTTTGTGACCACCAATCCAACCCTACAGAGAATAATGAAGGACATTCTAGAGAGAGAGAAAAAAAGTACCAGGATTTTAGGAACAGTGGCAGAAAGGCCTCAGTGAGTGGGGCAGGCAGTAGAATGAAGGAGAAAACTAGACAAACAAAGGCAGAAAAATAGCATAGCAGAAATGAGGCAGAGAAGGATGATTAGAATCTCCAACATAGATGGCCTTGATACACTATATTGTTAATAGTGCACCAGGATTTAAAACCCACATTGCTCACACTACTCTGCTTAGATGTATTACATTCTGTTCCAGTCATTCTACCTGTACTAGATTTGAGGGCACAGATACTATATCCCGAAAATAACAGGATATAGTGCAGTAATCATCCTTAATTTCCTATTAACTTAATCTAAAGCTCTGTAAAACCTACACTGTTTTACCATGACTGGTTATAATCAAATCTGGTTTGTTGGATTGCTGTTTTGTATTGATAGATTTTATTCAAAGCTGTTATGATTGATAGTATCAAGTCTGAGAGTATAGGCAACTGCACTTAAGAGGACAAGATCCACTAGAATATCCACTATGGTTTGATTATTACCTGCCTTTGAAGTTTTATACTGTCTACAATGTCTTATTTTTACTAATATTGTTATTTATTGCTATACTCAATTATACTGCTATATTCAATTATGCCTGATGATATAGACATTCTATTGAAGATAATAAGAAACAACACAGTAATCATTGTAGATCACCTTGTACTGTGGTTTTATATGACTTTTTGGTTTCATGTTTTTATAGGAATTTGTTTTGCTTTGTCTTGCTAAGTTTTGTTTTTCCCTCTAATACAGAAAGTATAGAAATACATGCAGATATTCATGCATGCATAGCTGTCTACACTCTCACTGTTTGACTATCTACTTTGTATGCTTTGATTTTGTAACTTAAGCAATTATTTCTAAGAGGACAATATGTAATTTATTAACTAGTGATTTCTTATTGTTTATTTTTTTTTTTTGAAATTCTGTATTATCTCTACCCTTTACATGCTTTTGTTGCTCTTTAAATAATAAATAAATAAATAAAAGATTAAAGGAAGTTGGACCAGGGATTTACCTCAGTGGCATAAGTGCTTGCCTGGCAAGTGCAAGGTTATGAGTTAAATACCTGGTACCAAAAAAATAAAAAATAAAAAAAGATTAAAGGAAGTCATGGTGGCTAAAGTCAGTATCTTACAAGAGGACTCCTCTCCAGGGCAATGGCTCTCTGCTGTCTTAGACAGGCTAGGACTGCTCTAGAGAGTCCAATCTCTCTCTGGAGACCCAAGTGACACAGAGGCTATTAGCATTTCGTTTATCAAGGTGTAAGTTAAAAATTATATAAATTCTTAAAACACTATCAGAGAAATGGGAATTCATAAGGTTTAAAAGTGAGTTAATTACCATGGTGCTTCAGCTCACAATTTTGTCTATGATTTTGGAAAAGATGGCTCTGATCACATTTGTCACCTGATGCAGTTTACAAACCAAAAAAGTTTGCAAAATTCTGGATGCAAACAAAACTGTTCGCAAATAAAAGCTTTTAAGAACTGATATACTCCTATACTTAATCACAGTGCTTTAAAAAAAAAAATCAGAGTCCTAAATACTAGTTAAAAACTCAAAAGCATTATATAGAGCTCTACAATCTGCCAGTGTAGTTGAGAGGAAGCCTGAATTTCATTTATAAACCAATTTTGATTTAAGTATTTCCCAGCACTCTTAATGCACTTGGGAAAGCATTGCTGTGACTAGTTTAGAGAAGTTTTTGGGTTTGAGTTTATGTTGTTGTTGTTGCTTTTTTTTTTTTTTGACAACTGAACTACATACACAACCCCATGATTAGTTCTTGATAGCAAATCACTAGCATGTAAATAGTTTTTAGATAGTATTCACAGATGTTAGTGCAAAGTACAAAGGAGAAAATAACTGTAAGTTGTTCACCTGGAGATGAGAAAAGACAACACTGGCCATGCATCAGCTCTAAGTGGAACTCAGTTGATTAAAAATTAGCCAGACTGACCTGGAATGTAGCTCAGTGTTAGGGCTTTGTCTAGCATACACAAGGGCCCTGGGCTCCATTCCTAGCACTACAAAACAATAACAAAATTAAGTCAGTCTACTGACAAGATTATGGTGCCCAAGTAGAAATGATTCCTCTTCCATAGCTTCCAAACTGATTTTACTCAGAATTTGAGCCACGAACTGTGAGCTGATGCTTGAGTAATGTTATGTTTCCAAAATGAACTTGCTTGAGACAAGGAGACCCAATAATAACTTCCCTGCACCAACCTGGAGGACCTTGGGGGTCAAATGCTGAGCTGGGGCCCAGGATCATCATTGGGTTAACAGGGCTCATAGATAAGCTGCTGGCTGGTTGGTAGACATCACTATGGTCCTCCCAAAACATTATGTGAGATGATAATTTCTGTTTTTTAAGCCTCTCAGTTTGCGATACTTTTTGATGGTAGCCTTGCATCCCAACACAGATAAAGACTTAAATTTAAATAAAATTAAGCTGCAAATTACATATTGAAATAGGACCATTTTCCCAATTCCACATATGTAGAAAATATTAAAGAGTATACAGTGGTACACAAACTCAATTCTCTCCATAATTCCAGTTACAAATCAAACTGGATAAGAACCAAATCAAATTTCCCCTAAGGTCAACATCAAACCTAACCAATGATTTAGTTCTTGTCCAACTTAGTTTGCAACCAGAATAATGGAAAGAATCAAGTTTGTGAAGTGAGGCACCACTATTACTGGGCAAACTGTAACACTATGCCATCACATTTTCACAGCACTCTCCCAGAGGAAAAGTGAAGCAAGATGCAACACTGAAAGCACAGCATCTCCCCTTCATGTCTATGTGCAATTCTCCTGGAGTTTGGGGCTGCTCAAGGACAGGACAGGCAAATAAATTAACCTGTCTGTCTTCTCTGCAAAATGAACATATTTTCTGTGAAATCTGAGTCCTTGGATGTGAGGGGTTTCTTGTGTTTTTATTTATTTTATTTTATTTTTTAATGTGTTTTGAGATAGGGTCTCGCTATGCAGTTCAGGCTGGGCTAGAGCTCACTTTGTAGCCCAGGCTGGTCTCAAACTTGCAATATTCCTCCTGCCTCAGCCTCCCAAGTGCTGGGGATTACAGGAGTGTACCACCACACCCAGCCCTTGGATGTGGGAAAGAAAGAAAGAAAGAAAGAAAGAAAGAAAGAAAGAAAGAAAGAAAGAAAGAAAGAAAGAAAGAAAGAAAGAAAGAAAGAGAGAGAGAGAAAGAAAAGAAAGAAAGAAAGAAAGAAAGAAAGAAAGAAAGAAAGAAAGAAAGAAAGAAAGAAAGAAAGAAAGAAAGGGAAAAGAAAGAAAAGAAAGAAAGGGAAAAGAAAGAAAAGAAAGGAAGAAAGGAAGGAAAGAGCTGAGCATCTGCCATAAAGAAAGCGCTGTGCTGTAGTGTATACTATGAAAGACACAGGAAATTTTTAAATGCTCAGTGTTGGGGGGCATTTAAAAAGTTTTAAATGCCAGGCATGGGGGAGGGGACAGATGCCTGTAACTCCAGCACTAGGGAGTATTAGGCAGGAGACCAGCATACACTACATACAAAGCAAGATCCTATCTCAACAACAACAAAGCCCAGTGTCTTTTAAGAACATCACAAGTCTTTCAGTTCCCTAAAGCAAAATATGGTTTCTAGGGCTAAGGAGGAGCTCAGTGGCAGAGCACATACTTAGCATGTGTAAGTCCCTGGGTTTGATCCCCAGCACTACAAACAAACAAACAAACAACAATGTAAAAAATCAGTGTTGGTAGCAGTAGAGACAAGAGGCAAAGAACTGGCCACACAGTCAATTTTACACATCCAAGTCACAAGGTTTACAGAATGTGTAACTAAAAGTAAATACTTAGTGCAGGGACTTTCCAGTGAGTGCTCTGATACAGTTTAAGCAAAACTATGTAAGAATCGATATGAAATACCTAAAATAGCCAGTCACCTTAGTGAAACTATTATGTTACAAGAAAAGACTTTTGCAAGATTCCTAAAGCTCCTTTACAAATAAGTCTCTTTTCAAGTTTAAAAAAAAAAAAAATCTTTAGCATGCTGAGGCCAACTCATTAGTAAGATTTTGGTTAAATATTTGAATCTGGCCTTATCAATCACTGAGTACAGTAGGAAGTCTGGGCAGGGCAGCCTCAGTGAATAAATCTGCTTATCAAATTGTCAACTGACAGGTGGGAGGGTGAACCAAGCTCAACTGATAGGGTGAATCTGTGATGAAATTAAAAGTACATTTAAGGTCCCTACTTGGGATCTCACCACACCCCACAAAATGCATGAGTGTATTATGTACATAGCAATATATAATACATATATGTATTATATATATAGCAAGGAAGAAATAAATGATCCTAGCTCTACTTAGTGCTGGTCTAAATGCCTGTTTTGTGGTTCCTCATTTGAAAAGCCATCAGCAGCAAAGAGAAATTGCCTAAAGGGATCATAATGAAAGCTGTGGAAAGTGAGTGCATTGGGAGTGTGCAACATAAGAAAAAGGAAAGCTAGAGGGGGAAATGTGAAAACCATCTTCATAAGCACAAATGCCCTTGGCCAGTACACTACTAGCTTTGTACTCCCTGCAAGGCCCACTCTGAAAGCTATACAGGGAGACATGTTGGCTTATTTCCCCAAAATGTTTTATGACCCTCAGAACTACAACAGCATGAGGCTGCCTCAAAAAAACCTAGAGGGCTTCTGACCCCAGGGCCACTAATCAGAAATCCTTGGTTCAGAGCAGTGTGTTTTCAAAAGCTTCATAAGGGCTTCTGACATCCACCTGAATCGGACATCCACTTGATAGTGGGATAAACTCATTAACGGATAGCTGGACCAAGAGCCTATCTATTCTACATCCAGTTCTATGACTACTACACCTGTCTTCTCTAATCTATCTCCTGACCTTCAGAGGTATTTAGCCAACCTCTACAGCAAACATTCTACCACCTCTCCATCTCCACTTGCTGCACAGTTCTGCCTGACTGAATGACCCTCCTCAAGTAGCAAACACCTCAAGGGTTACATGGCAGATAGTCAAGAGTCTCTCTGACCAGGTCTGGATATAGAACTGGCTACCCACCAAGTTGATTCTTGCCCAATATTCCACATATCTATTGAATACAAATACCTGGACACAGGATTCCACCCTCTGGTCCCTGGTCCAATACCCAGTGACCACAATACTGAAACATAGCCACTTTTGAAAAGCACAACTCAAATATGTCATCCTGCATGAAACCTGGTACCAACAACAGCCTGGCACTTCCTCAAGACTTTTCCTTTGTATGTCTGGCCATAGGCATTGCTAACAGTGGCTGCTCCAACGGTCATCTCGAAGACTGGACTGATTTACTTTCCTTCTGTTTTGAACTCCTCAAAGAGCATAAAAACTTTAGGAAAACAAAAACATGGATTTTACTTATCTTTTGGATAATGTGGTAATGCATAAATATGTAACAAGTCTTTGATTATTAACAGTCATAAAAGGGAGGAGCCTTTGTAGTTAGACGCAGATTAAAATTCCAGTTTCTGTACTAACTAGCTGGTTAAACTTGGGCAAAATACTTAACCTCTCAAAACCTTAGTTTCTTCATCTATAAAAATGGCAATACTAATAGTACCTTCACCTCACCAGATTGTGAGACAAAGTAAATGAGCTAAGGAATACAAACCTCTTAGCCCAAAGCCTGATCCTGAGGAAGCCCTCAATAAACACGATAGTTATTGTTATACTGTTACTGGATCATCCAAAATGTACGCAGTACTACTTTTCCTATATCTCTCACTCTATTTCAACAGAAGAAATAATAGTGAGTACTGAGGTCAAACACTGATTCCTTCTAAAGTATGAGGTTTCCTAAAGGACTTTGAAATATAGTGATCTTTTTTTTGATATTTCAGCATAAATGAGAGTAAATGATGACTCATGAAATAACTTATGTCCAGTGTAATGAGCTAGAATTTTGAAAAGGCTGGCTTAAAGAAAAAGCAGGCAGAGATTTTTCTGTATAGCTGCCACTGAGATAAGTAACACATAGAAGTTGCTGAGAGAAGCTTTATAAACTTCTGTATTACAATTTATCTTCATTCCATCAGGGTACACTAATTAGCAGCTTCCTCCCAAGTTCTACACTTCAAGACACTAAAATTCAAACAGGCCTGGGGTTATAGCTCAATGATAAAGTGCTCGCCTAGCAAGTGCAAAAGCCTGGATTGATCCCTACATCACTTTAAAAAATCTTTAAAAGACCATTGGAAAGGATGTTGAACAAACAAAACTCTCACACCCTGGTTGTGAATATGTATATAAGTCTAACTACACTGGATAACTGACAGTAGTACCTACTAAGGACAAAAACACGTACTGACCCTACCAGTAAGCAACTCCATTCATAGGTATATACTCAAAAGAAATGAGGCCATATGTCCAACAGAAGACATGTACTACTACAACAATGCTCAAAGCAGCTGACAACTCTACTGTTTAGCAGGACAATGGGTATATAAATTATGTACCTGGCAAATGCAAAGTCATGAGTTTGATCTCTAGTACAAATAAATAAAGTAATATTCATATAATGGATCACCAAATTACTAGTAAATGCAGCAACTTGAATTAATCACACAGTATTGTACTGACGAAAGATGCAAAAAACTATGTATAGGGCTGGGAATTTAGCTCAGCAGCATAGATGCCTGCCTTGCAAGCGCGTGGTTGTGAGTTCAATCTCAGTATCAAAAACAAAAACAAAAAAAACTATGTATTTCATGATCTTGTTTATATGACATTAAACACAAGGTAATAGTTTTTAAGACAGGCTCTCACTATGTAGTACAGGTTGGCCTTGAACTTACCAAGTAGAGCCTAGGCTGGCCTCAAACTTGTGGTAATCGTCCTGCCTTAGCCTCCTAAGTGCTGGAATTACCGGTGTGCACCAGCATGCCTGGCACAGTAGTACTGGTTTATGGTGATAGAAGTCAAAATACTGATGCTTACTGACAATTGTGGAATTAACTAACTAGGAATGAACACATAGGAACTTTCTAGGGCAACAGAAAGTATTTTTAACTTAGTATAGTTAAGCACACAGAGAAACTTACTAAATTGTACAATCAAGATTTGTAGTTTTGGCCAGGCATGGCAGAGCAAGTCTGAAGTCCCAGCACTCAGGAGGCTGAGGCAGGAGAAAGATCTCTGTGAGCTGTTGTGACAACTAACCAAGATAACACAATTAACCACTTCATATAATACCAGTCACATATTCATCATTCAATACAGGTTTCTCACAATTATTTGTTCATTTCCTTCTCTATTTCAATAGATCTCAGGAAAATACTCAGCCAAGCAGGGATTCAGGATTTTTTTTTAATTAGAGTTGGGAGTACAGCTCAATGTGAGCTAACCTAACCAATGTGAGTGCCCCTGAATCGACTCTCTAGCACTCTCCCCCCACCAAAAAAAAAAAATTTTTTTTTTGGTACCAGGGATCAAACTCATGACCTGACGCTTGCCAGGCAGGTGCTTTTGCCACTGAGCTAAATCCCTGGGCCCACCAAAAATTTTTTTAAAAATAAAAGAATTGTTAATAAATTCAGAGAAGCTCTTCAAAAGCATGCAAATCATAAACAATTCCCCCCTGAATCCGGATTACAGGGTTCACAGGCTGTGCTTCTCCCTTACCTTATACAAGCTTCAGGACAGCCACCAGACCAGCACAGCCTGTACATCTCTCCCAGCCACCTTGCTTAAGAATCTGAAGAAAACACATTTATGTGTAAAGAGACCTTAGTAAGAAGACAGATTTTGGTAAAGTGACACGGGAATCCTCCTGAGAAATCTCCAGCAGCTCTGTTTTCAGCTGCTGCTCACCCCCAGTTGAGCTGCTGGTCTACCCACTCTCACTTGCTTCCTGCCCTCACTGGTTCCCTCTCCCTACTCCCAGTGTGCAGCACACTAGTATATACAATTTTCCCAGCTCCCAGCCTTAAAAACATAACAAAGTGCTCCAGACTTTCTAACATATTTTGAACTCAAGACAGTTTAGCCTATTTCCTTGAATTATAAACACCACTCTATTTGGCTTATGAGCCCTCCAAGCAAACTATTTATTTTCAGCAACGCTGGCTGGCATACAAAAGGGAAAGAACAGGAAACAGTAGTTAGGAAAAACAAAATACCACAATAAGCCTAACAAACTATATACAATTTTACAGCTACCCTTAGGAAGTTGTCTTTGTATTAAAGTGTATGTTTTTTACACAACTGTATACACACCATGATGAATTTTTACTTAAATAATCAGTCAATCACTAAGGAACAAATGAAACTCCAAGATAAAACCGTGAAATCAAATTGTCCTTTTTAAGGTTAACCTGCCAGTCCTTCTGGGTGTTTTAACCCAAAGGCCCTACAATAAAATTTGTGTGTAAAGTTTTTTTCCTGTTACAAAAAGAAAAGATGATTGTGGGAAAGAAAACATTACAGAAGCAAAAGGAGACTTTCCATTCACCAAGAGGGGGTATCTTTCCAGTTTTTCTTTTCTTGTTACATATTTAACAGCATGCTATATGTGCTTTTTTTTTTTTTTTTTGTACTGGGGATCGAACTCGTGACCGTGCACTTGCAAGGCAGGCACTTATGCTGCTGAGCTAAATCCTGGGACCTGTTAACAGAATTAAGAAACTTGGCCTAAATCACAAAGCTCTGCACTTTGAGTGCCAGAATCACAATCCACTGAGTATGGATGTAGAACCTATACATTTCAACCACAGCATTTCCCCCCACCCAGTGCTGGGGATTAAACCCAGAGTTTTATGCATATTAAGCAAATCTACCACTGAGCTGCATCCCCAGCCCCTACAAATAATTTTAACCAGTGAAATACCAACCTATGTGACAGGTTGGAGGTAGGGCCTTTAAACCGTTTCCAAACTTCCCACTATTAAAAACAATGCTTTGATGAGCCAGCCTTCTTGTAAAAACCTCTTTATATCCTTGACTTTTTCTCTTAGAATAAAAATTTAAAAGTAGAATGGTTAAGCCGGAGATACAGCAATTTAAACAACCAGGTGGTAGCACCCAGAGTTTTAATTAGCTGACAGGAGAGCCTAATTATTAGACCACACATACTTATAGTTTCAGTGGCTCCCAACAGGAGGGTAAGAATCATGAGCTGCCATACAAAGTCACCTGGGAGGCCATAGATAAATTAAAAAATGCTGGTGTTAACTACTTAGCTGTCCCTTGTATCAAGCTACTTCTCAAACCCAGTCTGCACAGCTGTGCAAGTTCTCTAGGCTCGACATCCAGAGTTTACACCATGTTCAGTGTTATATCACCTGCTTTAAAGGACTAAGTCACATGGAAAAACTCAATGACTACTACATTACATTAAATAAGAATATTTTATAAGATGGTCTCATAAGAGCAAAAGGAGAACTTCCATGGTTTTGAGGCCAGCCTAGTCTATACAGTCAATTCAAGGCCAGCCTTAACTACACAGGGAGACCCTGTCTCAAACAAAACAAAACCTAAACAGCAAAATGACATTATGCAAGAATGATAAAATGTGTTGTAAACACAGTGGAATATTATTTGGCCTTTAAAAAGGACAGCTTACCATTCATGTACAACACGAATGAATCTTGAAGACATTATGATAAGTGAAGTAAGTCAGTTACAGATGACAATACCTCATGATTACACTTATACAAGATCGGGTCTGAAACAGTAAAACTTAGAGACGCAACAAATACAAAGGTGGCTGCCCAAGAATGAGTAGAGGGGAATGGAGAACTATTGATCAATGGGTATTTACCAGTATGCAAGATGAGTAAGTCATGGAGAACTAGATGGTGTTCACAGTTCACCCTACGGTACTGCACACTACGAGTTTAACAAGAAACAGATGTCATGTTAAAGGTTCCCAACACACAGTCAAAAGTGACGCAGAAAACTTCTGGAGGCGATGGCTATGTTTGTTATATTGACAATGGTGATGGTTATCAGAAAGTAAAGATGGTCAGAAATGAGTCCAATGAGATGAATTCAATAGGTGACTGGTGTACATACGTTAACTGTGTAAATGATCACAATTTATTTCATTATCATAGCATGGCATAATCTCTTGTGAAGCAGTCCTTTATTTCTGCCAATAATGACACATCACAATCTGTGGCCAGGATGCACGAAAAGAAGTTGTTCTCTTATTAATCCCTGACTGTTAGGCAATGAACATTTGGAAAAGCAAGGATAATAGCAAAATTGTTTTAGGGCCCGAATAAAGAAGTTTCATAAAGTTCTAAAAATGAGGCAGAAGAAATATGAAGGAACTGATACCATCAGCCTAAAGCCAGTCTAGCAGGTAGCTTAGAAACCACAAACTACACCTGAGCAACTTGAGGAGGAAAAATGTGATAAGAAAACAGAACCTCCTTTCAACCAAAGAGAGCATGCCAGCTGACTTCAAAATGACCCTGTTGTGATTTGTGCCATTCTTCATAATTCAGGCACTTTTTCCTCTACTCAAGCATTCTGAGACATGAGGGTTTAAACACTCTAAAGTAAATTATAGAAACTTTAAAGACCGCCAAAAAAAAATGTTATCTGTTTAAAGTCTATCCCACCCCACACTAAGCCACCCACACTGTAAGTCATATATTAAGTGGGCACTGAAATACCAAAGAAATGAAGATTTTATATTTATTTTTGTGGCACCAGGACTTGAACCCAGGGCCGCCTCCACCACAGAGCCACATCCCTATCCTTAGGAATTTCATCTTCTCCTCATCTCCCCCTTCCTTTGATTCCTCTTTTTTTTATCAGGACTGAGACTTATACTCAGACCCTTCACCCTGAGCTATGTCTCCAGCACCTTCCCCATCTTTTTTGAGACAGCTTCTCACTAAGTTGCCCAGGCAAGACTCAAACTTGAGATCTTGCTGCCTCAGCTTCAAATTTCTTCTCACTGTGGTCTTAGGAGATCTAACTCTATGTGTGTGTGCGTGTGTGTGCGTGTGTGTGTGTGTGTGTCACTCAAAAAAAAACTTTACATAAACCACATTTTAAACCATCAATACAAATTAAACATTACTTATTCTGTATTGATTTTTTTCTCACAAAATCACAAGCATTCATAGTTCCATTATAATATCAAAATATAAGTTAAAAAGAAGTCATTATTATCTTAATCCCCAAGCTTCTCATTTCAAGGCTGGAACTGGAGAAAGCAAACCAAAGCTACCTGCAACAGCTGCCTATAAACACACATTCCATTCCCTGTGACTAAGCATTTCCACTCCTCAGATTATGTAAACTGCACGTCCACACGCGCGTGCGGGCACACACACATACATACACATGAGAGATGTAAACATATTTACTGAAGTACTATTTGTAAAAGAGGAAATAATAACTAAATGTCCATCAATAGGAAAATGAATGCACTATACTGTATGTTTAGTAGCTCAAAAGAATGAACTAGAACGACACGTACCAATCTCAAAAAAAGGCTGAACAATGGAAGAATCCTACAGCCAAAAAAACATGCAACAGGACACCTCCATAAAGACATGTAAAATAACAATATTAATGATGGAGACTTAACAGATATTTTAGCAAAAATATATTTATGGAGGGCAGTAAGAACAAATTAGGGGTAGAGAGGGAAAGGGAAAATGGAGCCAGAAAGGGAGATCTGGGGCTTCGATGATATCTGCAGTTTTATCTTTAGCTAAAAGGTACTGTTCTCATATAATTACCATGTGCCTGAATCACTTTGTAATGGTAAAATGAAAATTTTCCCTAACATTTTGACTTTCAAGAAATTAACATTTATATTGACTATATCCCAGCTCAAAAATAAGCCTTCCCCTTTCTATTACAGAGCTTGGATTTTCTAGTAGAAATATTTTATCTGATAACTGCAGAAAACAGTGAAAAGCAACATCCTAATTTTGCAGTTATCACAATTTCACAAATACATTTCATGTTTCTACTGATATTTCTGCCTCCCTCCCTGGAGGTATCCCTATCAGAGACACGGGTATTTTTGAAACTAAGTCTTTTATAAATCCTATTATGATTTTGAGGCAATCTAAACAGTTTCTGTTAAAATACACCAATGCTTTTTCTACAGAAAAATAAAAGACCACTCAAGTACTGAGGTGTTTTACTGTTCCAAAACCCAAATCTAAGTTCTCCCACCTTCAGGAGAAACTCCTCATCAGGGAAGCCCCCAAAGCGTCCACTGCTTAAGTGCAGCACCTGGCTCACTCAGGGCTGGATGACACAGCCTGCCTCACTGTGTTTACTTTAACCTCCTTACTCCATGCTCATCACACGACACTTACACTTTCAAAAGTGGCACCTAATTGTGTTGACCTCCCCAAATACACTGGAAAGTTCTTTACAGAAGGGGAAATAGGACTCTTGTAATAACCCAGCTGTACACAGAATAAAGGTCAGGATATTAACATTTGAATAACACTGTGTGACTCTAATTTTTGGAATATACCCAGGTTCTTTTGATTTTCTTTCCAATCTGAGAAAAAAAAAACAATATGCAACCCCTCCAGAACACCTTCATTTACCATCCCCTGAAACAAATTTCCAAAGCCTGATCATTTCAGACTGCTCTATAAATTACAATAAACCATGAAGAAACCCAGACTTCTTTGGAGTGACAAGCAACTCATTATTATGATTATTGTAATTTCCACCCACATTGTATATGTGTATTTCTGGATGACAATGAATGTAACCAGTATGAAAACAAATTCTAGAAACTTAAAAGTTCCACAGTAAATGTGCAATAAGGCAACACTATGAATATAGCTTTAGGAACTTGACTGTAACCTTTGATATACAAGGAGACAATCTACATATTTCTGTACTCTGGTCCTCACATTCTACCATTGGACTTCAGACTTTATTAAACCAAACTCATAATTTCTTCTACTCTTATCCCTCCACCCTACCCAAGACCCAGGCATACAGCATCAAGTCCTCATCCTCTGATCTCTGCTAATGTGACAGTCACCCTAGTCAGAGTGCAATGCCCACTCTGACCAAGAATGCCCCATTTCTAATCTGGTTCTTCTATGAACCAACTTCTACTGAACCTCTCAGTGCCTCTTCTGTTCAAAGAAGTTAACTGCCCACTTCACAAGCTAGCGAAGAGTGATGCAAAATCAGGTTAGATAAAATGCACCATCTATGTCACAAAGGTGCTGCTGTTGAACCTCTCTATGGCTCTTGGTTGATTTTCCACCAGGAATGCACGCTTTGGCAGGGAAAATGATGAAATGCTCTCTGAATCCCCACAGCCAAGCATAGCAGAGGGGCCTCTCACTATGTAGTTCAGGTTGGCCTGGAACTCACACTGTGTAACCCAGGATGGCCTCAAACTCACAGCCATCCTCCTACTTCAGCCTCCCAGCCTCTGGGATTACAGGCCTGTGCCACCTCGCCCAACTGCTCCTCCACCCTCATCTCTTTTTCTTCCTGTCCCTAAATATCACCCACCAGATGCCAATGTGCCAGCTCAACTTCTAGAATTCTCATCTCTTCCACTGTACCTGTCCTGTTTCCAGCCCTATTTTCAGTATCCCTGCCCCGCCCCATCCCTAAATTCAGCCATAAGCTGCTGTTGGTTACTTCTCTCTCAACAGTTCCTCCTTACTCAAAAATAAAATCCAAAGTGCTAGGCTGGCAAGTGAGGCCCTCCAGAGCCTCCCATCCCTCCCCTTCCAGCCTAGTTTCTTATCACACCCATGGGTGGCACCCTTTGCTCCAACCACAACATAAACTGGTTCCCCAGACACACCAGCACACCCCTCTTCTGTCTGGGCACTTTTGTGGTTTTCCCTCCACTCCTCTCCCATGTACACTTCCATCAATGTCCACTGACCATCACTCAAATTCCTAGTCACTCCCCTGCACACATAGACATTTCCAGATTTGCTAGTCTCTATCCACCAAGAATGACAGCTCTCTCCCACCTGGAACCCAAATCCATCCATTCTGCAGACGCATATATCTCCAACAATGCCCTCTCCTCCCCCAATAGCTGGCTGTTCCTTATTCAGGTCGCTCTCACCTAAACATGATGATGACAATACCCTCCTGCCATCACCCCTGATGTTATGCCCCTCATTCTGTCACACAGCCTTGCCTTGCCAGCCTCAGGCAACAGCTTACACACACTCACAATCCAGCATCCTCCCTCTGCTTACCTCCTCCCATTCGGGTCTGGCCTAATCTGTCCAGCTCTCCCCAAGGTTTCCAGGGACCTCTTCAAAACTCAACCCCAGTCCTCCTTGGGGCCTCTCTCAAACACCACTCCAAATAAACAAGCCCTTCTTTTGTCATGTGTGGCCCCCACCTCAGCTTCCAGGTCAACCCCTCTCTGCTGTTCTCCCTCCAGTCTTTCCTTCTTGGTTTTTGGTCCATGTCTATCCTTAAATGCTAGTGTCCCCATGCTTCTGCCCAAAGACCCTTTCTCACCTTAACACACACATTCTAAGTAACATCATCCAAGCCCATCATCCCAAGCTCTCTCTGCAGAGCCATTCTGCCTTCCAGACTCGAAACCAGTAAATATTGACATTCCACAGACATCTCTAAGCACATATCCAAAGGCTAGGCAGAAGGACAGGGAACTGAAGGCCAGCCTTGGCTGCACAGCAAGACCCTGTCTCAAAAAACAAAGGGAAGGAAAAAAGCATACCCCAGATTTATTCATTCAAAATGTCTCTGCTGTCTGGTGTGCTCCAGACATTACCTGAATGTCTCCCTTCTCCTAAATTTGATCTTTCTTCTATATTCCCTTTCTAGGTGAAGGACTGCTAGCACCATCTTCATAGGCACCCAAGCCAGAAACCCACAACATGCTCAACTCCACTCTCACCACTAGGACTACATTCAATGCCAAAAACTCCTTCCACACATCAGCACTGCCCATCCAGGCCCTCTTCTACTTTGTTCCCACTTTGGAAGGTGCTTCCAACTTAATGGCTACTGAAAGGCGACTAGAACTCACTCCTAAGACAGACATGTACCTGAAAGTCACATGTCCTGAGAGTGTGAAGCAGAGCTCAGCGCAAGGCAGTTTTTTAACCGGGTACCCCTTACTTCTTATGGTGACATAAATTATAGACATGGGGAAATCTACTGTTTCTATAATTTGCCCACATTTCCCCCTTTTATCATAAAATTGTTAAAATAAATGAGTGCCTATGTGAAGAGAATGCCTCTACCTAAATTCAGGGATACTTCAAATTGTTTAATAAATGCAACATTCACCATCTGGGAACTTGGGCCTTTGCCTGTCACAAGATGCAATAATATTTTTAGTTCACACCAACCACTTTCAAACATTACTCATTTTCATTTGCCAACTCTTACAACACAAAAGTGTGAGCAGCTACCTACATTGACCCCCTCTTCATATTATCACAGCATCCACCGTAAATGCACCAAAGAACTCTAGAGATAATAACTAGAATATGTTTAATGAAAAAAAAGCCACAAGTTGCCAGAAAATTAATCTTTTTATGATTCTCATGGCTGAAACAAAACTTTGTACAATTATGCATTTAAACATGTTTCTTTTGGGCTGGGGAATTAGCTCAGCAGCATAAGCACCTGCCTTGCAAGCACACGGTCGTGAGTTTGATCGCAGGTACTGATTTAAAAAAAAAAAAAAAAGTTTCTTTTAGCTAGAAGAGCAGGAAACTCAGACTCTCCAAGTTAAAAAGAACCATTTCGAACTAGACTATCCTTTTGGCATTAATAGCTGCATCATTCCAAATTATCAGTAATTCCTCAAATGTTTAAAAACCCAATTAGGGCCAGGAATTTAGCTCAATGGCATAAGTGCCTGCCTGGCAAGTGCGAGGTCATGAGTTCGATCCCCAGTACCACAAAAAAAAAAAAAAAAAAAAAAAAATTAAGAAGGAAACTTCCCCCCATAGAACTTTGTTGAAACATATATATAAAGTGAGAAACAGAGAGAAAAGTTTTAAATAAAAGCAAAATTGCTCAGATGAAAAACAATTTTTCTCTAGAAAGACATCTCTCAATGAACTTAAGAGAGAGCTGGAAGTGTGGCTCAAGGATACAGCATTTGCCTAGCATGAGCTCGGACCTGGGCTCAATGCCTAGTACCACCAAAAAATAAAAACAAAACACATCACAGAACAGCAGTCTTGAAGTATGTGTTCTAGAACCAGTGATGGGAGAGGCTGGGAAACATACTACAGACAGTGTGGGCAGGGGGATAACAGAAGTCTCTGGAAGCCTCATGTTTGGACATGTGATATTAGACAACACACACTATCATTTCATAATGGAACACTTCCTAAAAGAAGTTTTCTAAGAACATTTACCTGGTAAGGGGAAGTGCAGACCAAATGAAACAGAGAGACAATAGAAGCAAGTGAAAATTTTAAATCTTCCTAAGGAAAAGAACCTCATTCGCTGTATCCTCATTCTCAAATGCTGCACCAAGCACCTGGCCTTACCCAGGAAGCACAGCGGCTTATCCACCGTCTCTGCAGCGTTCTCAGCATACACACCACTGCATAGGCTCAGTCTGGCCCAGCTTCAAGGAATGTCACCCTTCTAGTGCGCTCTTTCTTAAGTAGTTCTTGATACAATACTACTGCCTCCCAAAATAACGAATTTCAGGACAATTAAGTGTTCCATGTGGCTTGCATGAAACTTACTCTTGTTGGTGCTAGGTATGAATAAATTAAATATACCACAACAGGCCCCTTGATCTCTTTCCTAAAGACATTCCTCTTTTTTTTTAACATTTCTTTTTCAGAAAAGAAAGAATTCTATAAATTCTACTCATTTCTCAAACACTGATGACCAAAGCCAGATGTGGTGGTACCTGCCCCAGTACCAGCAATCCAGCTGAAGCAGGACGATCAGGCCAGACTAGAGTTCACAGCTAGCCTGAACTACATACACAGCAAGATCCTATCGCGAAGATAAAATAAATATTTTAAAAATCAATGCCTAGTCAAACCATTTACATTTTCCCCATCCAAAAGGTATAAACTAATATAGCTATTTCCAAACTATTCATGAGTAAAATTCCTCTCAAGTTTTATTATTGTTTCTTTCCTTCCAATCAGTAATTCTGCTCAAGAATAAATTAATCACTTGACACAAAACTGGCTAGGGCTTTTGAGGAAGAAACTAAAGCCCAAAAGGATTAAGTAACTCTCCCCAAGTTACTTGTGGTAGTTAATAAAGGGTCAGGCCTAGCACCCATGTGTCTACAGCTCAGTCCAGTATATTCTGTACTTCACCTTAATGTCTCACTTCCACATGAACAGAATCTTCATGAAACTCCAGTCATACGGATGGGAGGGTGGGGTACGGGGCGGGTAAAGCGACTGACTAATCTGTTTCACTGCCTTTACCCAATGCTTTTTCTTTTCTTTTTTTTTTTTTTTTGAGACAGGGTCATGTTATATAATCCAGCTGGCCTTGAATTTACTATGTAGTTCAGGCTGGACTCATGCAATCCTCCTGTCTCAGCCTCCCAAGCACTAAGATTACAGGCATGTGCCACCCTACCCAGCACCAACTTCATTTTGGCTATACTTCTGATGTATCTAATCAAATGAACACCAGGTAGTCAGTGGACAAATATCAGTGGTAGAGTGTTTGTTTAGCACACACAAAGCTCTGGGTTCAATTCCCAGCACATAAACAGACAAACAGGACCCTCTCTGTCCCATGCCAGGTCGCACATGATAACTGAAAATATATACTCCTGTACTACATGGTGATGCCATTTCAGCCAACAACAAAGGACACATACAACAGTGGTCTGGTTACATAATGCAGCTGGAAAATCTTGAAGGCCTGGTAAAACAGTGCCCTTTGTAACACTGTAGCATACTTTACCACATGATGAACCTACTGCTTTGCAGGTGGTATGAAAGTACAGCCATGCTGGGGATTTAGCTCAGCAACATAAGCGCCTGCCTGGCAAGCCTGAGGTCATGAGTTTGATCACTGGTACAAAATAAAAAAAAAAAGTACAGCCATACAGTTACATATAGTATATAATACAGGACAATGATAATAAACAAGGTTGCTGGTTTAGGTGTTCACTATATTAAACTTTTTATTATTTTAGAGTGTATACCTTTTACTTGTAAAAAAAAGTATACTGTAAAATAGGATGCCAAGTTACTCTGGCAGCAGCCTCACAAGTCTCATGTTTACTGCCTCTCTTCATCAAGAAGCACTGACTGTACGAGGCTAAAACATCTAACCCCACAACTTAAAGGAAGAGGGTGTTTATTTGATTCACACTGCAGGGGACTCAGTCCACAGTCAGCTGGCTCTAAGGCAGAAACACAGCAAAGATACTCAGTCCATGGTGGCAGAACAGGAATCAGAACAGGAAATCCTGTCTGAAAGGATCTGGCTGGCCATATATAGTACCCAAGGTCACACCTCCATTATCCATCCAGACACACCCAGGTACATACTTTACCAGTCTACTGGGCACTTGTTAATCCAATGGAACTGACAAATCAGGATTAACAGTCACACTAACATACACCATCTAGGCTTGTATAAGGAAACTCTGATGCTTGCATGATTAAACTGCCTAACAACACATCTCTGAGTATGCATTCTCACAATCACCACATGACTGCATAGCGGTGAACTAGACATGCGATCTGCCCTTTGCAGCTATTGTAGACAGGACATCCTGGAAGACTTAAAATCAAGTTTTCTCAAATAATATCATATAACCAAAAGAGAGTTGGAATGTTATCTTTCTCATAAGCATCAAAATCAATACTGAAAGTAACTTAAACTTAGGATACCAACCGTGCAGGTCCCAAATCGCCGCTTTGTAGGTAAAAACAGAGAAGAGAGGAGGGAAAAATTCATTTTCAGCAACTATTCATCAAGTATTTCCTTTTTGTAGGCTGAGAGTTTATAACCAATTAATATGAGACAAGGTAAGAGGCAAAACACACTTTACAGTAGTCTCCAAGCACATCTGTGCTGCTGTCGTGCTGGCAACTGTAACAACTTACAATCTAGGAAACCTTGCATATATGCAATCTCATTTAGTCCCTCTCTAATGTATTTTAGAAAGTAAGAAGCTAATACTCAAAGAAGTTAATTAAGGAATCTCCTCAAGCTCCCAGAGCTGGTAAATGACAGATCCAGAATGAAGTCTCTCCCAATTCTATGTCCCCAGAAATTCCCTACTGAATAATACTGCTTTAGTAAAAGTTCCCACCAAACTGTTTTCAAAATCATGTTAATATCTACAAATAATAAGTTAACTTTTACTGGATATGCATTTTCAGGCTGGCTCCTGTCCCAAGTCTTGTACATGAATTAACTAAACTTTCCCTTAAGAATATACTGTTTTGAAATTTTGTTGTTTTCTTTTTTTTCCCTTTTATCCTTGAAATAAAATGGATTTGGAAAAAAATACTACATTGATAACATTGGAGCTCAGTCCAATTAAAAATCGTAAAAGCTATTTAAAATGCATGCATTGGCACTTGGAATTATAAAAAGCCAGTTTCAGACAATCAATTTTTTTTGTACGAGACACACAACCAAAGGTAGGGCATGCTGGGAGTGGAGAGAACATGAAAAGCCAGAAGGAAGAGTCGGTCATGGCTGGCACAGGCCTGTAATCCCAGCACTCCTGAGGCTGAGGCAGGAAGACTGCTACAAATTGAGGCCAGCCTGGGTTACAATAGTGAGTACAGGAACAACTTGAACTACACAGTAAGACCCTACGTTGGGGGAAAAAAGAAAAAGCCAGTCAGGACTATATAGCTTAAATATAAAACTAAAAATAAAATAAACAAAATCCAGAAGGCTCATCCAGCCCTCATAGGAAGATTTCCCACCAGATTCCATAGCTCATTCCAGGTTCAAAGAACATAAATGAACTCTGAAGAACTGGCCAAACAGATCATATGATTCACTGAGCTTGTTTAACGCCTGCATTCAAGCATAAGCAAGCCTGTTTCCAAACTGGAAGCGTCCAAGCAAAGCTGAAATCCCTCAGAGCTGCGACAGGGACTCTGTGGGTGGAAGAGGGCGAGGTGACCAATGGGCTCCAGCCACTGCAGCCATTGCTTAGATTACCTCATTTCATTTGATCTCAGGAAAACAAGGCAGTGACTAAGCCCCTAACAATGAGCACAAGGGCTACAACCGGAAAAAGGAAGCCCCCAGGAAGAGGCAGAATCAAGTGGGCAACGCGAGGCAAGACTCTTGCAGTCAGGGGCACACAGGAAGGAAGAAAGGAGGAAGCTAAATTATAAACTGTAATGTATGCATAAATTTATACATAAAATTCTGGGCAAAAGAACCATACTTTCATATATTGTGCATGATCATACTCAAGCCTGCTTTCAAGAAAAAAGCTGGTTGAAACTTGCGATTAGGTGGCTTCAGGATTGATCAGGTGGAAATAGCTCCTTTAGTCAAAAACAAAGGCACTGCAGTGATACATGTAAGGCATTTAAAAATAAAATAACCTTAGGAATAATGCATTTTACTTAGCAAAGCCAAAGAGACACCTAATTTCTTGCCATCCTTTCACTCTTTGCTAGTGACTATGTATATATTAGCTCACTTTAAATCTCTCAACCACCATCAATCTCCATCTCATCTCCATCCTCAAGTGAAGAGGTTAAGAGATCATATGTTACGGAATCTTGTAAAGATAACAATCACTAATATTTAGTGGTCTCTACTATCTGCCACGTGGGCTGTCACAGATGAAGATACAATAACTTTTCCAAAACAACTATCACTGATTTAAACTCAACCAGTCTGCTCCACATAACTGCAAACAGTAACTTTCTTTTCAGCATGTAACAAAGTTAAGTTCCCCTCCCCCATCTGTGTATGTGTGTTTCTTGATTTTTTGTTGTTTTGTTTTGTTTTGTTTTGTTTTGGAGACAGGGTCTCATTATATAGTTCAGGCTGATCTAATTCTCACTATGGAGTCCAGGTTGTCTTTAAACTCACATGGATTCTCCTGCTTCAGTTTCCGGAGTACTAGGCATGCACCACCAGGCCCAGCCTCCCAGTGTTAATTTTAAAAATCACCTATAGTAACAAAACCACCTATAGTAGGGTCTGAAGTTGATTTGCTGATATTGGTACTATCTTTGCCTTTTTAAATGTTACTTCCTTCTCCTACATGACCTACCTCCAAATCGTCTTGACTAAAAGAGTACAAATAATTATTTGGGTACAGTTCACAGGACAAAGTCCCTCTACCAGAGGCTGACAACATGCCAAGGATCAAATTAACCATAGCAATTTCATGCTGAATATGCCCTGTGACTAATGACAGCCAAACGGAAAGCAAAAAAGCAGTTTTCAAACTTCAGATAGATCTGAAAAAGTAGCATCTTCCCCTTAATGAACACTTCTAACAAAAGAAAAAGCAATGCACAGCCTCTTTATAAATAGTAGCTGGGTGTGGTGGCACACTCCTGTAATGACAGCATTCAGATCACTTTAAGTTGGAGACCAGCCTGGGCTACAAAGTGAGCCCTAGGCCAGCCTAAACTGCATAATGAGACCTTGACTCCAAGACAAAATAGGGTCAGGGATATAGTCAACAGCATAAACACCTGCCTGGCAAACATGAGGTCTTGAGTTCAATCCCCGGCACCAAAAAAAAAAAAAAAACTAAATAAAATATAAATAGAGACAGATCTGAAACACACAGAAGGAATATTATTGTTTCTTTAACCATCTATATAATATTTACATGAAACCTTCATCTGTTGAAACCTGCACTTGCTTACAGCCTCAGCAAATAAACTTGCTGGTTAATATTTTCGTGTCAAAATTCCACTGAAATTAAAATTTAATAAAATCATCAGCTTTAATTTTCCTAGGATGCTCTGTTAATTGTAAAATACTATGCACTGCTAAAGTTTATTTTGGTACTGGTATTTTTCCTCCTATTAATACATTTATCTATATTGTTTTCTTTTTTAGTTTTTTGAGACAGGGTCTCACCATGTACTTCAGGTATGACTTGAATTCACTATGTACCCCAGACTGGCCTCAAACTCTTAGTAATCTTCCTGCCTCAGCCTCCTGAGTGCTGCGATTACAGGTTTGCAACACCCCCGACCAGCTTGTTTCCTACATTTTTTTTTTTTTTTTTTTTTGGTCTCTTTGAGACAGGGTCTCTCTATGCAATTCAGGCTGGCCTTGAGCTCACTTTGTAGCCCAGGCTGGTCTCGAACTCACAATGATCTTTCTGCCGCAGCCTCCCGAGTGCTGGGATTACAGGCGTGAGCCACCATGCCCTGCGTTGTTTCCTAGTTTCATAAATCAGTTTTTTCACTGTTTGAGAACTATCTTATATATATGCTGGAAAAATATAAAAAGAGTTGAGAAAAATAGAGCTGGGTATGGTGATGTATAATCTCAGCTACTGGTGAGGCTGAGGCAGGAGGAGCGAAAGTTTGAGGCCAACCTGGAAATTTCCACAAGACTCTATCTCAAAATTTAAAAGGACCTAGGGAATATACCTAGGAGTAAGGTATTTGTCTAGCATGTATGATACGTCCTGGGTTCAATTCTCAGTACAAAAAAAGAGGGGAAAAAAATCAAAAAAGATTCTCCTAAGCAAGCATTGTGGAAAGTTTTCAGGGTAAGCTTGTTTGCATTGCAAAATAGATTAAGAAGAGTTCATAAACTATCACCAAGCCAGAAATAACTTTTCTCATCTTTTTAAAAATCCTTTGATAAAAAATATCACAAAAGAAGAAATTAAAACAAGGCAAACAAGGAGTCAGATTATAAAAGATTAAGCAACAATTTTCTACAGGGTACCAACAAGGTTTTAAGTACACAGTAATCCTAATTGCTTTCTAACTGCAATTTTTCAACAGATGGTAAGCCCATAAGTAAACAGTATAAATTCTCTTTGCTTGGTAGGGTTTTTAGTAGCTTGTCCTACCATACTTCTCTTTCAATACCTCACCTATTTCTGAGATAACTTAATTTCCTCTGAATCCTAAGGGAAGTTCGAAAACAAGCATTGAATTTTTTGAAATGCAAAGAAAAGCAAGAACTTGTGGTCTCCTTTTCACCAGGATTAGAAAAAGGCACACTACTGACTACTCATCCTCTACTATGCTGCCTTCTTAGCAGTTCCTTTCTTATGTGGAACTAAAGGAGTAATGGGTATTTTGCTGTTTCACTACTGTCAGCCTGAAACACATTGTGAATATTTCAAAATAGCAAAATATGTAATGTCCCTTTGGTACAACAGTATAAGTGAAAAACAATCTGAAATTCAGCTGACCACAAGAAAAAGGGGAACATCTACCCAGCTAAATATACATGGAACTCATAATAATGCTGTCTCAAGATTTCCACCTAAAAAATGGTCAAAAGCCATGCATGCACACAATGCTCACATGAAAAGGAAGAGCCACTCAGAAGTACAGAGAAACATTAAATCCCGTTAATCAAAAGAATGAAAAATCAAACGAAAAGGTGCCTTTGCTCATTTAAGGAATTTTCTATTTTAATGATCATATTGAACTGAGCTAAGGGTACAAAGAAACTGATTAAAAATATAGTTATAAACCAGGCATGGTGGTACACGCCTGTAATCCCAACACTTGGAAGGCTAAGGCTGGAAGATCTGCAAGTTTGAGACTAGCCTGAGACCAGGATTACAAAGTGAGCTCAAGGCGAGCCTGAACTGCATAGTGAGACCCTGTCTCAAAAAAGACAAATAACGGGTCACTGAGAAAACGGAGCCACCAGCATGTGGCTCTGGTAGGCTTGGCAAGCCGTGGCCACCCAGGGCGAGAACCATATCAGCATTTCCTGAGATCCGTGACGTGCCATGTTGGACCTTGGGGTGCTGGGAAAATGGACAGCCAGTTCACCCCTCTGGTGGGCAGCTGTGAGCCTACTGGAGCACGGGCTAAGAATCAAACATCCATCCCCCGCCCCCAGCAAGTGAGAGCTGGAGATCTGAGCATGTCTTGTGAGTTTGACTATATGTGATATAGCAAATAAGGGGGATTTTCTTCTGTATGTCTTTGAGGGCAAATATTTTTTTCTCTATTTTGCTCTGTTTTGATCAATGGTATTGCTCTATTCAATATTCTGTTCTTGTAATTTCGGTATTGCCTTCGATATTGCTCTGATTGAAGGAACAACTATTGTGAAGAAAACCAGATGTACTTTTGTGCCTATTGCTGTTGTCCCAGTGGCCTGCTGTGAGGTTATGTGCCAATTTCACTGCATTGCCTCAATTGGCTATGTCCTGTCTTGTTTTGCTGTATTTTACTACCTTCAAAATAAAATAAATAAATAAAATAAAAAATATAATAAGAAAAAATTTTTAAAAAGTAAATAACAAAACAGATCAGCAAGGTACTGAGCAACCTGAAACACGATATAACTAAACATAATGGACTTAAAAAGCAAAAGGAGGAAAAGCAAGTGCTCTAAAGGATATAACTGCATGTATATTTAAGGGTGTAGGATTGATAATTATGTTGCTAAGTTTTTGTTGGATCAGAGAACGGAGCTGTTTGCAGCCTCACGGTTTGAATGTCCACTTTGTATGCTTTGATTTTGTAACTTGAACAACTATATCCAGGAAGACAATATGTAATGTATCAACTAGTGATTTCTTACTGTTGATTTTTTTTGAAATTCTGTATTGTTTCTACCCTCTTTTTTTTGTTTTGCTTTATTTTTCCCCTCTCTTTAAATAAAATTTAACAAAATTAAAATGAATAAACATGTCTTTCTCTAAAAAAAGACAAATAAATGAAATAAAAGTAAAAATACAGTTATAAGCTGGCAAAATACAAAAATACAACAGAAAATGTCACACCTTCATGTGCATTACAATTCCATTTTTGTACATCCAACCTAAAAAAGCTAATACAAAATGGAAAAGTTTTACACTCAAAATGCTCAGGATAGCTTTACAGTGACAGTATTACAGACAATGAGGTTTATCTGAGGCATGATTATTGCTAATGGAAAATGTTCATAACAGTGTTACAGTAGAAAAATTAAAAACACCAAAGTTTCCAATGTTTGGAGTATAATTCCTATTTAATAAAATACAATACAAACTTCAAAATGAAGACCAAAATCATGTAGTAACAACCCATAATTCTAGCTTTAAATAACAGTATTCAAATTTGTCAGTACAGAATTCATTAAAAAATCAGAAATAAACTGGACACAGTGGAGCACACCTGTAACCCAGTAACTCAGGAGCCCAAGTTTGAGGCCAGCCTTGCCAACTTAGTGAAATCCTGTCTGAGTCAAAAATTAAAAGGGCTAGAATGTAGTCCAGCGCTACAGCACTTGTCTAACATTCATGAGGTCTTGAGTTCAACTCTCCATAGTAGAAAAAAAGAACGAAAAAATTACCAAATAGTATCCAGCAATACCATTTCTGGGTATGCAGCCAGAAGAATTGTAAGCAAGGTCTCTAAATCATACCTGTCCCCGTGTTTACAGCAGCATTATTCACAAAGGCCAAAAAGTGGACACAGTCCACGTGTCAAGTGAGGGATGAATGGATAAGGATCACATATACATTTAATGAAGTTTACTCACCTTGAAAAGGAGGGAAATTCTGACCATGCTACATCATGAAAGATCCTTGAGGTTATTATGCTAAGTGCAACAAGCCAGTCACAAAAAGAAAACACAGGACTGCACAAGTAATCAAACTCAGATGATCTACATAGATTTTTAAGCTCCATGAGAGTATGTTTCAACCTGTTTTGTTCACTATCAAATCCCTAGCATTGGGGCTGGAGATTTAGCTCAGCGGCATAAGCTCCTGCCTTACAAGCACACAGTCGTGAGTTTGATCCCTGGTACCGATTAAAAAAAAAAATCCCTAGCATTTCACCTTGCACACTGTCAATATTTAGTAAACACCTGGAAAATTTATTCAGAAATGCACATTCACCCATTTTATATATATATATATATATATATATATATATATATATACACACACACACACACACACACACCCTCAAGTTCCACATTCATTAAATTTTCTTTCTTTCCTTCCTTTTTCTCTCTGTCTTTCTTTCTGTGCTGAGGATTAAACCCAGGGCTTCACATTAGACTACACATCATCCAGACTTTTTTATTTTGAAACAAAGACTCTCTAAGTCACTAAATTGCCCGGCCTGGGTTCAAACTTGGAATCCTTCTGTCTCAGCCTCTCTGAGTGCTATGCTCAGAAGTGTGCACCACCATATCAGGCTAACTTTTTTTTTGCACAGGGAATTGAACTCATCACCTCATATTTGTCAGGCAGGCACTGTGCCACTGAGCTGTATTCCCAGCCCCCTTCATTTTTTTCAAAACAATGCTGATGACTACATTAAAAGTCTGTTAAATTCAATATCTAAAAAATTAATTCTGGTCTCCAATTCCTAAATTTATTCTTTTCCTGTTCTAATTATCTCACTATGTTTAGCATCTGGAAAAAGAAATGAGTGCTGCAATATATAATTAGTAAATTATTCTTAGCTGACTGACTCATGTAGCAGCAGTTAGCAATTACAGTCCATAAAATGCATATTAAGTTTGCTGTTTTAATACTCTGAAATAATGGACCCTATTCTCTCTGTAAACCAAAGTAAAGTTGCATTTAAAATGTCATTAGGATGGTTTTATCCCATTAGCTCACACGTGAAAAACAAAAGTTCCCCAGACAAAAAGTTTCACAACTTCAAAATGCTGGTATGCATGACCTAAGATGGGTCAAGAAGAAACTATTCCCAATAGTGGAAAGCAAGTTCCCCTTCACAAAAAACAATCTCACCACCACACCACTTGGAACCCCCAAGCCACCCACCCTGAAGGACATTCAGAGCTCTGGCCAGGGTTAACAGCTCTGCTTTGGCCCAAAACACTGTTCAACAGAAATATAATGCAAGTTACACGTATAATTTTAAAATTCCCAACAGAAATGTTAAAAAATAAACATAATGGTTGGAGGCGTGGCTCCATGATACAGTGCCTGCCTACCATGTGCAAGGCCCTGGGTTTGATTCCCAACATCACTAAATTACTTATTTAATGTGTAGGTAAAATTAATTTTATTTAAACCAATTAACCTTAAATATTACTTTAACATGTAATCAATATTTTGACATCATTGTAACCTATCTTATTCTTTGACAGTTAGGTCTTCAAAATCTGGCATTGTGTATTTACAACTCAACTCACACTAGCCACATTTCAAGGGTTCAGTAACTGTAAGTAACCAGTGACTACCTTATTAGGCAGCATAGCTTTAGAATGGTCACTTCCTGAGTGGCACATGTCTGCAATCCCAGCTTCTCAGGAAGTCGAGGCATGAAGATCAGAAGTTCCAGGCCAGCCTTGGTAACTTAGCAAGATCCTATGTCTAAATTAAATTACATTAAGCTAGGTGTGGTGGTACATCTGTAAACCCAGCACTGGGGAGGCTGATGGAAGAGGACTCTGAGTTTCAGTCCAGACATACAATTTGGCAATAGCTCATCTTAAAAATAAAATAAGGCTGAGGATTTAGCTCAGCAGCATAAATGCCTGCCTGGCAAGCACAAGGTCATGAGTTCAATCCCCAGTACCAAAATCAACAAATAAAACAAGGCTTGAGATGGTAGATGGTAGTAAAGTGCTTGCCTAGCATGCATGAGGCCATAGATTTAATCCACAGCACCACAAAAAGAAAAAGAAAAACATGAAAAATAAAGGAAAACTGGTTAATTTTGGCTGATATTTTGGATAACTCTGGCTACAGTTACTAACTCTAGTTAATGCATTTTCTACCCTTGAAAATGATTATCATTCTGCTGGAAGACAGCCATTTAGTAAATCACTACCATAAATGTGCTACACTTTAGCAAAGGTCAATAAAGAAATATCCAACATCATTTCACAGTAATACGCTTACATATATATCAACATTTCCATTTAAACACATGTATAATTTTACCACACTTTACACATATGTGTGTATTCCTGAAAAACTAAGTTCAGAGTTTCTTCAATACATTAAAGGTGCAAGTATTTTAAAGAAAAATCAAAAACATACCTTGGTCTGTTTAGTAAACTTTTTAAAAGAATACTACTAAATGAGACTAGGGACTTCATTGTGTTCACCATTCTATCCCCAGAGACTAACTAGCACAACGTCTGGCACACAGTAAGCACTCAATGCATTGTTTAAATGAATGAAGAAGTTTCTTAAAACAAAGGTAACATATATAGAGAGAATGTCACCAATAAAATACCACCAATACCACCCAAGCCCAACAACTACCACCTGTAGCACATTCATGTATAACAGGAAGTTAATGCATCCAAAATGAGCAGATCTTCATTCACTCAAACCTGGCCTTTATTTTACACGCCAATTTCTGCCTTCATTCAATAAACTACAGTAACAAACACAAATTTTGCTATGAAGGGAAAGAGGAATTTAAGAGGGGAAGTTGCTGATTCTTAAATGAGTAGTTCAGGAAGACTTCTCCAAGGTGACATTTGAAGGTGACACATGAAGGAGAATAAAAGGAAGCAACAACTCCTGGCCAATATTCTGGCATGAAGATGAATGCTACTACAAAGCTGAGCGTGGTGACTCATGAGGCAGGAGGATTGTTGTGAGTTTGAGATCAGCCTGAATGGCATAGCAAGACCTTGTCTCAAAAAGACAGAGAGAGAGAGAGAAAGAGAGAGAAGAGAGAGAGAAAACGAACAAAGAGAAAGAAAGAAAGAAAGAAAGAAAGAAAGAAAGAAAGAAAGAAAGAAAGAAAGAAAGAAAGAAAGAAAGAAAATTACACGCCAGTGGTGGTGGCACACAAATCTTGTCCCAGGTAGAGAAGAGGCTGAGGTAGAAGAATCCCTTGAGCCATAGAGAGTCCAAGGCCACTCTGTACAACATAGTGAGACCCTGTCTCAAAAATAAGTAAATTAAGGTTCCTATTCCAAAGGGTGAACAATCAGCTGAGTCTTGGGATATAAGGAATGCTTGCTTACCCATGAGAATAAAAACTTTCTACCAGGCAATGTCTACAACTCTTCAGTAGCCATGGTACCCCCACCCCCACCCCTGAGAAGCTCCTCAGCAGGCATCTCCTGTACTCTGCTCTGTCTTTCACCATCCTACCTGAAGAGGGACCCTTATCAATAGCCTAAAGGCATTCAGCCAAGACAGGAATCAAAAGCAAGCTTCAAAAGGGCCTTCATCAAAAGGTTGCTACTTCTGGTAAAGAGATAGGGAAACAGGGCCTAATGTTCTCTCTGGCTGGTGACTTGACCACACTGAGAAGCCCTGCTGGGTCAGCCTTGTTTTTTCTCCCCCAAAGAAAAGAAAGTTCAGCCAGACATGGTGGTGCATGCCTGTAATCCCAGCACTTAGGAGGCTGAGGCAGGAATGCTGCAGGTTTGAGGCCAGCCTGGACTACAAAGTGACTTTAAGGACAGCCTGAACTGCTAGTGTAATCCTGTCTCAAAAAGACACACACACACACACAGAGACACACACACACACACACAGAAAGCTCAAATATGACAGGCACTAACTGCCAAAGGAAGTCTAAGAAGAATAACCACATTATGGGATATTTTTAGCCTTTCTTTTCATAAATGTTTTGTTACTGCTTTCCAAATAATTCTAAATCTTGCCCAGGAGTTCAGGGGCGTAACTGCCAATTTCCAGCATACACACACACAAAAATAATAATTCCAAATCTCACAAGTTAGCCAGAAGAAGAAATGCAGTAAATAAGTACTACTCAGGAGGCTTTGTAAGACTGGGGACTAATTTTCTTGAAATTAATTTAAAGCAATGTGCTTAAATTCACTTAAAGGAATGTGCTTTTATGAATCCTGCTCATACAAACATAAAATTCTCACTGATTAAGACTGTGTGAAGGACTGGGGATATAGCTGAGCAGCATAGCACCTGCCTACTAAGTGCAACATCCTGAGTTCAATTCCCATTAACAAACAAAACAAACAAACTAAAAACTGTGAAAACGGACTCTATCAGACACATGGACTCTGCGTCAGGCAGAATGGCTGGTGGGGAACTTATAGCCATACCAGTAGCTCAGGGACAAAAAGTCAGCATTGCCCAAACTCCTTCAGTGTCGTGAACTGCTATGCTAATCCCCAGTAACCTACCCCAAAGCTTCTGTGGACACTAAGAGAAGGCCACTTATTACTGTTGCCTCTAATAATAACCAAATAAAGAGCCATAACATTACCAATAAAGAAAAAACCCAAAGAGCAAAGTTGAGGCTTGCTATGTGGCATGTTTCAGTCATGCCTTACTTAAAAATTGTCTTTTTTTTTTAAAGCTTACAGTACTGGGCATTGAAGCCAGGACTTCTCACTAAGCTAAATCTCTAGTCTTTTTTTTATTTTTTAATTTTGAAACAGGGTCTCCCTAAGTCAGTAAGTTGCCGAGACTAGGCTTGATCATCCTGCCTTAGCCTCCTACAGTACTGGGATTAAAAGGGTTCACCACCAAGCCCATTATAAATACTTCTTCAGTATAATATTTTAAAACTGTGGGTGTTTCTGAAGACAACTTCACCTTTTCTGAGATTCTCAACTAATTACTTCCAGAGCAAAAATAGTGTCTCATTCCCTTATTCCTGCTAACTATCAAAAGTTCAGGAAGAAAGATGATGGCTGTAGCTAAGAGGTAAGAAATTCTGTAACCCATCACAGGGATAGCTTTAGGCCCTTCTATTTTTGGCAGTCTGAATGTGTCCTGTATGTATTGGTAGTTTCATTTTGTTGGGAGATTGGAAAAAGATAAAAATTACAAATTCTAGGCTGGTTATGGTGATGCATACAAGGTGGTGAGGAGGGAGGAGAGCTTCAAGATCAGCTCCATGGTGAGTTCAAGGTCAGCCAGAACTACATAAGGAGACCCTGTCTAAAACAGACAACAAAAAAACTACAAATTTCAGAACTGTTGATACTGCTGGTCTGCTTAAAACTACAATTAAGTGAATCCTTTGAAATAAAGTGAACCCACAAACATAAATGATGCACTGTAATGACAATATGCAAGAGTAAAAATTTTAAGAAACCCCTAATTTACAGACATCCTTATTTGCAAAGGGAAAATGAAATTTTAAACTTATTTTTATGCTGAGAATCAAAAGGAAAGTGTGATTTGAGTCAGAAAATCCAAGTCCAAATCTTCCTGCTAAGTGTGAACCGTTATAAGTTATTTAACAATACCTCATCTTTTATTATGTTTCAGAAGGTTCTTCAGACAATAGTGACAGAATACCTTTGAAAATGGTAATGATACAATTACTATCAAGCCAGGAGATTGTTCATTCTTTTAACTAGTAATTATGGAGAAACTATTATGTCAGGTCACTACCTTTTCCTCCATTTTTCTAAAGACAAGAGGGGCAAGGAATGGTGACACACACCCATAATCCCAGCAATGGGAAACAGGGTCGGGGAGGGGGCGGTTGCGGCTGGTGAATGGCCCTGAGTTCCAGGCCAGCCTGGGCTTCATAGTGAGTTCAAAACCAACCTCAACTACACAGTCAGTACGGCCCTGTCTCAAAAAAAACAAAAACTCTCACACACACACCCAGACAGAAAGAGAAAGAACTAGAGGGCTAAGAATGTAGCTGAGTACTACTAGGTCACTTGCCTAGTATGAGCAAGGCCTTGGGTTGATTGACACCTAGCGTA
Organism: Hydrochoerus hydrochaeris; assembly: GCA_004027455.1. NCBI lineage: Eukaryota > Metazoa > Chordata > Mammalia > Rodentia > Hydrochaeridae > Hydrochoerus > Hydrochoerus hydrochaeris. Next base: position 70,567 of record PVLA01002323.1, on the reverse strand, counting down.
AGAGAAGGAGAGGGGTACAAGACAAAATAATAAAGAAAATAATAATACTTTCTTTATGTCTTTAAGGTTTTTGTTATTACTTATGTTCCCTTGCCTGGCAAGAGAAGAAAGAAATTTCTAATCCCTTCTCCCCACCCCTTCCTCTTCATCCTGTATTCACCACAAACATCTTGGTTTCTCAGGATATTTTCAAGAGTTCTATAAACCTCATTTTCCTAGCTTTTCCACCAGGTGGTACAGCATCAAAAAGAAAAAAAAAAAAAACAGTATTATCAATAATTGATCCTGGGGCAACATCTTTCCATCTTTCTAGACAAAAGATCTTTCACTGCTAATCTTATTTTTATAATCATAAGCTTAATCAAATGAAGACTTATCTGACCTTATATAAAATAAAATGTTTTTTGTATAAGTTTTACTTCCTTATTCAAAAATCTTCTAGGAGACTTAAAAGACTCAGTCACTTCTTTAAATAAACCAAAATGCCCATTAAAATTCAGAGTTTAGAAATTTTTCTCCCTACCAAATAATTCCTGTAACCTGGTACGTTGCATATATTATGCTAGAATGGGAAATATACAGGTAAAGGGGCTTCAGAGCATACATACTGAGCTTTTCAAGTCAAAACTAAAACTTACTGTCCCGACTTTCAGCACAATCCTTCAGAATACATACTGTATTCATGCTTTGCTAATTCTTAAAGCCACACAAATACATGTGTGTGTAGATATATATATAAAACAAATAAACATGCTAGAGGATAAACTACTGCATATAAATAACATAAAAACCCTATATGTACATAAACTTAAAAAAAAATGTTTACTTTAAAAGCACTAAAGGGTCCTCACCCAATTCCAACCTGGATATTCCAACTCTTGTAAAGGAGACTGTCATGCCTGCAGAATCTAAGAACTGGCAAGATTCCTGGAGACTAAGGCCAGCTTCTGGACTAGACTTCAAACTAGCACAAGCTTGTTTCCACGTGTCAAATGGCAACAGCAAAGTAAGTGGAAGGAGAAAATATAAAGTAGAGAAGGAAAAGAAAGGGGAGACCAAGAGATAGAAAAGCAAAGTAGAAAACAAAAGGACTTGCCACTTTTGCATAACAGAAGGGAAGGGAGGATTCCATTTTCCAAATTCGTGCCATTTAGCACGCTCTTGACTGAGAATAAGAGATCATCCTTTAGGCTGAGAAACACACCATAAGGGCCCTTGTCTTCACTCTTGCCCTTCACCATCCTTCCTTCCTTCCCCTTCTGGTTGGGAATTTAAGAGGCCGAAAAGACTGCAACTTTCGAATATTAGAAAGCAACCTGACCCCAGAAAGTGGCTCAATAAAACTTGAAAGGTCTGGCAAAGACAGTCTAGACAGATTCCCTCCCCGCTACCAGAAAAACATCACACCGTCCGATTCCTAGACTACTTTTCTTGCTTCAAGTCTCCAGGACTGTGTGATGGAAAAGTCTGCTGCGCGCCTGTTGTTTTTTAAGAGCAGCACGTCCGTTCCATTATAGCCTTCTCTAATCTAATGTGAGCTCGGCCTACTGGCCTAGCGCCCTGGTGCAGCTCCCGGGGCCAGGAAGCCGCGGGTTCAAGGGCCAGCCCTGAGTCCGGCCCAAGTGCGCCGTCAGGAAGGCCTCCGGAAAAAAAAAAAAAAAACCGCCGGTCAGGCCCGTGCAAAACTGGCACAAGTCCCCTTTCAATCTTCCCCCAATTTATGCTTCCCACGACATGCTTCCTCCAAAAAAGAAACCGGCCCAAAGTTCAGCTTTCACTAGCTAGTTTCTACCTAGCACCAGAGCTTGTTTGCAAAACATGCGGGCACCCACACCTTGACTTTGCAGGGAATGAACACAGAGCCGGGATTTGGTGAGCGCCTACTGCCGTCCGGCCCGCGTGGCCCAGGCCCCCCTCCCCCACCGGCGCGCCCTGGAGGAGCGGGGTTGTGTCATCACCACCGCCACCACCGGTTCGGCCCCCGAGCCACTCAGAGGCCACAAGCCATCCAGCCGACGATCACGAAGGGTAAGCGCGCGACCGACGCCGGGCCCAGCAGGCACGCGGAGGCCGACGCCTGGGTCCGCAGCTGCCCGTCCGCCGCCCGGGCCCGGGCGGAGGCGCAGGGGCCCTCCGGCGCGGAAGGCAGCAGCCAACCGGCCTCCCCGCCCTTCCTCCCGCCGCCTTTGCCCACAGGCACGGGCTCCGGGCACAGTCCCGGGACTCAGAGGACAGAAGCAACTTTCCGGCGCCCTCTTCCTTCCCGGCGAGCATCCCCGCGCGCCCCCCAGAGACACGTGGAGCCCTGCCCGGGCGCCACTCACTTGCTGGCCGGCGCGGGACTTGCCCTGAGGCGCCCTCCTGAAGAAGGAGGTCCTGGCGGTGAAGAAGAAGTCTTCGGCGTCCTCCTCCAGGCTGCTGTAGCCGCTGCTCATACTGCTGGTCCCGGCGCGCAGGCGGCCAGGCAGGGGGCGCGGCGCCCGCCTGCCCGTCCGCCCCGCGAGGTCCCCGGCGCGCGCCCCAAGCCCCGGCGGACCGTCCGGCGACAGCTGCAGCCGCCGCTCAACCGGCAGTCTGGGCCACTCCCGCCGCCCGCCCCGCCGGGCCCCGCGCGGTCCGGCCCCCGGAGCGCCCCGCCCCGCCGACACGGCCCCGCCCCCGCCGGCTCAGCCCCGCCCCGCCCGGCGGCCCGCGGCTCTCCGCAGCCGCAGGTGGCCCTGCCCGCCCGCACCTCCCGGACGCGCCGCCGTGGGGCGTGGTTCTGCCCTACGGGAGAGCCTGGCTCGCGGGATGAGTCCGGCGGAGCTGGATTTGGAGTCGCTCCCCCCACCTCCCGGAAATGGCAAATTCCTCTATGAGCAGCCGGCTCGCCCCCGCTACGCTAGCCGGAGTCCTGACGGGGGCGGGACCGGGGGCGCAGCGGGGACCCTTCGCCCGGCGCGTCGGCTTCGGGTGCCTCCGATCCCCAGCCCAGCGCGCCCCGCAGCTGCCACGCCCGCCACGCCACTTTCCGGAGGCTGAAAGTTCGCCGATGAGTGGGAAGATAGCTACGGGGTGGAGTTTATTTGAATGAAAACATCCTTTCTGCCTGTTCGCTCGAGCCTGGGGTTTACCCTCTTCCTGCTTAGCAAACGCCCCTTCCAGGAGGACTAGGGCCAAGGCCGTTGTGACTTTAGGAGACATTTGAAACCGCGCAAAGTAGTTCCTTAGAGGACCATCAACTACTTCTAATTACATATGCTTTGTAAATGACCCTTCCACAGCTTTACACTGTGGCCTCTTGCAAAGAAGGGGTGAAATAGTGAAGGTAGGGGAATCGGAATTCTGTGCACCGGCGAACAAAAAAAGTACATTTTTCTTAAAATCCTTCCAGTGAGCTAATCCTCTTTTAAAATGAGAATTTCCCCTTCAAACCACCTGAGGGAACCAGTCTTTTGCACCTTGGTGTTAGCAGATTGATTTAAATCCTACTAATTTCTCTGCGGAGATCTTGACCGAACAGGAATTGTTTTTATGCTAGGCACAACTATACATGCAGGTTTTAGCAGCTGTTTCATTAATATGGAAAGAAATGAGTTTTAAAAAACCGGAAGTTTTTACCCTTAAACTTTCTCTCACCTCTTCACCCTCCTCAGCACACAACTCCGTGAGGTAGTTAATGCTATTCTATGGCAGCTTTGCATCTAGACAGCAGCTGAGGCTGAGAGGAAGGTGAACTGTATGTAGGCTACTACACTGGGATCTCTCTGCTTTGCTTTCTGCAGCTAATAAGATCTTCACTGTAGCTTTTACCGTGTAGCTCCTCTGGGTTCTCTACCTGGTGCGTGGTCTCCCGAACCGGAGATGATAGGAAAAATAAATTTTACTCTCAGGCTAAAAGGCGACTTGCAAACCTGCCTGCCTTTCCTGCAGGCCTTCACAACCCCTTGCACAATACTCTGTTACTCCAAGTAACTCACAGCTCCAGAATAGCAGCCCGTTTTATAAGGCCTACATTAAAGGCTTTTTCCAGCCACACAGCTACTGAATAATTATAAAACAAGAATTCTGACTCTCCCTGTGTGTGCCATGGAAAGGGAAGAGAATGATTCATTTACTTTATGAAAGAATTTTCTTACTTGACTTCTATTATTTCATTATTTTAATGTTAACCATACTGCACTAATACAATTTTTATAAAGTACTCCAATTTAAGAGTCATATATAGGTTAAAGAATCTGAGTGTGTTTTACTGTAGATAATAAAAGATAGGGTATATAATCTTACCCTTTAAATTATTCAAAGTCTCTGAGTACTTTGAAGAAAAAATATTAAAAGGAAAGATACATTTAAACTATTTACGATCCACCACACCATAAAAAAATTTGTGTTTTGTTGGTTTTTCTTTTGAGACTCAGTGTTGCTGTACTGTGTAGCCCAAACTGTCTCTTGCATGCATCTCCTGTGTGGTGAGATTACAGATGTGTGTCACCGTGACCAACTCAAAATTATTTTTTCAGCCAAGCATTGTGGTTCTCCCCTGTAATCCCAGCACTCAGGAGGCTGAGGTAGGAGGATTGCTGTGAGTTTGAGGCCAGTGGAAGCAGGGATTACTTTCATGCTATATTTTAAACTCCAAAAGAACTGAATTTTTTAAAAAAGTGGTGGTACTGGAGATTGACCTGAGGGCCTTTATACAGACCTGCATCACCAGCCCAATTTTATTTTTTATTTTGTTATTTTTATTTATTTATTTATTTATTTATTTATTTTGGTACCAGGGATTGAACTCATGACCTTGCACTTAAGCAAGCAATTGTGCCACTGATCTAAACCTCCGGCCCTTATTTTTTATTTTGAGGCAGGATCTCAGTCACAAAATTGCCCATGCTGGTTTTGAACTTGTGGTTTTCTGACCTCAGCATCCCAGAGTGCTAAAACCACAAACATGCATCACCACAGCTGGTTAAATTTTTTATGTTTATCAACATATCAGAATCATTATAATAGAAACCAAAGGGCTGGGGATTTAGCTCAGCGGCAAGCGGCATAAGCGCTTGCTTGGCAAGTGTGAGGTCCAGAGTTTGATCCCCAGTACCAAAAAAAAAAAAAAGAAACCAGAGTCTGAGGCTGTAGCTCAATAGTAAAACATCTGGAGTATGTACAAGCCCTAGTTTCAATCCTGGGAAGGACAGAGGGGTGTATGAAGTGATTAAAAAATGAAGAAGCACTGTTTTTATGCAACAAAAAAAGAAATAAATAAGTGAAAGGAAGAAAGAATTGGCATTCTAGGGTCTAAGCAGTGTGTCACAGACCTGCAATCCCTGCAATTAGGAGGCTGCAGCAGGGGGACTGCAGCAAGTTCAAGGCCAGCCTGCGCTACTGGGCTACATAGTGAGTTCAAAGGCAGCCTAACAACACAGTGAGACTGTCTCAGAAAAAAAAGAATTGGAATGTTTTCTAAAAGCAGCATAATAATCACAGTCAACATTTTTCCTGTAGTATTTGTAATAAAAATATTAAGACTTTTAAATTTTTGGCTCATGAAATTAGTAAAAAATTCAAAATGTCATTCTAAGCAACTAGATATTTTTAACATTTAAAATTCAGGGAAGGGATAGAATAAATAAAATATATGTAGTCAAGTTCAGTTTTTAAAGAACCTTACTGTCAAACAACTAAATTTGTAAATGGACTCTTGTCACTGTAAGTTTTTCAGGGATACAAAAGCCTATAGATTTAAATTTCTAGCCTAGTAAACTTTTATTCCTATGTTAAATGGAATAAAACATGGAAAATTCAAGAGACTAGAGAGACTGTGGGAGAATAAGGCAAAATTTATTTTAAGTGTACACTGACTTAGCAGACTTGTGTCTGGAGAGTAGAGCCCTAGGCTGGGTATGGTGGCACATGCCTGTAATCCCAGCATTCAGGAGGCTGAGGCAGGAGGATTGCTTTGAGTTCAAGGCCAGCCAGGGCTACAAAGTGAGATCAAGGCCAGCCTGAATTGTGAAACCATGTCTCAAAAAGACCAAAAAAAAAAAAAAAAAGAGCTGAGCCCTAAACAAAGGAAGAGCTCCATTTTATATATGTCGCCGAGGGGGTTGGCCTAGTGGCATGTAATTTGGGGGTGGCGAGCAGAACAAAGGCAGTCTGTCAAACTGTGCCCAGTGGTCTTGGTCTGGTAAAAACAGGATGAGAATAGGAGATTATAAAACTTTATTTACAAGGGACAGAATTACTGCTTTTATCCATATTAGAACAAAGAACAGCAGCCATAAGGAAGAGAAAGATTGGAAAAATTTGGCTTTCTCTTTTTAAGTCCTGTTTCAAAATGAATATATTTAAAACTTAATAAATATACTCAAATATTATAGACACACATGCATATTTTATTGCTTTGTCTTTTACATTGAATCATTTCTTTTATATTAATATAAAAGGGAGGCTTTATTAAAAGGGTTTTGTTTTGTTTTGTTTTGTTTTTTGGACCAGGAACTGAACTCAGGCGGGACCTTGTGATTGCCAGGCAGGCTAAAAGGGTTTTTAATGGCATTGCTGAGTGAGTGTTCCAGAGCGTCACTCATGCTATACAAGGGCTCTACCACTGAGCTGTCTCCTCAGATAAGTTTCAACCCTTTTTGTTCATCAGATAACTAATCATGAAAAAACAAATTCTTTCCAGGCATGGTGGTACATGCCTATAATCCCAGCACTCAGGAGGCTGAGGCAAGAGAATTGTTGCAAATTTGAGGCCAACCTGTGCCACAAAGTAAGTTGAAGACCAGCCTGAACTGCGTAGCGAGACCCTGTCTAAAAAAGACCAAAAAAAAAAAAAAATGGGGCTGGGGATTTAGCTCAGTGGCTTAAGCGCCTGCCTGGCAAGCGCAAGATCATGAATTCAATCCCTAGTACCCCCACCCCCAAAAAAAGGTCTCATGTAGTTCAGTCTGGCCTCCAACTCACAGCAATCCTCCTGCTTCAGCCTCTTAAGTGCCAGAATTACAGGTGTACACCACCATACCCATTTACAAATTCTATAAATGTGATTATTCATCAAAAAGTTTAAATTATATTCAGAGTCTTTAATGAATATCCAAGTCCACAAATAGTAAAAATAAAGCTTACAATTTGACTAAATATATTTTAAAGTAAAAGTTTTCTTCTGTCAACTTGTCCTAATAAAGATAACAACATTACAAAGGAAAAGTTTTCTGAATTTTACTATGTAAAAATGTAAATGTCTTTACCATACATACAATGTACATACCTAAAATATAAGAAAAAAACTGAGGGAAACATTGGCAACATAAATGGCATAGGCTGATATTTAAAATATAAAGAACTTTCATCTGGGTGTGGTGGCGCACGCCTGTAATCCCAGCACTTGGGAGGGTGAGGCAGGAGGATTGCTGCAAGTGTGAGACCAGGCTGAGCTACAAAGTGAGCTCAAGTTCAGCCTGAACTGCATAGCGAGACCCTGTCTCAGAAAGACAAAAAAAAAAAAAAAAAGAATAAAATATAAAATAAAAATAAAATACAAAGAACTCATGCAAATCAACAAAAATATTGAAAAAATCTCTGATAGAAAATAGGCAAAGTATAGGACAATCAGTTCATAAAAAGAAAAATATATAGCCTCATAGCAGATCACAGACCTTTTATCCCATGTAGTTGGAAGGCTATAATGAGAATCACAAGTTTAATACCAGCCTAAGCAAATTGCAAGACCCTGTCTCAAAAAAGAAAAGAAAAATATGAACTTATCAGTCACTTATATACCTTCATACAAATATGCATACTATGTATGTATATAAAACATGGGAATGTGAACATGCACATGCACATATTTTTGTGGAACTGAGGGCCTCATACTTGCTAGGCAAGTACCCTGTCACTGAGCTATATCCTGATCCTTTTTTCATGTCTATATATTTGGAGCAGGGGGTACCGGGAATTGATTTCAGGACCTTGTGCTTGCCAGGCAGGCACTTACGTGGCTGAACTGTATCCCCAGCCTCTTTTTATTTGAATAAAATTGTGATAAATTGCCCAGTTTGGCCTGACACTTATAATTCTTCTACCTCAGCATCTAAAATAGCTGAGACTATAGGTATACTCCAGTGTGTGTGTGTGTGTGTGTGTGTGTTTTGGGACTCAAATTCAGGACCTTGTGTTTACCCAAACACTTGTTTCACTGAGCTATATCCTCGGCCTCAGATATGCTTTATTATACCTGGCTAATCGTCTATATACTAAAACATCCATTCAATCAAATGTTTATTAAGCATACACTCTCTGTCAGTGATCTCAGCACAAAAGGTAAAAATTCTTTTTCTGATGGGGCTTATATTTTAGTAGGGTTGAAAGGAGACAGGCAAATAATAAGAGAATTATCTAGTGAGTTAGGAGGAAAAAAGCACTCATATAAATCATTAAAAGATAAAGAATTTTTTTTAATAGACTGGTTGTTGACAGCCTTGAATTTGCAATGATCCTCCTGCCTCAGCCTTCTGCGCAATAGGATTACAGGTGTAGGCCTCTATGCCTGGCTGGCTCATCTTTTCGAAGGGTCCATTTGATTATTGCATAGACTAAACTGTTAAGGATTATGAAAATTCAAGCAAATAAAACCACCATTTTTCACTCATGAGATGGGCAAATGTTATATAAACAAGTCATGAAACTGCATTACACAGTAATAGGATCACATCTGTGTAACTAATCATAGATAATGTTCTCAGTGTGCCAAGAGCTAAGAGAAATTATCAGGGAGACTTAGCATAAAGGCCACAGTCACAGATAACTACTATCTTGGCACCTGGATGACAAAAAGCCTGACTTTGTGGATCAGGAGGAACCTGCATTTGAATGATAACACTGGCACTTACTCTGTGTGACCTCTCCACTGCCCACTCTCCTCTGCATACCAGAGGCTGAAGCAGAATCTTCCCTGAGCTACATCCCCTAGCATTTTTACTTGTTTGCCTATTTATTTATTATTTATTTTGAGGCAAGTTCTCACTAAGTTGCTAGGTTGTCCAGGCTAGGCTTGACCCTGAGGTCCTCTAGCCTCAGTCCCATAGGGTGCTGGGATTACAGTTGTGAGGCACCATGCTTGGCTTTTTGTGTGACCTTTAATAATTCAATCAGCTCTGCAGGTTCATCATCAGTAGAATGGGAATAACAATGTCCCCATTTTACTCTCTGGTTTTTTATAAGAATAAAATGACAGAAATCATATAAAGACATAGTCATAGAATAGGCAAAGCAGATACCAGTTTTTCTTACCCTAAATGTTAGACTTTGTGCATACTCAACATCCGTTACTCATTTCTTCCTTGTTAACTAAGTAAAGACTAGCTTCAGAATTCTCTCCTGGAGGTTCTATCCCGACTCTGTGTAAGGTTAGATGTTCAGTTAGTTAACTCCTCTACCAGAGTGCTTTAGGCCTTGGCAGTTCTCACAGAGCCAGGAGGGAAATTGTGCTGAGTGATGTTTGCAGAAAGTTCCCTCACCTTGAAAAAGACATCCCCCAAACCTAATTCTTAGTCTGGCATGGTAGCACAAACTTGTAATCCCAGCACTCTAGGAGACTGAGGCAGAAGGACTGCAAATTCAAGCCAACCCTGAGCAATGTAACAATTTAGTAAAATCTTGTCTCAAAAAAAATAAAAATAAAAATAAAAAGACTGGGGATGTTGCTTGATATAGCTCAGAATAAAGGCACTAGATTGCTGTAAAGGCCCATTACCAAAAAACTAAAAACAATTAACCTCCTCTTCCAGTAGACTTTGCATGTCTGCTCTTGGAACCTGGGCATTCTACAGCCACGTTCAGTCAAAACTGACACCCTGAAGATGACTGAGCAGAACAACCCAAGGAACCTTCAAGGGTCTTTTTTTTTAATGGTGTCAGGATTGAACTCATGACCTCATGTTTGTCAAGCAGGCACTTAAGCTGCCGAGCTAAACCCCCAGCCAAGGGTCTTTTTGTTTTATATCATTTTATGTTTTGAGACAGGGTCTTGCTATGTAGTTCAAACTGACCTTAAACTCACTGTGTAGCCCAGGCTGGCCTGGAATTTGCCTTGATCCTCCTGCCTCAGTCTCTTGAGTGCTGGGATTACAGATGTTCAATACCACACATTGCTTCCTTCTGGGGGTGGGGGAGCTGGGATGGCAGGGGTTTGAATTAACCAATTTCAAAGCTACCCTTGTGAGGACTTCTTGTTCTGTGAGATAATGATCTTAGCAAGATGTGGTGACACAACCCTGGTGTCCAAGCAATCCAAGAAGTAAGGCAGGAACCTAGGAGTTTGAAGCCAGACTGGGCTCTGTAGTAAGGCTCTTGCTGGGCATAGTGGTACATCCCTGTAATCCCAGCACTTGGGAGGCTGAGGCAAAAGGATCACAGCAAGTTCAAGGCCAGTCTGAGCTACAAAGTGAGTTCGAGGCCAGCCTGAACTGCATAGTGAGACCTTGCCTCAAACACACACATACATACACCAAAAAAACTCAATGCTGTCTATAGTAAGGCTCCATATTAAAATAAATGAATAGTTCTGATAGAAAGAAAGAAGAAAGAAAGAAAGAAAGAAAGAAAGAAAGAAAGAAAGAAAGAAAGAAAGAAATGGGTGCTAAAATTTCTCTCAAAAATTCTATTTCAAGAGCCAGGGATATAGCTCAGTGGCTCAGTGGCACTGCCTGATGTCCTGAGTTCAACTCCCAGTACCAAAATAATAATAATAATATTAATAATAATAATAAATTATATTAGGGACTAGTGGTAAATACCTATAATCTTAGCTACTGTGAAAGCTGAGAATCACAAATTTGAGGCCTGTCTAGGCAATACAGCAAGACCCTGTCTCAAGTCCTTTCCTTGCAAGTAAAAGGCCATGGATTCAATCCCCAGTACTGCACAAAGGAAAGAAAGAAGGGAAGGAGGGAAGGAGAAAGAGAGAAAAAAGAAAAATGCTTTGCTGCTCAAACTCAAAAGTAATGCAATTGGGTTACTTCAAGGCTAATACAAGATAGGCACTAAGGTAGCAGCACTGATACAATCAGTGTCTCTTCTGTTTGGTCACTTCCTATGGCTTTGACTGTTACCCTAGCAACTCCTATGTTGTTCATGATAGTGACAAAACTAAGCACTATAATAACTGAAGACACCACACCCAGTATGTCTGCTGGTTAAGGCCAGCTAGACTTATAGAAGATGAAGGAGGAGAATAAATGATCATTCCTATCTCTAGTTTGCCAACCTAACATACCTTGGATCTATGAGAATAAGCTGAAACAGTCCATGCGAAGTGTGAATATTGTAAAATGAACCTGACAATCTGGTGCCTGTGTCTCGGTAGATTTCATCATAGGCTTCCGCATTTCCTCATTACTGTGGTAAGAACTGGCCAAGGGAAAGCACGAATCTGATGAAAAAGTCCTTGATCACTGTACTTTGTCATGTTATATTTGTCTCAGACCCTCAAAACTCTTGACATAGTATTAACTCTCATCAGGTGATAATTACCCGTCTCCTTTAAAAGATAAACTAGAGGGAACTGGGTGTGTGGCTCAGTGACAGTTTATGAGAGAGGCTCCTGGGCGGTGGAAGAGCCTTATCCCAAATTTGGGAGGGTGAAGGAAGAAGAGGGAGCAATCTTTTTTAGCATTTATTTCTTTAAAGAAGAAAAAGTTGAAGTAAACACAACAAAATGTTAATGTGTATTTTATCTGGGTATTGCAAACACTGATTTTTAAACTTTTTCTAAATTTGTTGTATGCCTAGAATAGTTCTTAAGTTCATAGCATTTAAGTGTTAGAAGCTAAAGTGAGGATAATTGCAATTTTAAAAAACCATTGCATTTTAAATAGCACAAGGAACTTCATCTATGGATTGTGGAATAAGAGTAGGGGGTCTCAGACTTGCCCCTTCTGAAAACAAATCATAGCAGTAAGCCAGATATTCACTAACAATTTAATGAAAAATATTTTAAAATGGTAGTAACTGTTTCAGTTAGGGCTAGATGGGTAAAAATCAAATAGGAACTTTAGGGTGTTGCCATGGTATAAGAAAGGAAGTAAAGAAATTAGTACTTTCTGTTTGTTTGTTTTTAATCCTCCTGTTTTAACCTCTGAGTGCAGTGATTAGAGGCCTGTGCCACCACGCCCAGCTGCAAGTAGTACTCCTATGCATATTTAAAGGTTTCTTTTTCTCATGGAAATATAAACATAAAAAGACCAAAAATATTGTAGGGCAAAAATTAGTCTTAGATTGAGAAACTAAATATAGTATGTAATGATTGTTTAAAACAATTCTTTGGCTTCAATTCCCAGCACCACAAAAAAAAAAAAAAATCTTTTATTGGGGGCTTTACAGTGTAGTTTAATGGTATAATGGTTTTACCTACATTAGCAAGACCTTGGGTTCAATCTCTAGCACTGCAGAAATGTAACAAATAAAAAGATAAAAACTTTCCTTTAGAGATATAGCTTTGTAAAATTTTTGTAAATGTAATACCATACAAATCTACTGGAGTCTCAGATGTTCGTTGGTAATTTCCACTTTCAATTACCTAAGTAAAGATCACAGTTGAAGATTTACTTTATGATTTAAGCCAAGTTTTTTTTTAAAAAATGAATGAAACAGTAGAGAATTCTAGCTTCTTGTGGATGAGGAAAAACAAACAGCTTTAATGTTTGGATCATTTTGAAAAAGATCCAGGACTCCCCTTTGAAACTGAAGCTTAATCAGGTGGGTTATTCCTCAGACAGTTGGGAGTTTTACTGGATAACCACACTTTGCCCTCATTAAAGTACTAGTTTATTTAGGTTCATTGAAAAAGTCTTATGGGGAACAAAAAACCTGAAGCAGCTGGTGTTGTGTTTTTTAATTTCCAAAATATTAGTTCCCAGAGAAGATCCTTCAGATGAGGAAAGACTTCACCATCTATGCTTCGAGCTCTTGCTGTGTCTCAGCTTTCTGGGTGCTCAGTCTACAGGAAGTCATCCTCAGATGACCCTCCGACACCCTTCACTGCCCCAAGAAAGGTCAAGGTGGAGTCCATGTCACAGCCATGGTGACAAAGCAGTCCTAAGCGAACCCTGCTAACCACTGTGCAATACCGCCTTGGGGGCTCAACCCACTGAGGGTAAGGGTGAGGTTAGTCTGCCTCAGAGAAAATCCTGAAGGTTTCTGCCAGCCAGAAGGGATTAGCAGTGAACCGGTTTTTTCTCCCAGTGCAGATAATCAAAGCCAGGGCCTCATGCAAACTAGACAAGAGCTCTACCATTGAAATACGTTCTCAGCTTGCAGTAGAGTGATATGGAGAGTATTATAAGAAGGTACATGAGGGTGAGAGATATTTACTAGTCAAAGTTTAGTGCAGTTTTTGTTTTTGTCTTTTGTGGTGATAGGGATCAGACCCAGGGCTTCAAGAATGCTAGGCTAGTACCCTACCACAAAATCACACCTCTAGCCCCTACTCAGAGGGTTTTTTTGTTGTTGGTTTTGTTTTGTTTTATTATTGATACTGGGGGTTGAGCCTCAGACCTTCACACTGAACTATATCCAGCTTGCTTTTTTTTTTTTTTTTTTTTTTTTGGCAGAGGTTCACTAAATTCCTAAATTCTTCAGGCTGTACTCAAACTTTTGATCTTTCTGTCTCAGCCTCCCAGAGGGCTGGGATCACAGGCATGCCCCATCATGTCCAACTGCAAAGTTTTTAAATAAGAGAAAAAAATGTTTTTAGTCAACTGACCAAGACACTAAGCTTTCCAATATGTATTTTGATCAGTTCTTCCAACTAATTTTAGCCCTTCCTGAACCTCACTGATCATTAGGGCTTTTAGTTCTTTCGTTCCAGTTTTGGATCCACACAGAGAGAACCTGAATTCTTTCCTTGCCATGGAAACTTTGCCTAAATTTGGCCCCTTGATGCTGGTACTGTTTCTGCCGGCAGAGCTGTGGATGGAAGAATATGGCTGTCCTCACACGTCACCACCCACTTGTCTAGCGGTTGCTTCTCTACAGACATATTTATTTTGTAATTTAGGAGTAATAAAAGGACATTTGCTGAAATTTGACCTGATATTTCACTCATCTTAAGAGGCGGAGGGAGAAATGGACCATATCCTGTGACTAGATGGAACAATTGTCACAAATGCAAGGTACAGATCTGTTTCAATAAAGGATTATCTCTACCTGGAGAGATCTTTGAATCTCTCTATGACAACAGGTTTAGCTAAGTAGAAATCCTTCACTGGTACTGCTGTTGAAGAAAGGCATTCCAAGGAGATGTGTACCCTTATTTACAAGTAGAGACCTAATGGTAGATGCAGAATTTTTATTTTGGAGGGGCAGCTTAAACAGGGAAGCACACATTGTGTACAGAAAAACAGGACTGCTGATGGAGACCATTCAGCAAGCTCCTTCCACACTGTGCCATGTCAGTGCGATGCCACCCTTCTTCTTCACTACTGTGATACTGATGCATCCCTCACTAGGTCCATAGCACATGGAAATGGCACAAGACAGAAAAGAAATGCTAGACAGGTACCCGCCCTCCAAAAGGTTATGAGTTAGTTGAAGAGAAAAACATAACCTATGGAACAATTATATAATAATGTCAGAGGTTTGTGATTAGCCAATCAAGAAATCCAAGATGAGTGTTTTAAACTGTAACACAAAGATCAAAAGAAAGTGATAAGTTTAGGTCTGGAAATGCTTCAAAGGAGGTGGGATTTAGTTTGATTCTTAAAAGAGAGAAATAGAAAAAAGGTAGGCAGTAGGAAGTTAGGAAAAGAAAGGTCTGTTTGCAGGCTGCAACAAACATGCAACATTGAGAAAAATTAGAAATAAAAAAGTAAGAAGTTGGGGATGCAACTCAGTGACTGGATTCTATTCCCAATGCAGAGAGGGAGAGGGAAAAGGAGGAAGAAGGAAGAGAGATTGATTAATAAGAAAGAAAGAAAAAAACTGAAAAGAAAAATTGACCAGCTAGGTGACAATCAAGGACTTGAAAAGATAAACTCTCTGACTGATGTGTTTTGAATTTTTTTTTCTTTTTCTCCTTGAAATAAAATAGATTAAAAAAAAAAAGATAAACTGAGTAGGTAAGACTTTATCTGCCAGAAATTTGAAAACCGAACCAGGTAATGACCCTGTTAGCTGCTAAGGGACGCAGACACACTTCCGGGGCAGGGGTCAGGGCTGCTATTCCCAGGCAGGCTGGTTAATGGAGAAGTCAGAGTTGTCCTCTTTCCCTTCAGCTAAAACTCTTTGGAGAAACTTACAGGAACCAGTCAAGTTTGATGAGTCATTTTGATTCATTCTTTTAGGCAACTTGGAGTATACTTGCTCATTACAATGCTAACTTCTCTGCTAGAAAGTGCTTCAGTCCATCATCTTTGCTTTTTGAATATGTGATCTATGACCCTAAATTGATACTCAGAAGTGTACGCCTTATGGGCTGGGGATTTAGCTCAGTGGCATAAGCGCCTGCCTGGCAAGCGAGAGATCATGAGTTTGATTCCCGGTACCGCAAAAAAAACAACAACAACAAAAAAAGTGTACGCGCCTTAAATTGGGCATGTCGGCAGTGTGCCCTCTCCTCATGTGATTTCCTATATGAAAATGTATAAATTCCCCGGTAAAATACCCCACTCTCTCTGTTCCAGGAGAGCAGTGCCATCTTTACTTGCTACAAGTAATAAATCTCTCCCTACTCTTACCTTCTGTTTGTACTCATTGGGTTTGCAAGCCCTAAGATGTGAACCCATGGCACTGGGTTACAACACAAAGAAAAGAGGGTTGGGGGTTGGAGTAGGTGGGACCTGTGTTGTGACACCCATGAAGGGGAATAGAAAACAAGCTCCGATGCTGACTTGTGAAACTTCCTGTGGTCTAGGCTTTTAGACGTTGGGAAATATAATACCAGGCCCTTGAACTTTGCTAGTCACTGGTTGCTGTTGTCAAAAAACGAACAGAATTCAGAACCAGGCATGATAGTGCATGTCTGGATTCCCAACACTCTGGAGACAGAGGCAGGAGGATTTTGAGGCCAACCTGAGCAACATACGGTGTTCAGAGTCAGCCCGAACATAGTGAGACCTTGTCTCAAACAAACAAACAAGCAATCAAACAACAACAAATAGAACTCAGTTCCCACTACACTCACAAAGGTCATGTGATGTGGACAAGGGCAAGAAAGGAACTTTTTTCTTTTACATTCTTAGCTGCAATGGCTGGGACCAACCAATGGGACTGACAAAAAACATATGTACACAAGAGGTGGGGTGGGGGGAAAAGGTTGTCCACATACGAAATGGAGTTTCACTGGTAGAGGGAGTATGGGTTGCACAAACCTGACTAGAGCTGGGCATGGTGGCATGCTGCTTGTAAATGATGCTCAGGAGGCTGAGGCAGGAGGATCACCAAGTTTGAGGCAGACTGGGCTAGTAGCGATTGATGGCCAGCCTGAACTATACTGCCAAATCCTATCTCAAGCAAACAAACAAACCAAAAACAAACTGACTAACACATGTATGACAAATAAAGGTTTGGTAAAATTTTTCAGGTAGATTCAACCCATCAGTGTTAATAATTCTCATTCTCCTCTGACACAGGAGAGAAAGACACCTGTACAAAGGGAAATTTTCTTTACAAATGTAAATTTAGAGAGTTTTTCACCCCTGCAGTACTGGGGAGCAAACCAGGGCCTTGCACTAAGTAGGCACCTCCTCCTCAATTGAGGTACATCCCCTGTCCCGCAAAAGAGAAATTTATGCTCTAGTTTTAGTTTTCGACTTGAGTGTGCTATTCTTCAATTGCTTTTGGTTCAAAACAAGCCTCAAGTTAAGTCAGCATGTTTTGGAGTAGCATACTTCATCCCTTGCAACAGGGTATTGGAAACAACAAAACTACCAAACTCCTGTTGCCTCTTCAGCCTATGGCTTGCTCCATGACCTGTCAACTAAAAAAGAACAATTCTATCCAGATTGGCTATAGGAATTTCTAAAAAGGAATATATAACTATGTTAGTTATAATACTGTGTCCTCACCTTACCAAGTAGAATGCTTTGTGTTCATCAAGAGTAATTATTTTGTTTAAAACACAAAAATAATCATGTTATATTTGTGGAGATAAGCTGCATTAAATCACGTCTGTGGTAGCTTAGAAAATCGTGCAACATGATAGCAAGACAGAATATAACAGGCAGAGTCACAGGCAAATGACAGGAACTGTTTCAAAACCTGATTGTCGGGCCAGAGATATAGTTCAGCAGTATAGTTCCTGCCTGGCAAGTGCAAGGTCCTGAGTTTGACTCCTGGCACAAAACAAACAAACAAAAAATCTTGATTGTGGTCATGGTGGGTTACGCAATTGTCAAAATTTGAACTCTGTCCTTAAAAAGGGCAAATTCTATAGCATATAAGTTATACAGTGATTTTTTAAAATGGAGGAGTAATGAACAAAACAGGAAAAAGTATTTGCAAATTTTGTCACAAAGAACAAATATCCATGATCCATGAAGCATTTCCAAACATCTAGAAGAGTAATAACCAAAAAGAAGGGTGGGCAGTGGATGTGCGGGTGATCTGGCTGGGATATCTGTCACCCTACTGACTGCCCGGGTCAGTTCAGCTGACCTGGCCGGCTGGGAGGGTGACATCTTCCTCCCTCATCACTTCATGTGCGTCACTCCATAAGGTGCTCAGCTAAAGAGGATGACCACCCCATAGAGGAGGACAGTTTCCTCAGTCAGGGGTGTACCAGGAGCTGCGCTTCCCTGCTGCAACCTCCAAACAAGCTCTCAAGAATAGGCAAAAGAAGAGGTCAGACGGTTCACAGAATAATAAGTGAAAATAACTTTAAAAAAATAAAACAAAACAGTGCTAGGGATCAAACCCTGCAGTGCTCTGACACTGAGCTATATTCCCAGGCCTTTTGTTTTTTATTTTGAGAAAAAATTTCACTAAATTGCCTAGGCTGACCCCAAATTTGTGATGCTCCTGCTTAGCTTCCCAAGTAGCTGGGACTACAGGTGTACACCACTACACTGAGGGAAAAGAGCCCTTAAATATACAAAAAGTGCTCAACTTCACTCACAAAAAACACTGTCATGGTTTATGTCAGTGATCCCCAAGCCTCATGCAATTACACGTTTGTGATTGGTTCATTGTCTAGCCCTTGGATTGGTAGTGTGAGTACTACACCTGCCTAGGGGTGGAGCCAGGATATGATGTAATGGCAGGAAGAAGGCATGTCTCTCTCTCTTGCTAGTTAGCACTTGTTGTTTGCAGCTACCATGAACTGCAGCCCTGCCATGCCACCCTGCCTTGGAGCCATCTGAGTATGGACTGAAACCTCCAAGAAGTGTAAGAAATAAACCTTTCCTTCCCTAACTTTGGGCATCAAGTGTTTTGTCTCAGGAAGGAGTAAAAAGTAACTAAGACAAACACTATCAAGAACTAAAGATATAGCTTAGTGTTAGATCACTTGCTTAAAGTGCAAGAGGTCCTGGATTTGGTCCTCAGCACTAGAAAACTAAACAAAGCAAAGCAAAACAAAACAAAACAAAAACACACAAAGTAAAAGTACTAGGAGAGAGCCAAGCATGGTAGTGCTTACCTGTCATCCCAACACCCAGGAGACAGGAGGATCACCACATGTTTGAGACCAGCCCCAGCGTACATAAGTGAGTTTAAGATACAGTAGTGAGATCTGGTCTCAAACAAACAAGAAAAAATTAAAAGTGAATGGAAGCACTAGGAGACACCATTTTTTTCCTATCAAACTGATAACTGTTATTGAAAGTTAGAGGAAAGTTACAGGAATTCTCCCATATGGTTATTTGGAATGCAAGATGATTCCACTCCAAAGGAAGATACTCCAAAAAGTATCTAACAAATTACATGTTCATTTCCTCAATCTCAAGAACATACTGGCAAAAGCAAAATGCCCTAAGGTCAAGGTTATAATTGTACCATTGTTGTTGTTGTTGTTATTATTATTACTATTGTTTTGGTAGTATCAGGGCTTTTGTACTAAATTACATCCCAGCCCTTTTAATTATTTTTTTAATTTTTGAAAAATTTAAAATGTTGAAATGTCAAGTCACTAAATTTCTCTGCTGTGGGCTCAAACTTTTTATTTTCTTTCTTTGACTTCCCAGAGTGCTGGGATTACACATGTGCTCTACCATACCAGCAGATGCAATTACTTATAACAACAAAAAGATTGAAATTGGTTTGTAGATACAGCTCAGGGGTAGATCACTTGCTCAATCTGCATGAGGCCCTGGGTTTGATGCCAAAAACCATAAGAAAAAAAGAAAACAAATATCCATTTGTTGGATGACTCCTTAAATTGCATGATTGGCTAAACTGAATACTACGTAACCATAAAAAGACATCAGAACACTGTACATTGATATAGAATGACCTCTAGAATAAATCATCTATAAAGAGTAGTACAAAATTCTTTATGGTATATGTAAGAGGGTAAAATAGTCCACCTGCAATATATTTCCCTGGCATATTTACAATTAGCTATTCAGAAAATTTGAAGACTGCAGTCACAGGAATGGCTCTAAAAAACCCTAGCCTTTTGTAAAAGAAAACCGCATCTATCTACATTAGTAAATAGACGAAGACAGAGGCATTTCTATCTGATAGCCTCCCTTCTACTAGGACAGATCTTTCCACAAGAGGAGGTTAGGGTCTGACATCTGACCCAGAGAGAGGGCCACAGATGACTTTTACCTGGGAGATTTTATCTGCACAACAGATGCAGCCTGCTGTGAGCTCCTCTCTTTAACCTTCATAGACTGTGCCACCCCCGCTCTGCCCCGGAAACCCAAGTCCCACTGCTTGAATCTCTGGACAAAGGTCAGTCTAATACTCCAAAGCCTCAGGCATGTAATAACACTTGCTAGGTGTCCATTGTTGGTTTGTGTCATAGACTGAAATGATCAAACATTCAGAGGGAAAAGAGTAAACTTAAGACTTCCACACATATGCATGGGAAGGAGGGTTGAGACCAGGGCCTTAAGTATGAGTCAGACACTCTATTGCCTCACTACATCACCAACCCACAAAATTCCTTTTAAGAGAGGCCACAGAGCCGGGCATGGTGGTACATGCCTGTAATTCTAGCACTCAGGAGGCTGAGACAGGAAGATTGCTTTGAGTTCAAGGCCAGCCTGGGCTACATAGTGAGACCTTGTCTCAAAACACCAAACCAAACCAAACAGAAGCCACATAGCCAGGTGCTGTGCAGAACACCTGTGATGACAGCACTGAGGTAAGTCGAGACAGGAAGATCACAAGTCTGTATCCACTTGGACAACTTATCATCCTGTCTCAAAAGTTAAAATTAAGTATATAAATAAAAAGGTCTGAAGATGTAGCTCAGTAGTAGAATGCTCCTGGGTCGATTTTCCATAGCATATCAATCTCCAAACCATCCATCCATTTGTCAACAGAGGAATAAAATAAAGAGTAACAAAAATGAGTTATTTTCTTTTATTTGTCTTGTTACTGACACAAAATACCTGACACCCAAAGTTAAAGGGGGAACGGTTTATTTAGCTCACCTTTTGTGGAGTTTCAGTCCATAATCAGCTGGCTCCAAAGCAGGTGGCACATGGCAAACAGTTCATGGCAGCAGCAGACAGCAAAGGCAACAAAGAGCGAGACAAGCCTCTTTCTGTTCCTTACACTGTAACCAGTCTACTGGGATTATGATGGTGCCAATTGAATCAGTGGACTGATCCAGCAATCACTCACCCTTCATCCCAGGATTGCACCATGAATTAATCACATACTCAAGGCTCAGCCTAGAAAAATCTCTATGACTGCATGAAGCCATATGACCAAAACTGATACAGAGATTTAATTTGCAATTCCAATCAAAATTCCAGCAGCATTCCTCTCAGAACTAGGGAAAACAACTCTACCATTCATATGAAATCAGAAGAAAATCAGCATAGTAAAAGCAGTTCTGGGCATCAAGAGCAAAGCAGGAAGCATCACAATCCTGGATTTCAAGTTAGTACAAAGGTACAGTGATTAAAAACAGCTTGATACTGGGGCAAAAACAGACATGCAGATTAATGGAGGAGAATAGAAGATGTAGAAACAACCATAAGCTCTTTCAGCCACCTGATCTTTGACAAAAGAATCAAAAAGATACACTGGAGGAAAGATAACATCTTTAGGAAATCGTGCTGGGAAAACTGACTCTCCACATGCTTCTCCTGAGCCTTGAGTCTAGACCCACATATCTCACCAGGCACTAAACTAAAATCAAAATGAATCAAAGACCTAAAAATTAAAACAGAAACACTTAATCTGCTAGAAGATAAAATAGGTAAAATGCTTGAAGACGTAGAGATACGCAAAGACTTTCTGGACAGAACACACTTGGATAAGAAAACATCAAGAATCAACAAATAGGAAAATGTGTCATATTTAAAAACTTTTGCACAGCAAAAGAAACAACCAACAGAGTGAAGAGACAATCTATAGAATGGGAAACAATTTCTGCCAAGTATTCTGTGGGCAAAGGACTAACACCAAGAATATATACATATACATATACATATACATATACATATACATACATATACGTACACCAATTCCCTATTATGAATGTCATCATTATGTACTGCAAATGCATACTAATAAAATATTTTTAAAATTTAAAATTAAGTATTTTATTGTTTAATGTGATATATTCTAAATACAAAATAATCACCAAGTAATCTCTTGTTTTGTTTTGTTTGTCTTGATTTTTAGAGGCAGGGTCTTGCAATGTAGTTCAGGCTGGCCTCAGACTCACTGTGTATCTTAGGTTGGCCTTGAATGCACAGCAATCCTCCTGCCTCAGCCTCCTGAGAGCTGGGGTTATAGGTGCATGCCACCATGCCTGATTCACCAGGTAATTTTAAACTGCATTAGTATTACATTGGTATTGCCTTTTAAAAATTATTAAAGGCATACTGTGTGGTAAGGTGAGTAATATTTCTATATTTATATTTTTGGGAAGTATATCTTGAAATGACGTGATGTCTGGAATTTGAGTAAAAGAAAGCATGAAATGGATAAAACAAATGCAATGCTGAGCTTGGTGGCTGAGCTCTCTTTCTACCTATTCAAGAGGCTGAGGCAGAAGGATTGTTTGCTGGAGAGCAGAGTTCTAGGTGAGCATGAGCAACATAGCAAGACTGACTCTCAAACAACAGAAAAAAAGAGAGTAAAAAGAGAGAGAGAGGCCAGGGATATAACTCAGTGACACAAGCACCTACATGGCAAACATGAGGTGGTGAATTTGATCCCTGGTACCCCCCCAAAAAAAAAAGAAGAGAGAGAGAGACAGAATGTGGTCAAATCTTGCCAGTTGTTAAATGTGAATGATAATCATGTGAGGATGAGTTACACTAATCTTCCCTGTGTTGATTTTCACAATAAAAAGTTTCAAAAGAAACACAAATTCTACATTTTATTTTATTTCATTTTTTGGTGCTGGGGATCAAACTCACGACCTTGCATTTGCCAAGCAGGCACTTATGCCACTAAGTTAAACCCCCGACTCTCTCCATTTTTAATAATTCCACTAGAACATAGTCACAGCTCCCTTGTGACATTTAATTCAGGTGAGACTAGAACTCATGTTTTTTTTAAAAAAACTCTTGGCACCCTTTCATCTTCAAAGCCTTTTCAAAATCTTAAAGATAGAGCTTTACCATATCATTGAGAGGTATTTCAGTTAATGGCTGCATTACTACGTGGAGAAATTAAATGACAGAGTGTAATAATAACAGCTCATGTCTGGGGCCATACTTTTTAAATGCTCACAGCGCTTTCTCATGTAGTTATGTTGGCTTCACCTAAAGGGCTGTAATTACTGACTCTTCATAGGTGGGAAGCTGAGTATCAAAGAAGTTAAATGATATCTCTGTGAACACTGCCAAACTGATCCTGAAGCTCAGGTTCCCTTATAACTAACTAGCCAGCAGCTAGGTACAGTAGTTGGCTACCTGTGATCTGCTACCGTCATACACAGATGACAGTAGAGACAGACTTCAAGAAACGAGACTGGAATTCATACTTTGGGTTTTTACTTCATAGTAGGTATTACGTGTATTGGAAAGAGCACCTTAAAACCCTAAATTTCATATGTAGTAGAAAGTCTAGAACTAGTTAAAATCCTGTATCGGCGCACTCCTGTAATCCCAGCACTTGGAAGGCTGAGGCAGGAGGATCATTGTGAGTTCAAGACCAGCCTGGGCTACAAAGTGAGCTCAAAGCAGTCTGAATTGCGTAGAGAGACCCTGTCTCAAAAAGACCAAAAAAAAAAAAAAAGTTATTACAATCTAAACTGTACCAAAAAACCCCCATGATATGAAAATAGGAAATCATTACATTTAAAAATTTAATAAAATAGGAGAATCACTATGAGTTCAAGGCCAACCTGGGCCATATAGTGAGTTCAAGGCCACACTGAACTCTATAGTAAGTCCCTGTCTCAAAACAAATAAGTAAATAAAAGGAAAAGAAAAGTAACATAAAGAGGATGTAGTTGACTGTGATGGCCTTGAGTTCAATTCCCAGTACCAGAAAAAAAAAAAAAAAAAGGCATACTTTTGAAACATTTAGGCGTGCTGTTTAAAATCAAGATTTTTTCCTCTATACAAATAAGGTGTTAAAGACTTGGGTTTTAGATGGATGAAAGCAGTCTGTAAGTATTTGATGAACATTAACTTGTTAGCTGAGTTCTCTTTTATAGGAAAGAATGAAATCAAGACAGCACACTCAGTAACTGTGTTCCATGGTAATTATTTTGTAGACACAAGTCCATGGATTTGACTTCTAAATAAAGGAGAGAGAATCCTTTATTTCACCGAGAGGGGAGAAAGATGAATACACACAGGTGCACACACACGCACACACACACACAGACAGACAGGTGTTTTTGTTGCTGTTTTGGTGATGTTAGGGATCAAACTTGGGGCCTTCTGCCTGCCAGTCAAGCACTTTAGCACTGAACCTCTTGCCAGCTCCGACACAGGCTTTTTGTTATTGTTATTGTTGTTGTTGTTTGTTTTGTTTTGTTTTGTTTTCTTTGAGACAGGGTCTCACTATGCAGTTCAGGCTGGCCTTGAGCTCACTTTGTAACCCAAGCTGGTCTCAAACTCACAAGATCCTCCTGCCTCAGCCTTCCAAGTGCTGGGATTACAGGTGTGAGCCACCACACCCAGCTGTAATAACTTTTTCAAACTAGAAATTAAAAAGAAATCATGTAAAAATTATAGTAATTAAAAATATATGATATATGAATGCATAAAAATTCACAATGAAAGCCAATATTTTATAACATTAATGCAAACTTATAAAAATGTATGTCACAAAAAATATATATCCTCTGAGTAGGCTGGGGGAATAACTCAACGGTAGAACATTTGCTTAGCATGCACAAAGCCCTGGGTTTGATCCCCAGTGCTGAAAAAAATATGTGCAAGATATAACTAATATAATTACATATTAATATAATGGATGTATTATTATAAGAAATAGTATTGTAGTAATTATAATAATAATTACATACAGCTTTCAGCAATTGGCTACATGATGTGCAGTCAATAGAACAATTCAATAGTTCACTTTTCTATCTACTCATCACAGAAGCAAAAGCCCAAGCACAAAGCGATGTTCGCCTACAACAGTTCCCCTCCACTCCCTCTCTATTCTCAGCAACCACTTAACCAAAACTTGTACTAAATTGCTCTTTCCTGATGTACTAATTTAGTAATTGCATTTTGACAAGTATAGAAACCTAAAGATGCAGCTAGGGAGTGGTGTTCATTTAGTTACTACCAATAAACTGTCAAATATTATGATCTTGAAAAAAACTGGCTTGAGATACCACTGTCTATGTGAAAAGTATTTTTAACTAGAACAAAA
The DNA here is from genome assembly GCA_004027455.1 of Hydrochoerus hydrochaeris. Classification (NCBI taxonomy): domain Eukaryota; kingdom Metazoa; phylum Chordata; class Mammalia; order Rodentia; family Hydrochaeridae; genus Hydrochoerus; species Hydrochoerus hydrochaeris. The sequence continues at coordinate 45,619 of PVLA01002323.1, read as the reverse complement.
ATAAAATTGCTACAGTTTCTATTTTCTTCATTTCTACCTAGTGCTGGGTGGAAATGGGTGGAATCATAAAAATGAGCCAGGCCTTGGAATCCTAGTATAGAAGCCACAACTGTGGGAGTTCAGGGGCCCGGCAAATACCAAGGAGATCCACTGTCTGACAGATGCAGCTGCCACTTAACCAGCAAAGGAAAGCAAGAGGAAACAGTGTCCTCCAGGCTGCAGACACATTAATCCTGCAGGTAGTGACTGACTCTCTAAACTAAGGACTGTTTTTGTTTGTTTGTTTGTTTTGTCTTTTTGAGACAGGGTCTCACTACCCGCCCCAGGCTGGTCTTGAACTCGAAATGATCCTCCTGCTTCAGTCTCCCAAGGAGAGCTGGGGTTATAGGTGTGTCCCACCATGGCTAGCTCAAACCAAGCACTTTTAAATTACATGATGCAATTTACATTCCACTTGGCATTCTTGTGACCAGGCAGCATGAGGGTTTTTCAATAAAACGGCCCCTGTTGGTTGTCCTGGAACTATGACATATTAGCTGTTCTCACCCCTTGAAAAGAGAAGCGTGTAAAAAAATGTATATACACAACTGGTTCCGCTCCATAGAAAAAGTGTGGGGTTGGAGTATGGAAAATGGATTTAAAAGAGCATAGAAATTTGGAGACAGAATACTTGAGTTGGGTAGAGAATTTTACTTGTTTTGAATCTTAGTTTTGTCATCTGCAAAATAAAGGTAATAAGAGCGACACATGCAATATAAATCAGATGATGCAAATTATCTCTAGAGAGTGAGTTTCTAGGGCATTTGCACTTCTAATTTTTAAAGAGAATTTTGTTATCAGAAAATGGATTAAAACAGACACTTGGATACATTTATTACATGCATTTCCTTTGGAGTTCATACGAAGTTCATAACTGACACGATGTGGGATTGCTGAGGAAGGCAGAAAGGCAGAAAGGAGTGACTTTCGTTTCTGTCCCCCCCCCCCCACTTTTTTGTCTGGCAACTAAACCTTTGAGTGTCTGGAAAGTGGGCAGGAGAAGTGAAAAGGTGTGGAAACAGGACAAACTTAACTCACCATTTTGCCTAACTGGCAAAACAAAGGTCTCCTTTCCTCTCTGGACAAGAAAGGGAATCCGAGTGGTTAAAGATTCAAGTTTTATTAGAAGTTAAAGACCTCATTTCAGCTGAGGAAAGAGCTAGAACACCAAGGAGGGTTTCTCTTGTCTAGAGCAGCTCTGCAGAAATCAAGCTGGCCCTGAAGCCTGCTCTGTTCAACTGTTTCTCTCTGAGTTTTGCTGCAGCTCGGAAGTTATAATCAGAGGAAGGAAACGCCTGAGAGATCTGAAGGTTTTAATTGTTGTGGAGTGCAGATGGTTTGGATTATCACACAGAAACATAGCTCAAGGTCAGTGTCTGTAATCAGCTGCCAGGATGTATGATTTTAGTGGGACACTCCCATTTCTGGGCAAGAACTGGGCAGCTACATTCAAGCAACATTAATGCCAGGAACACTGACTGACAGAGATGAAAATGTAAATGTATAAGAAATTAATAGCAGAATTAATCCCACCATATATGTTGTGTAAAAATAAGATGTGGTCAGTGAGCTTTAAAAGAAAACAGGAAGTGGACATGACTGGGGACAGAAAGTCAAGCCAACCCTTCGGCCAGGCTGCTTGGTTTCCAGTCCAGTGTGGAAACAGCTGACAGGGTGGATTTGCTGGAGGCAAAAGGAAGGCAGAGAGGTGCAGTGGGTACCTGGGCCTGGGGAAAACCACATGGACGACTGAAATCTCGGTTTTATATAAATACATATCTAATTTCTCCTGCCTGACACATAATACTTGAGCTTTTCACCCCATTGAAAGTGAGCAAAAGAGGAAGGCTCTTTACAATTTCAGGAAGAGCCCAAACAAAGCAACTGCATAAACTGTGCCAGGATGTGGAGATCGTCTTGTTTCTACACTGGAGAAAATTCACCCTTTGGGACCACACGTGACTTAGGGCAGAAAGTAAGATTGGGGGGCCAGGGTCACCTCTCCAGGAGTTCAACTGCTTGATTTATAAGCAAGCAAAAGATACAGGGCTCCTCTGATAACTGTGCTTTTAGTTAGTTCGTAGGTTGGTTGGTTTTTTGAGACTGGGTCTGGTAAGTTGCCCAGGCTGCCCTCAGGCTCATGATCCTCCTGCCTCAGCCTCTTGAGGCTCCTCCAGTTAGGATTGCTGGTGTGCTTCACAATGAGTAGCATTTGGGGGCTGGGGGTGTACTTCAGTGAGAGTGCACAAGCCTGATGAAACCCTGAGTTCAGTTTCCCTGTGCTGAACAAACAACCACCCACAAACGAAAGGAGTTGTATCTTGAATCTCCTCTGTTTCCAGCTTCCTCAAGTGAAAAGTGTGAAAATAAATGGACCTGCAAGCTGGTCCCAACCGTAGGGAAGTCAATAGCAGAGATGTGGCTCGCCTCATGCAGTGTGAAGCGCCATGTTACCAAGAGCCTCGTGCTCAGAGGAGTAGGCTAGGTGCTACTGAGTCCTAAATCAGCTGAAAGATGGATGTTGGAAGGGAAGATGTTTCAGGATAAAATCTTTGTGTCATTCCTTTGTTTGAGACAGGGTCTGCCTATGTAGTTCAGGTTGCCCTCCAATGGAGACTCTCCTGCTTCAGCCTCCTAATACTGGGATTACAGGTGTGCACCACCCCACTCCAACATTTGTTTTCACTCCAAGGTACAGTTCTCCCACACTCCCCTAAATCCCACCTCTGAAAAGTCTCTGCAGGTAATGGGTTGAGATTGATAAGAATTTATTTCCAATCAGAATGGCTTGGAGAATGAAAGATTCAGTTATTCAAAGTATTTGTGGACTTTAAATGATCTTTATGACAAAATAGTACATCTTATCCATGCAAAAATAGCACAATTGTTTATTTAGAAATGATCTAAGGAAAGCCAGGTATGGTTGCTCACACCTATAATCTTAGCACTCAGGAGGCTGAGGCAGAAAGATTCCTATCAGTTAAAGGCCAGACTGAATACACAGCAAGATGCTGTCTCAAAAATCTAAAAAAGAAAAAAAAAATTACCTGAAGATAAATAAGTCTGCTTAACCTGTGAGAATGAGGCTTTTTCACTAGCATAAGTCGGCTGGTGCTAGCAACAAAATGTGTGGGTACAGGAGGAAAATGGAAAATTTGATAGAGCTGGGCAGGTATTGGTAATGCATGGAAAACTGTGGAAAAACAGGCATCATGATTTTACAGAATATTATGGTCTATTTGTTGGGAGGGAGGCTGATCGAGATCATTTTTCTGTCCTCTACAGTTAAGTCTTGATTTTTTTCTTTTTCTTTTTGAGATAGGGTCTTACTATGCCGTTCAGGCTGGCCTTGGGCTCACTTTGTAGCCCAGGCTGGTCTCAAACTCAAAGGATCCTCCTGCCTCAGCCTCCTAAGTGCTGGGATTACAAACATGTACCACCATGCCTGGATGCTTGATTTCTTTTGAAAGATTTTCAGATAAAAAAAAATTAGAGAGAAAAGAGAAAGGAAGACTGTGCATCCTTTTTTGGTTTTGTCGGTGAGACAGGGTCTCAGGCTAATAGTTCAGGTTGCTTTTGAATTCACTATGTAGCCCAATGTGGCCTTGAAATTGGGCAGTCTTTTTGCCTCAGCCTTTCAACTGCTGGTATTATAGGCATGCACCAGCACATGTGGGCATACATAATACTTAAAATTTATTTATAACTATTTTGTTAAATCCTCATTTCCATCCCTAGGTAGGATTTTTTTCAATTTATATTTTGTTCCAAAGAAGCACTTTACTTTTCATCCCTGACTCTTAAAAAACTGGGTGGCTCAGTTAAATCAGTGTTCATAAGTATTCTCTCTCTCCAATAAAAGTAAGCACATTTTACATTGCTATTTGCACAGCATAAGGGTTCCACACACATATGCATACATGTTATGGATTGAATAGGTTTAATGTCCTCCACCCTTGCATACCTCTCCTCCTGCAAGATACCTCGATAACCCTATCTGTGGATGTGATGTTTTCTAAGTGGGATCTTTACAGATGTAACTGAGTTAGAATGAAATCGTTAGGGTGGGCCCTACTGCAGTGTAACTAGCATCCTTGTAGGAAGAGGGAAATGTGGACATAGACACACAAGCCAGAAAAGGCCCCGTGACCCACAGGCAGGGGCTGGAACCCTGTTCCCTCAAGGTGAGGAATGTCAAGGATACCGTGCACACCACAAGGCAGGAGGGGCAGGGGAGGATCTTTCCCAGAGCTTCAGAGGGAGCACAGCCCTACTGATACCTTGGTTTTGGACTTCTGGCCTTCAGAACCGTGAAAGGATGTACTTCTGTGATCCAGTTTGTGATACTTGGTTATGGCAGTCCCAGGAGATGGGTATACTAATTTAAAAAGTTTTGTTAAATGATTCTTACTTCTATCATGTGCAATTTGATTCTGTTCTGGTTTTTTTAATGCTCACCATAACCCGGTTCATTGATTTCATAATCTACTGGTGGATGGTGACCCATAGTGTGAAAAAATATTGAACCAGAAATTTTTTTGCAAGCTTGAGAGTCCGTGGCTCTATGGGCTCTAAATGGGCATAGTTCAGAAGAACCAGAACACAAAAATAAGCGGTTTTGTTCCCTGTCCTCCAAATGCACAATACTTAATCCATAACTTCATCAAATTCTAGGAAAAGACAAATATTTAAATAATAGACCACAGCGTTGTAGCATTAAAAAGATTATCTATTAAAGATATTTGGTTATTGCTAATAAGGATGTTCCCCCAGGTAGCAAATATTAAAACACTTGTGCCTAAATATGATGAATTCTGTCAGTGTTTTAGGTTAACAGGTGGCACCAGCCTGAGTAGAATCTGCTCTGAGGCCGAGTGCAGGTGCAGACTTTCAAACATGCTTGCATGACAGCAGGCTCAACGTGTGCCTCATTACAAAGGCGTCACATTTTGTGTGTTGACCGGAAGTGGCCGAGGCGGGCAGCTGCTTGCTAGTGCTGTAGGAGTCAAGAGCATGGACTGTTCTGCCAGGCGAAGCATCACAGTCAGGTTAATTTAGGTTCTTAACTGCAAGTGCTTATTTAGCCTGTCTCAGCTTCAATTTACTTCCTTTTAGTACACGTGTCATCGAAATGAGCACTCCATTTACTTGTCTTAAAATGATGATAGTGTTTAGCATGCATTACTTTTTTTTTTTTTAAATACTGGGGATTGAATCCAGGGCCTTGAACAAAGTAGACAAGTGATGTTAATGAGCTACATCTCCAGCCTGCCTACGTCTGTCTGTCTGTCTTTTTTTCTTTCTCTCTCTTTCTCTATCTCTCTCTTCCTTCCTTTCTTCTTTTTTTTTTTTTTTCCTGAGCAGGGTCTCTCTAAACTACCTAGGTTGTCCTCAAACTTGTGAATTTTAGATTTTCCTGCCTCTGTCACCTGAGTCACTGATATTACAGGGGTGTGCCATCGTCAAGCATAAATTAAGAAATAAAAGGAGTAAATTTTTATTATTTTTGTTGTTGGTGGTGGTCTTTTTGAGACAGGGTCTCACTATGCAGTTCAGACTGGTCTTGAACTCATTTTGTAGCCCAGGCTGGCCTCAAACTCACAACAATCCTCCTGCCTCAGCCTCCCGAGTGGGAATAAATTTTTAAATGATGATAAAAACCCCTGCTGTCCTGGGAATTGTTGGAATTAAATAAATGAATATGTGAAACACTTCAACCAGGCATGGTGGTGCATACCTATAATCCAACCACTTGGGATCATAGCAAAATTCAAGGCCTATTTGAACTACACAGGTTGAGATTCTATTTGAAACAGACAGACAAACACATTCAAGAGGTAGAGCATCCCTGTGTTCAATCTCCAGTACTAACAAACGGCAATAAAACAAAAGAACCAGAACACAAAAATAAACACAAAAATGCCTGTCTTATTGTATATACTTAGTAAATTTTAGGTATTTTTATCATCTGAATGTAAGTCTCTTTTCTTTCTTTCTTTCTTTTTTTTTTTGAGATAAGTCTCACTGTGTAGTTTAGTTCAGGCCGGCCTTAAACTTATCATGTAGCTCAGGCTGACCTCAAGCTGCAGCAATTCTCCTGCCTCAGCCTGCCAAGTGCTGGTATTACAGGCGTACACTACCATGCTTGGCTGAATGTAAGTTTCTTGAAGACAAAAACCATGAATTAGACATGTTTGCATGTACCCATAACTTTGAACACAGTACCTTGCACAGAGTCGGTGCCCCATAATACATATTGGTTGAAAGAATTCAATTTCTACCAACACATCATCACTCCTGCTGTTTTTTCTCCTTCACAAACAACACTGATTTTTCAATGACAACAACAAAAGAGCTGATCACTTGAAATGACCAACCAACCCCATGGGCGGTAAATGCTCCTCATTCATTGTTAAGAGCTAAGTGGCAGCAGCAAGGGGAATTACTCCCAGCTTCAAAGATGGGAAAAGCTTAAAGACATGCGTGAAGCCCATCCTCAGTCTGTCAACAGGGCTGGAAATAGAAACCAAAATTCCTGACATGGCAATCTTTGTGGGGTAAGCTAGTCTGCTTTAATAACTTCATCAGAGCAGAGATTACAAACTTACAGTACATTCTGGGAGCTTCTCAAAGGGAAGACAGTCTTTACTTTTCTTTTGATTTGTTTTCCATGGAAAGACCATGCAGCAATCTTAGGGTCATTTTAAAATAAAATGCTTGCTATGCTAAAACAACTATTTTTATTTTTTGCAAAATAGTTTTTAGTCCTTAGATATATTCATATTTTCCACAGTTACCATATGAATGCCTCTGCTTATCTGTGTCCCTTATTTACATAGCATCATAAATACTCTTCCAAAGCCAGGCATGGTGGTGCACATCTCTAATCCCAACCCTCAGGAGGTTGAGGCAGGAGGATCACTGTAGGTTTGATCTTCCTGGGCTACATAATAAATTCAAGGCCAGCCTAGAATATATAAGACCCTGTCTCAAAAAACCAAAACAAACAACAACAAAAAACACAAACAAAACAAAATCCAAAATGAAAAATGCATTTCTACATTTCATCAGCAAGATCATTTTTCTCCTTCCTTCCCTTCCTCACCCCCTTCTTCTATTTTCTCTGGCCCTTTTCCTCCATTCTCCTTCTTCTTAATAATCATGCATGATAAAGAAGTGTCTGTCACTAGCTACGTCCCCAGCCCAAATCACTTCTGGTGGCTACCTATTAAACCACTGCATGAAAATGTATTCCTTACTAAACCACAACCCCATTCAGTCTTTAGTTATGAGGAGTTTTTCTATACTTTTACTAAAGCAAATGTCAACTAAATTCAAGCAGGAACTTGTGTTTATATTTATCTGGTCTTTTATGTCCACTTATTTGTTTTATGAAGTTGGACACACCATTGTTGGTGCATATATGCTAATAATTGTTATCTCTTCCTGTTAAGATTGTTCCTTTAACCATGTATAGTGACTGTCTTTGTCTCTTTTGGTCAGTTTTGGCTTTGAAGTCCACTTTGTCTGAATATAGGAGAAACGCTTTTTTTTTTTTTCACCTACTTTTTATGAGTTCCTATAACATGGAATATTTGTTTTCCACCTTTTAGTTTTTAGTCTATCAGCTTGTTTTGGGGATATATATATATTTTTTGTTTGTTTGTTTGTTTTGTTTTTTACAGGTACCAGGGATCGAACTCACGACTGCTTGCTTGCAAGGCAGGCACTTATGCTGCTGAGCTAAATGCCCAGCCCTGGGGATAAATATATTTTGTGTATATATTACACAGTTGAATTTTGTTTCTTGATCCATTCTGCTGATCAGTGTCTTTTGATTGGTAAATTGAGACCATTCACATTAAGAGTTATTTGGGTAGGTACTGACTTATTCTTGTCACTTCATTATTTTCCTGTGGTTGGTTCCATCTCTTACCCTTCTGCTTAAATGCTTTCCCTACCTTGTGTATGTATTCTACTAGACTTCTGTCATTATTCGCTTCATTGTGCCTTTCCAGGATTGCTTTAGAAGTTTTGGAGTGTTGGATTGGTGCTCATGAATTTTTTTTAGTTTTTTTTTTTTTTAAATCATGAAAATATCTTAATTTCTCCATCAATTTTGAAAGATGATTTTGCAGGAAATATAAACCTGTGATGGGATATTTATGTCTAACTATATATTGATATTTATACATCTTATATAATATATAAGCTATTATATGTAATATATTATACATATATATGGCTTACAATATTTCATTTCAAGCTCTCTTGGCCTTTAAGGTTTGTGTTGAGAAATCTGCTGTAATTTTAATGAGTTTACCTTCATAAAAAATTTGTTGTTTTTCTCTAGCCATTTTTAAAATTTTGTGCTTGAATTGGAATTTTGACTATGATATGACATGAAAAAATTCTCCTTTTATCATGGCTATTTGGGGTTCTACATGCCATACTTAAGTGTATGCTTCTTTCCCTATATTTGTAAAGTTTTATGATATTATTTCTCTAAATGGTTTTTTACACCCTTTTTACTGTCTTCTACTTTTTTGTATAGTCTGTTTAATCTTAGATTAAGAAATAAAAGGAATAATTTTTTAAAATGATGATTTAAAAAAAACTCTACCTCCCTGGGGGATTGTTGGAATTAAATAAAAAAATTTTTTAATCATCTTTGTATTATCTTACAGTGGCTAGATCCATTCTTAATAGTCTCTTGTTTTTAAGGGGTCTTTGAGTAATTGGTCATTGAAAGTATTCCTGTCTTCTAACTCTCATGTTCTGTCTTCATATTGGTTGTTTCTGCTTCTCATACTTTCAATAGAATTTTTAATCTACTGAATTTCTGTTTGGAACCTAACTCTAATTGGACTCTAATTCTCTGCTAAATTTATCATTCATATTTTGTATCATTTTTGTTTACCTCAACTAGCTTCTTAGTAGTGACTTCTCTAAGCTCCCTGATTGTTTTATTACATCCATTGTCTGTTTATATATTCTATGAGCTCACCACGCAGTATACTGATCTACTTTTTTAACCTTATCTGTTATCCTTTCAGATAACTCAGCTGTTTTGCTCTGCTTTCCTGCCTCTTGATGCCACATGAGTTGGATTTGGGAAAGTTGTAAGTGTGGGGAGGTGCTCTGTTGCCCTGTCTTCTCACATTCCTATTTTTTTTTTTTTTTTAAGGGGAGGCCTAGGTTCATGGTTGCTTATAGTGAAAATTCTTTGGTGCTAGCATGGAGATCTTGTTAGTTTGCAAGGCGTGGCTAATTACAGTACTGTCCTTTGCCTCTGTTCCAAGATCTGACCACCTTTGTTAATCTGGGAAGGCAGGGCTGGGGATTTAGCTCAGCAGCATAAGCACCTGCCTGGCAAGTACAAGGTCGTGAGTTCAAGCTCCGGTGCCAAAAAAAAAAAAAAATTGGGAGGGCAGAATGCAGTGTAGTTGAGCCAGTTCTCCAGAAGTAGACTTCAATACTGTTAATAACGTCAAGGTAATGTGGGATATTGGTATACCAAGAAAACCTCATAACAACAAATGTGTAACTTTGGCTACTGCAAGTAAATCAGCAACAGTAATATTGTCCAAGGGAAACCAGATATTAACATACCATAACAACCATTAATGTACCACCCTGTTATGGTTGATACATTGTGTCAATATGAGAAGTTTACAAATTTAACTCAGACTAGCAGGGATCCAGGATGCTTATTTTGCAAAAATCCTCAGCCTATGCAAGAGGAGGGCACAGAGATTTTATGAGGGCTTCTCCCACTCTGGAAAGGGTGGTGGCCTGTGTACAATATAAGGGAGGAAAAGAAACTTGCTCTTGCCCCCCCTTTCTGCTCTGGCTGCTTTTTCTTACTGTTGCCTTTAAGTTTGCCCCTGTGCCGAGCCATTCTGCCTTGGAGCTAGCTGATTATGGACTGAAACCTCCACAGTGAGCTAAATAAATCTTTTCTTTCTTTGTTTTGGGTGTGAGGCATTTTGTCCCAGCAGTGAGAGAAAAGTAACTGAGATACACCCTTAACCTTAGAAAAGAAATCTGTGATTATAATATGAACACTATGTAAAACAAAATATTGACATACAGAAGATATCTACTAAATGAACAACTGTGCTTCCACTAATGATTAATAAAAATTTAACAGCAGTAATACAGAGTTAGATATCTAAAGATTAATAAAGCTTAATGATTATACTATTAAAGATAGGGGAGTTGGGGATGGAAGAGTGAAAGAAGAAAAATTAAACAATGGGAGATAAGAAGGAGAGAAAAGTGAGACAAGAGATCCTACTAAGGAGTAGATGGATATTTGCAGAGTTTCATATAAGTAACAGAAATAAACAAAAGAGAAATAGAAGATTTTTTAAAGGAGCCTGGCATGGTGGTACACTCTTGTAATCCCAGCACTTGGAAGACTGAGGCAGGAGGATTGTTGCAAGTTCAAGAGCAGCCTGGACTGCAAAGTGAGCCCAAGGCCAGCCTGAACTATACAGTGCCACCCTGCCTCAAAAAGACAAAACCAACAAACCAACCTACCATGATTGTCATTTAAACAAAATTTAAAAATAAAAAAGGAAGAAAAAATATGGAAAATAAAAGTAGAGAACAAGTTAAAAGGAAAAAAGAGAAAAAGGAATAAGGAAAAGAAGAAAAAAATCTTTCTCTGTTAATTTGAATGAACAGTCTCCTTCCAGGATCCACAGTTCGGGGATCCAGCAAGTCATGACTTTCTCTGTATTGCCTTACAGAGTGTGAGTTTGTGAAGTGCACCCCATTCCAGAGACCCCGTTTACCCCAGGCTGTTGCAATGTCTACAGGGAGATGTGTGCCTGCACATATTGGAGATGGACAAGGCAATCACTTCTCTCATCTGTGCTGGCTGTAGGTAGCAGGGCAAGTGTTCAGGTTCTTGCTGCTGCAGGCACTTTCAAATCCAGCTGTTTCTGAGCACAACTGAAGCTGGGCCTGGTTTCTCACTGGTGGGGGTGGGGCCTGTGTCATTCCTGCTTTGAGTTTAAACTTCTCAAGAGAATCTCTCCAGGTTCTTTTTCTCACCCACTCCCTGTCAGCAGCTGTCTTTCTCCCGTGGCTGTCTTTCACCCAGTCAGTGTGGAGGGTGAAACTGGGAACCCAGAAGTGAAGTTGTTTTTTAGCTGTTCTGAGTCCCAGATTAAAAAATCAATCCTTTCCGGAAAGGGTGCCTACCAGCATTCAGAAGGCTGAGACAGGAAAATTGCTTGAGTTTGAAGCCATTCTGGGATGCAATAGTGAGACTGTCTCAAAAAATAAAACATCTCAGGAGGCTGAGGCAGGAGGACCGCCATGAGTTTGAGGCTAGCCTGGGCTACACAGTGAGTTCAGGGCCAGCCTTATTTATAGAGCAAGACACTCAAAAAACAAACAAACAAACATGAAAAGCAGAAATGGTGCCTGATTAAGCACTGTCTGGCAATATGGCAGGCACCTATGCTAGAATTCCTCTCTGGCTGTGGAGAGAGTCCTTGAGCAAAAACCCCGTGCTGTTTTTGCAGTTCACAAAGTCTGTGGGATCTGCCATTTCCCACTGGACCTCCAAGCCTCGGGCATTCACCTTGCTTCTGGGGAGCCAGGTTTCTCTCCCTGCCAGCTGGGGAGAGGGTATAGATTTTTTTCATTCTTCTCTCTGCATTGTGGATCATCTTTTCAGTTTCTCTGTAGCTTCTAATTTTTCCCATCAGTTCTTCCCTCTTCCTGGTGATCTACTTTTCTTATTTTCTTCACCAAGTTATTTTCCAGGGTTTGGATTCTGATCTCAGAAAGGCTGAAATTTGCTCCACATTACCGCTTTGCCATTTTCCTTCTTCCTTGATCATCTTTTTCCTCATCTTTCTGTTGAATTCCTTTTTCTAGATATATAGAGGCTCCTTCTATGTACCAAATAGAAGCCCCCTTGTCAGCAGCATATGTTTCTCCTACTCTGAGATTTATTTTTTATTCTTAATTGTGCCATGTAAGGATCTGCCATGCCTAACTTTACTTTAGTTTAATTCAAGTTTGGCAAACATTTTCTCTTTCTTTGTACTTTTTTTGTGGGGGTGGTTGAGACAGGCTCTCACTAGGCACTCCAGGCTGCCCTTGAACTTACTGTATAGTCCAGGTGATCCTCCTGCCTCAGCCTCCTGAGTGCTGGGATTACTGACATGTACCAACATGCCCAGCATCAACCATTTTCTCAAAGGGGCCACATAGTCAATATTGCAAGGCTTTGTATAGCCTACAGTATCTGATGCAACTACTCAATTCTGCTGGATTGTTAAGGTAGCTGTAGATGCCATGTGACCACATTCCTGAAAACTATACACAAGACCAGACGGCCAGATATGGCCTCTGGCTGAAGTTTGCCAATTCCTATTCTATGTATCACTTCCTCTATGGTTAGTGCTTTTCGTTTAGTGCTCTTTATTAAATCTTTTCCTACCTTGAGATCTTGGAGACATGCTCTTATGTTATCTTCTAAACTTATTGTGTTAGCTTTCACATTTATATCTATGAGCCAACCAAAATTGTTTTTTGTTTTTTTAGTACTGGGGATCGAACTCACAACCTAGCGCTTGCCAGGCAGGCACTTACGCTGCTGAGCTAAATCCCCGGGCCCTAAAATTGATTTTTTTTGTGTGTGCATACTGTAAGATAGGGATTGTTTCTTTCATTTTTTTATATGTAGATACCCATTTGCTCCTGAAGTATTTATTTAAAGGATTATTTATCTTTGTGGTAGAGCATTTTCTTAGCATGCATGAGGCCCTAGGATCCATCCACAGCACTGATAACAGCAACAACAAAAATACTGGTACTGGGCCGGGGATTTAGCTCAGCGGCATAAGCGCCTGCCTTGCAAGCACATGAGTTCAATCCCCGGTACAAAAAAAAAAAAAAGATTGATACTGCATTTGTCATGATTTAAGAATTAAGTATGTTAATCCCAGCACTTGGGAGGCTGAGGCAGGAGGATGGTTGCAAATTTGCAACCAGTCTGGGCTACCAAGTGAGCTCAAGGCCAGCCTGAACTGCATAGCAAGTTCAAAAAAAAAAAAAAATTTAAGTACGTATTCATATAAGTATGAAGCCAGGTGTAATACAGTGGCATACAGCTGTAATCCTAGCACTTTGGAGGCTGAGGAATGAGGATTGCAGCAAGTAAGTTTGAGACCAGGTTGTGCTATGTAGTAAATTTATAATGAGATCTTGTCTCAAAAAAAAAAAAAAATGTGCGCTCTCTTCGAGGCCCCTAATTCTACTTTCCTTTCCTTTTTTTTCCCCCCAGGCAGGCATTTGTGCTGCTGAGCTATATCCTCAGTCCCTTCCTTTGTTTTTGTTTTTTTTTCTTTCTTTTCTTTCTTTCCTCTTTTGAGAGCAAAGTTTGAGATGAGGTTTCACTATGTTGTCCAGGCTGATCTCAACTCCTGGACATAAATGACACCTCTTGCCTCATCCTCTTTGTTAGCTGATTTGCTGGGCCTACAAGTTCTTGCCACTGCGCCCAGTTAGACTTAATTCTGTACCTTTGTTTTATTTATTTATTTACCTCAGCTCCCCAAGTGCTAAGATTACAGGCCTGTGTCTCCAAGCCTAGCTATATGCTTATTTTTGAGCCCAAATCACACACAATTGTGATGGTTTAAATTTTCTATGAAAAAAAAAATCCTCCCATTTTTGTCTTCTTAAAATTTCCTCAGTTATTGTTGACCCTTTGTGTTTCCAAATGTATTTTGGAATCAATGTATGAAACTTTTACAAGGGGCTGGAGATGTAGCTAAGTAGTACTGAAAAAAAGTGTACATGTGTGTGTACTGCGAAAAGATCTATTGGGAGCCAGGCGTGGTGGTGTACTCTTGTAATCCCAGCATCCGGGAGGTTGAGGCAGGAGGATCGTTGCAAGTTCAAGACCAGCCTGGCCTACAAAGTGAGCTCAAGGCCAGTTTGAACTGCATAGTAAGACTCTGTCTCAAAAAGACAAAAAAAAAAAAAAAAAATCTGTTGGGAATTTCATTGGAGTTGTCCTAAGAAGATAAATTTTGGGGACAATTGACATTTACAATTGATAACTGAATATTGAATCATCTAATCCATAAAGATGATATAACCCTCCTTCAAAGAATATCTTTAGGTAGGCATGGTGGTATGTGCCTATAATTCCAGCATTCAGAGGGCTAAGGAAAGAGAACTGTGAATTCAAGATCAGCCTGGACTGCAGAGTGAAACTTTATTTCAAAACAAGCAGCAACTCCCTTCTAAAAAAAGCAAACTTTAGGTGCTGGGGATATAACTTAGTGATAAATGCTTGCTTAACATGCATGACGCACTGAGTTATATAATCAGGACCAAATAAATAAATAAATACCAGGGACAGGGATATAGCTCAGCAGCACGAAGCCTGCCTGGTAAGCATGAGGTCATGAGTTTGATTTTCTGTACCAAATAGTAATAATAATAACCAAAAGTCTTTAGTTTCTATTGATAGTCTTTTATATAGAGACACTGAAACTTTTATATTATTCCTAAATATTTGATTCTTTATGATGCTATTATGTATTATAGGTATTATATTATAAAGCTCATTTTATTTTTTTGCTACTATCATATAGGAACATAATTTTTTTTTTCTTATCAGTACCGGGGATCAAACTCACGACCACATGCTCACAAGGCAGGCACTTATGCAGCTGAGCTAAATCCCCAACCCAAGAACATAACTTTTTTATATTGACTTTTTGTCCAATGATATAGATGAGTTAACTTATTAGGTGTAGTAATTACTCTGAAAATTTAGGGTTTTCTGTATGTATAAACATATCATTTGCAAATTATGGTGTGGTTTTTTTTTTCATTCTTATTTCCTGTATTGGCTTAGATGTCCATATAAAGTTCAATAGAAGAGATAATAGAAATCAAGTTTCAGAGGAAACATTTTAATCCTTCACTGTTATGGTTTTCATTTCTTTGTCTCTCCAAAGCCTCATGCATTCACGGGTGGGGCTTTGGGGAGGTGATTGGGTCATGCGGGCATGACACTCATCAGTGGATTAGTCTACTGAGAGGTTTATAGTCAAATGTGATGATGAGAAGTGAAGCCTAGTCAGAAGTGATGGGTCACTCGGGGGCGTGGCCTGGAAGGGTGTGTCTCCCTCTCTCCTTCCTTGATCTATTTCTGCTTCCTGCCACCATGCCATGAGCTGTTTCTCTTCTGCCATGCCCCTCTGCTATGCTGCCTTGCCTTGGAGCCAGCTGAGTATGGACTGAAACCTCTACAAACTGCAAAGCAAAAATAGATTTTTCTTCCTTTAATTTGTGGATGTTGGGAATTATATCCTAGCAACAAGAAAGTAACTAAGACAGATTTGGTACCAGAAGAGTGGGATCATTGCTGTGGTTGCCTGACCATATGATTCAGAAGCCTTTGGAACTGGCTTTCAGGAAGAGTTTGGAAGGGTTTGAAGATGTTGGCTGCCCTAAAAGCAGCCCTAGGATTCTAGATGGAAGATTCTGGTTGGAACTAGAAAGACCAGAATGTTTACTGTAATACAGCTGAGGGGCCAGAGATTTAGCTCAGTGGACAGAGATTTAGCTCAGTGGCATAAGCACCTATCTAGCAAGCATGAGGTCATTAGTTTGATCCCCAGTACAAAAAAACAATATATATATATATATATATACATATAGCCAGTAAAGAACATACCTAAGAGGTTTCAGGTGGAAGGACACCATTGGTAGTTAGACTCCAGGACATGTGTGTTATGGTTTGGTAGAAAAATTGTCTGCATTTTGCTTGTGTCCTGAGACTTTGTAGGAGACTGAGATTAAGGGTGGCAGATTAATTACCCAGCAAGAGGAAACTTCAAGGCAGGCAAACATTCAGACTGTGGCTTGCATACTGTTAGGGGTTTTTAGTCAGATTTATATTGAGAATCAAGAGTCTAGCTGAATTATTTTACTTTATTTTATCATTTATTTTGAGACAGGGTCATGCTATGTAGCCCAGGCTGTCCTTGAACTCATAGATCCTCCTGTCTCTGCCTTCCAAGTACAATATCATGCCCAGCTAGTTGAATGATTTTAAAAGTTTAGAGGTTAGCCAGAAAGGAAGCTCCAATAAAGTCAGGGCCTGTAAAGATGGAGCAAAGGATAGTTTGGTTGCTGAAAGGATTAGCATGAAAAAGAAGCCAAGTACTTTGGATCTGGACAATATAAAGGAGGCCATGAAGACATTAGAAGAATATGAATGACCACATCCACTCAAAAGTGGAAAAGTAAAAGAGTGCTTGAAGAGGAGGAGTTAGGGCGCCATGCTCCAGAACAGTGGCAGCCTACGAAATGGGAATTGATTCCCTAGGACTCAGTTCACTGTGCTCAGCCATTCAGGTATTCAGAGGCCTCTGCAACTACCAGAAAGTTGCAAAAGTGCTTGGCTACCACTCCAGCTGGCAGCAGACATTGGTGTCATCCACATGTTGCTGATTTTACAGGCATATGGAATGCAAGAGTTGTGGGTTACAGATTAACACCCAGATTTCAGAAGAAGGCCTGGGAGGCCATTCAGTGTGTCCCTGAGAGGGCAGTGTGTGAAGCTGTGAGAGTGAAACTGAATGTGTAGTGGAGACCCCAGGATGCTGGTAAAGCCAGGAATGTGGGAGGTCTGAGGAAAGCCACAAGCACTGAGCAGAGATAGCCTGAGAGAGATCATGAGGGCTGCAGCCACCAGCAGAGCCACAGAGGTGGGGCTTCCCAATCGCTTTGGAGTTTGTAGCTTGTCCCAGCTTGCCTGAGTGCTGGACCTGGATCTATGGATGCAATGCTTGCCCTGCTGGGTTTCAAGCTTGCTTTGGTACCATTCCTTTCCATCCCCTAATTCTTCTTTTCAAACTGGGAATATTTACCTTGTGTCTTTGTACATCAGCTGTGTTTAACTTTCTTTTTATGTCAAAAGGGGCTCATAGCTAAAAGTTTGCCTTCAATTTCAGAGGGAACTTTGGACTTGGTCTTTTCAACAATGTTTAGAACTTTGGTAACTCCTAGAGATAGATGAACTAAATGCATTTTACATAAACAGATGTCCATGAATCTCCTGGGATCCAGGGACAAAATGTTATGGTTTCTGTCTAGATGGCCCCCTAAGCCTCGTGCATTCATAGATGGGGCTTTGGGGAGGTGGCTGGATCATGGGGCTGTGATAAGAATCAGTGGATTTGCCTGCTGATGAGTTTATTGCTAACTGTGACCTGCAACACTGAGCCATAAGCCTAGTTGAAGGGCTTTACTGGGGGCATGGCCTAGCAGGATACATCACCCTCCTCCTTTTCTTGACTTGTTTCTGCTTCTTGTCTGCCATACCTATGAACAACTCTCCTCTGCCATGCCACCCTGCCTTGGAGCCAGCCAAGTATGGACTATAGACTGTGAGCCAAAATAAACCTTTCCTCCCCTAATTTGTGAGTGTCAGGTATTGTGTCCAAACAATAAGAAACTAAGATATTCATCATCAAGTGGAGATTTGCTGTCTTTTTTCCTCCTGAAAATAATTTTGTAGATTACTTCCATTAGTCAGCTTTTGTTGTATAACAAATGAACCACAAAAACCAGTGGCATCTAACAAGAGACATTCTGTACACATATGCAGTAATCAAGTGAGCTGGACTAGGCTTAGCTAGATCATTCTGCTTGTGTTAGCTGGGCTCACACATGTCTTTTCTGGGTAGATCTGGGGTTCTCTTGTGACCTGGCTTGGTGCTCACCTATGCTAAGGCAAGTGTGTTCTACCTGTTTCTCCCCTTCCTGAGACCAGTGGGTCAGCTTAGGCAAGTCCTTTTCATGGTAAATAGTAGAACAGAGCAAACTCCAATGGGTAAGCCCATTTCTAAACTCTGCTTACAACACAACTAAAATCTGTTTGTTTTTTTTTTTTGTCTTTTTGAGACAGCACCTTCCTATGCAGTTCAGACTTGTCTTGAGCTTACTTTGTAAACCAGGCTGGTCTCTAACTCACAGTTATCCTCCTGCCTCAGCCTTCTAAGCACTGCGATTACAGGCGTGCACCACCATACCCAGCTCGTGAGACAAGCTCTTGCTATGTAGCCTAGGTTGTCTTTGAACTCATAAGAATATTCCTGCCTCAGCCTTCCAAGTGCTGACATTATAAGCATGCACTACCACACCTGGAAGATGTTAAATTTTATAAGATGATATTTTTCTTTATTTTTTGTTTTTATTACTACATGTTTGCAGTATGTAATGACTGCCTTCCAATGGGAGTCAGTACATGCACACTGACACATTTTAACTTTTTACTTCACCTTTCCTTTCTCTTCCCTCCCTGTCCCTTTCCTTCTCCTCCTTCTACCACTGGTTCCTTTCCTGTATGCAAAAGACCTATGTCCCTGTTTCTTATTATCCGTCGTTTATTTCAGTATTGCAAATTACACTGATCAATTTTGCACTATGAATATAACTTCATTGCAGTAGCAGCTTCTAGAGCGACCTGTGATCCCTGCTTTCTGGTATTTTTCCCCTTGTGTAATCCTCCCCTGGAGCATGGGCCAGACCAGGTGACTCGCTGTTAATGAAGCAGGATAACAATAGAGAAGTGATGGTCACTTCAGAGGTTAGGTAACAAAGACTTCAACTCCAGTCTGTCTCTCAGCCTCTGACTGGGGAAAGCAAGGGGCCAGGCTGTGAATACTGCTGCAGAGAGGACTCTGTACCAGGAGAGTATCTCTGTCCCACAGTTATTGCCCCATCAACGGTTGCATGAGTGAGCATGGCAGTGGATTCTGCCCTAAGATGTCCTTGAAGTTTAAATGAATTTATATGTAAATGCAAAATGTATATGCAAAACATATACAACAGCTTTGGCACCCAGGAAAACCTCAGTATAATTTTACCAACATTACCTCTGAGTTTGCCTTTATGGGGACATAAGATCTATTCCATACAATTGCTGTGAGCAGTAAATGACATTATGTATCAGCAAACACTTAATGAAGTCACTACTGTTTTTTACCCATTTAACTGCTATTTAAATAAAAACTTATTAATTTAAAAAAAAATTTTCAGCCTGGGGATTGAATTCTGTCTCTGAGGCCACCTTCCTCTTTAGTTTGAGACAGGGTCTTGCTGAGTTGTCCAGCCTGGGATTGAACTTGGAATCATCCTGCCTCAGTCTCCTAGAGTGCTGGGATTATAAGTATGTGCCAATTTAGATAAAAACTTTTCTTTTTTTTTTTTTTTTGGTACCATGCACTTGCCAGGCAGGTGCTTATGCCGTTGAGCTAAATCCCCAGCCCCTAGATAAAAACTTTTTAAAAGTAAGAATTACATTTTATCTTTGAATTTCCTAATGCATCAAAATGAATGGTCAACTAACACTCTGGAATTCATTTTGTCCTCATATATAAATTCAATCTGTCTTCACATATATGAAACAAACAAAGTGTATAGGCTTAGACAAGTTAGAAATGTAACCTCTGTGTCCTTGTCTACTGAGTAGAGGCACTGGACCTATTTTCTATATTTTTTTTTTCAGGCTGATCTTGAACTCACTATGTAGCCCAGGTTGGCCTAAAACTCATAGCAATCCCCTGCCTCAGCCTCCTGTTAGGTGGCATTACAGGTGTGCGCCAGCAAGCCTTCCCTTCGAACTTCCTTCAAACTTCATTGACACATTCATTCACATATTCATTTGTTAAATAAATATTTACTGGACTCCAACCATATGCCAGGCTCTGTGCTTGGTATTGGGATTCATTGGTAGGCAGAACAGATGTGGTTCATGCTCTCCTAAAATTTATAGTCTGTATTAGTCAGCTTAGGCTACCATGCAAAATACCATGTATTGGGTGACCTAAACAATATAACTTCATTTTTATCACACTTCTGCAGACTGGATATTCAAGATCAAGGTACTAACCAGATTGAGTCCTAGTAAGGAACTTCCTCCTGGCTTGCAGAAGGCAAACTTCTCACTCACTGTGCCAAAGAGAGCGGGGTAGGGGAGAGAGAAAGACAGACAGACACAGACAGAAAGAGATGAGACAGGCAGAAAGGCAAAAACAGAGACAGAGACACAGAGCCACTCAGAGACAGAGACAGAGACAGAGACAGAGACAAAGGAAGTGCTCTGGTCTTGGTCTCCCCCACTCTCCGAATCCTGGGGCTTCACCTCTGTACTTTATGCTTGCTAAACTCACACTCTATCATTGAGCCACATCCCCCAGCCCTGTTGTTCTTACAAGGTACTAATCCCATTATGAGGGCCCCAATTCTATGACCTCATCCAACCCTAATTACTTCCCAACACTATCTTCAAATAATATCACATGAGTTTGGAGGGGAGCGATCAGCCCATAATGGGAGGAAGACATAAAATAAACAATCACACACAAAACTCTGCAGTTATAAACTGTGATCCATGCCCCAAGGAAAGGTTCAGGGAGACATTAACTGGAGACCTTGGTCGAGTAAGGAGTTCTAAACATCATAGCCTATAGAACTTGACAGGAACTTGACAGGAGGATCTTTGCCTCTAGCTCTCAGGAGGAATAACGTGAATGATTTTAGCACAGGAAGAATCTCAAAATTCACTGCTTGGGCTGGGGCTGCGGGTCAGTGGTGGAGCGCTTCCTAGCATGTACAAAGCCTTGCATTCTATCCCTAGCTCTGGAAAAAAACAAAACAAAACAAAACAAAAATTATGCTTGCCCTCACTGTCCTTACCAGCATGCCTCAGTTTGTTATGCACCCATTAAGCGCTGGGGATCTGGAGGGAGTATGGGAAGGACCATACAAAATTCACCTCTCTACTGAAGTGTATGCCTCAGAACAGCACAAAGAAAGTTGCCTCAGAACAGCACAAAGAAAGTTGCCATTCCACAGAATGCCTATGATAAAGAGCTAATTGCTGGAAATGACTGGTATGATATTGAAGCCAGATCAGAGGAAGCTGTCAAGAGCTTGGCTTTACCCCCACTCTCATGGCAGCCAAAAAACACAGGTGTCTTAACACAAAGGCAGTGCAGAGCAGAGTGCTGAGTGACCAGGAAGCTGAGGCTGAGGCATCAGCCAGCAGCCGATCTCCAGGCAGAACTAACAGGATGCACTTTCTCTCATTTCTAGGTCACAGTGTGGCTTCACGAGGCTTCTGTAGTCTGGGGAAGCTTCTTATTTCCTGTTTTAGGTAGCTTCAGTCTCTGAAGCTTGTGCTTTGGAGACCTCACAGCTTCTCCTTTTGTCCAGAGATTCATGGCCCAGGGCTTGCTGCAAGTCCTTAGAAAGCACAAGGAAGGCTCTGAGATAAATCACCTAAGGATGCCCCAGGGGCCGTGTCCACAGCAGGTCAGCTCCTTTCGGAAAATGCCTGTTTCATACCAGTCTCTCTTCTCTACTGCTAGCTATCCTTTCCGTGATGCTTATTTCTGTCACTGGAATTCCAAGTTCTCTTTCCAGTTTGGTAAACTAGGTCCCCCCTCAGAAGATCCTATAAGCTGTGCTGTAACTCTGTACATTGTATAAGCCATTCTGGAGTCAGGAAGTATCTTAAGGTACAAATGTTTACGTGTTTCAGGGAGAAACTTCCTGATGAAGTCATTGCCAGTTCCTTGAACACACACATGGCCTCTCAGGAGCCAGGAAGCAGATAGAGTTTAAAACATGTAAACTCAAGTGAGTTTTTCCAGGTGGGGTTTTGTTTTGCTTTGTTTTGCTGAGACAGGGGTCTCACTACACAGTTCAGGCTAGCCTTGACTCACTAGGTAGCCCAGGCTGGCTTTGAACTCTGCCATTCTCCAGCCTCAGCCTCCTGAGTGTTGGAATTACAGGTGTGCACCAGCACACCCAGCTTCTAGATTTTTAACCTGGGATCTGACTTATCAAATGCCTCAAAACCCTTGAAGTTAGGAAGTAGCTAAAGTTCTTCTTCTGCAGCAGAGCAGACCACTTCAGAGGTCTGTGACAAACACCACCAAATGAACAGAAGCTTTGCTTATTCGCTGCTGCATGAGAACCCTGTGGGAAATGCCACCCACACCAACTCAAAAGCAGCTGAGAGTCTTCTGGGTTGTTCATATACTATAGGGGGCACTCGAGGGTGTGTGTGGGGGGAGGTCACAGGCAGCTAAGAAACTCTTAGACAATTTTTTCCTTTGTTTCTGCCTGCTGGATAGAAGTATGTTTCAATTTTCTAGTCAGCAAGTTAAGCCAGCTGCACACATGGTGATTTGACAAAGAAAGAGGCCAGTATGAGAAGATATTAAAATTCAAAACACACTTCAGACACTGCTTTCTCCTCAAATTGCATGGTTGCAGGGAGAATTCATAAATCAGAAATGAGGTCAAGTGATGGCGTTGGGTTCAGCCTCATTCCTCCCTTGATATTGTTATTATGCCCAAATGAGAAATATAAAGGAGAGGAGGCCAAGCTAAAACATCTGTCCTCCTAATTCATCAGCCACTAAGTATCAGTTTTAGGACAGCCCTAAAATAAGCAATTCAGGAGAAGAAATATGTCCCACCATCATCATCATTCACTTTTTAATTAAACCAGTCATTTACAAAGACACATTCTCTGCTTGGAGTTCAGGTTTCAAAGAAAAGATTACTTCCAGAAATCTATTCTTCTAATCTTGTACACACTGTAGGCCAAAGTCTGAGGAAACCAAGGTCAAATCTGAGCCAGCTGAGGCTAAGGTTAGAGAGCTACAGACATTCAGGAGCCTAAGACGGTGAAGAGAACAAAGTCAAATATGTTGCAGGAAGACCCTGTACTTTTGTTTAATTCTTTCTTTTTTTCTTTTCTTTTTTTTTTTTTTTTTTTTGTACTAGTGATCGAACTCACAACCTTGAGCTTGCCAGACAGGCTTTTAGGCCACTGAGCTAAATTCCCTTTTTCTTTCTTTCTTGAGACAGAGTTTCACTATATAGTCCAGGCTGGCCTTGAATTTGTGATCACCCTGCCTCAGTTTCCTGAGTGCTGGGATTACAGGTGTGTGGCATTGTCCCAGGCCAAAGTGTGTGCCTTTGAGCCCTGAAGGTGACAGTGATAAGGTAGAGGAGGAGGAGGAACTGGCAATCGCTTATGAAGTGTTGGGGGTAAGACTTCAGCAGCCGGGTCAGAGAGGCCAGTGCCACAGGTGTGCAGTTAGTATACTATGCAGAGCATTGGGCTGGAGGCTACGCAGGGGACTGCCCGAACACACAGAACTTCAGTTTCCAAAGTTGTGTGTTAATATTATCAAGGGGAGGAAACCTGATCTAACTACAGAGTTTAAAGGTGGGACCTTTGGGAAGTGATTCAATTAAATTAGTGCAGCTCCTAAAACTGGATCTGCAGCTTTGTAAGGAGAAGCAGAGATCAGATAGACAAAGATACTCACATATTTTTGCTGTTGTGGGATAGAGCCAAAGGGGAATTTTGCAAGAGCCTGTACACTGCTTGGACTTCCAGACCCTCAGCTGCTGTTCCAGAAGTGTGGTATCCATTCTGTATAAAAGTGTATCATTCTGCTTTATATAGAAACCCCTAATCCTGTTCTTCGTGCTCTTGCCTGACGGGGATGAGCAGTCTTTGTAGATGGAGACTGCTCTACTCCCACAGACAGGAAGCGCAGGCTTGTGACCAGCAGGAGAGGATTCTTCTGTTTTTCCGGATCTGTGTGTAGCCAGGCTAGAGAGGTAAAGCTGTAGCTGAGACTGATAGGGCAGGGTCCGGAACCAAGGTCTGGCTATCACTCCCTCAGGTTCAGTCTATGTCACTCAGGTTCTGCGCCTGGGGAATTGTGAGGTCAGCCACACTTTCACTTTTGTCTCTCAGCCAGGCTCCTGTAACAGGTTTCCTCTGTCCAGGCCCCTTTTGAAACTGATCTGCTGCAACAGTTGCAAACCCCAGCTGCTCTGCTGCTCCTCCAGCCCGTAGCAAGAGAATCAATTATCCCTGCTTTCTGTGATGGCAGTGTGTGCAGATCTGCCACAGGATAGGATTTGAGGCCTCAGCCTTGCCTATAAAACTGGGCTTAATGTGGACCTAATTACCTGAACAACTGCTTTGTGCTGTGGTCCCCCCCTGGCAACCCAAAAACATCACCTCAGAGTTCCAGGAATCTGGAAACCCTACCCTCAGAGAAGACAGGGACAGGCATGCCTATTAACTTTCATTTTACAGATTTCATGTGCACCCAGTGGGTAGAAAAGTGTCAGATTCACCTACAGCGAACCTATCTGCCACCTTTAGGATAGTTTCGCAGCCAACTTCTCAAAAGTGACAGCCTGTGTCTCCCTGTCTCTGCCTGAGATAAAGCCCAAATGCCGTCATGTGGATCTTCGATTCCCATTTGTTTGAGCCTCTCAACATTGCCAAGTGAGGACTTCTTCATTACTGTCTCAGTCCCTACTTTTTCACCTATACTCTTAGTAATTTTATTTTAAACTTTTATTTATTTATAATCAGATTTTATTGGTACATTTTAAGGTATATATAATGATCACATTCATCACAGAGAATTTGTACCTTACATGATATAGCTTGATTCTTTTTCCCTATTCTTCTACTTATTCTCCCTACTTATAACAGCTTGGTTTCCATTTTTCTCTTCATTTTTCATTTCTTTTCAGTTTTCCCTCCCTTCCTTTCTCCCTCTCCCCTCCCTTGCTCCCTTCCGCATTTGAACATTTCCTTCCTATTTCACAATACCTATTATATGTTTTAATCCCTATTTACACTTTCGGTTTCTCATACCAGAGAAACAATACAGTATTTACACTGATTTATTCCACTTAAGAATATGGTCTCAAAGTGCATCCATTCGGACCTGGGATATAGCTCAGTGGCACAGTACCTGCCTGGCAAACACAAGGTCATGACTTTGATCCCTGGTACCAAAAAGATTGCATCCTTTCACCTAGAGATGTCTCAAGCTTATCCTTCTTTCTGGCATTGTAAAAACCCCATGTCTCCTTTATCCATTCACCAGCTGATGGACATTTGAGCTGTTTCCAAGATTTAGCTATTACAAACTGTGCTTTATAAACATGGGTGCACATGTATCACTGTGATATGATGCTTTTAATTCTTTTGGGAAGACATCAAGAAGAGAAATAGCTGGGTCGAATGGAACGTCTAGTCCTAGTTTTTTGAGGACTCTCCACAGTGATTTTCACAATGGTTGTACCAGCCTACATTCACATCAACAGTGAAGAAGGGTTCCTTTTCCCCCACATCCCTGCCAGCATTTGTTATTGGCTTCTTAGTAATAGCCATTCTTTCTGGGGTGAGATAAAATCTCAGCATTATTTTAACTTATGTTGCATGAATGACCAATGAGGTAGAGCATTTTTTTTCATATATTTATTTGCCATTTCTATTTCTTCATCTGAGAAGGGTCCACTCATTTCAGATGCCCATTTTTGAAATGGGTCTTTAAATTTGGGTGGTCTGATATTTTTGAGTTCTTTGTATATTATAAATAGCAATACTTTGTCTGAGGAAGAGCTGGAAATTTTTTTCCCATACTGTGGGTTGTCTTTTCACTCTGTTGGTGGTTTCTGTTGCTGTGCAAATGCTTTTTAATAAGATGAGATCCCTGTTGTTGATTCATTATGATAGTTCCTATGTGATTGGGGTTTTGTCTCTATAGTCTTGCTTACACCAATGTCTTTAAGAGCTATACCTACTCACTCTTCCAGCAGATTTAATATTTAGATCTTTTATCCATTTTTTAAAGAGAAAAAATAAAACAAAATTTCAAAACACAGCAATTATGGGGTAACAATGGTATATACATTGTACATTGTTAATTGATCCATTTTGATTTTCATTTAGTGTATGGTGAAAGATATGGATCCATTTTCAATCTTTGGTAAGCAGAAAGTCAGTTTTTCCAGCACCATTTATTAAAGAAGCTATCTTCTTCCAGTGAATGTGTTTGGTACTTTTGTTAAAGGTAAGGTGGCTAGCCAGGCATGGTGGAACACACCTGTAATCTCAGCACTCAGGAGGCTGGGGCAGAAGGATTGTTGCAAGTTCAAGACCAGCCTGGGCTACAAAGTGAGCCCAAAGTCAGCCTAAACTGCATAGTGAGACTCTGTCTCAAAAAAATAAAAAATAAAAAAAAATAAGGTGACTATTTCTGAAATTGTTTCTGCATTTTCTAATCTGTTCCATTGATCCTCAGGTCTTTTTTTTTTTTTAATAGAGCCATGCTATTTTTATCACAGTAGCTTTGCAGTAAAATTTCAGGACTGGTATCATGATATCTTCTACTTTGCCTATGCTACCCAGAATTGTCTTTGCTATTCTAGGTTTATTCTGGTTCCAAATGAATTTTAGGATTGTTTTCTCTAATTCTGTGAGACATACTGTTGGAATTTTGATCAGAATTGCATTAAATCTGTATAAGAATTTTATAAGTATGGCCATTTTCACTGTATTGGCTTTTTTTCTACCCAAGAACAAGGTATATCTTTCTATTTTCTGATATCCTCTTCACTTTCCTTTTATATAGTACTGGAAGTTTTTGGTGTATTGTAGTTTTCAATGTGGAAGTCTTTTACTTCTTGTGTTAGCTTGATTACTAGGTATTTTTTTTTTTGGATGATACTGTAAGAGGTATTGTTTCCCTAATTTCCCTCTCAATGAGTTTGTCATTTGTGTACAGGAATGCTGTTGATTTTTTATGTGCTGACATTGTATCCACCTATACAACTGAATTTGGTTATCAAATCTAGAAGAATTTTGGGTGAGTTTTTGGTGTCTTCTATGTAAAGTATCATGTCATCCTCAACTAATGATAATTTAACTTCTTCCTTTCCTATCATTATTCTTTTTATTTCTTTCTCCTGTCTCATTGCTCTGACTAAAGCTTCCAGACCTATTTTCAAGAAGAGTGGTGACAGTGAATATCTTTGTCTTGTTCCTGATTTTAGAGTGAAAGCTTTCAGTTTTTGTCCCTTCAGTATGATGTTGGCTGTTGGTTTGTCAGAGATGGCTTTTGTCAGATTGAGATAAAGACTTTCTATTCCAATTTTCTGTAGAGTTTTTATCATGGATGTTTTCTGTAGGGTTTTTATCATGGGTGTTGGACTTTGTCAGAAAATTTTTCTACATCTTTTGAGATGATCATATGGTTTTTGTCTTTGGTTCTGTTAATGTGTATTTCATTTATTGATTTGTGTACATTGAAACATCCTTGAATTACTGGGATGAGTCCCACTTGTTTGTGGTGTGCAACCTTCTTGATGATTTGCTGCAGTCTCTTTGCCAGTATCTTATTGAGGATTTTTGCATCTGTGTTCATCAGGGAGATTGTCCTACAGTTCTCTTTTTTAGTTGGGTCCTTCTCTGGTTTTGGTATCAGGGTGATGCTTCCAGGAATGAATTTGGGAGTATGGCTTCCCTTTTAATTTCATTAAAGAGTTTGAGAAGTAGTGATATTAGGTCTTCTGTAAATTTCTTGTAGAATTCAGCAGTGAATCTCTCAGGGCCTGAGTTTTTCTTTGTTGATAGGTTTTTTCATTGATTAATATTGGTTTATTTAGGATTTTTGTATCTTCTTGATTCAGTTTTGGTAATTCATATGTAGCTAGGAATCTGTCTATTTCTTCTGCATTCTCCGTCTTTGTAGAATACAAGTTCTCAAAGTAGGTATAGATGATCTGGATTTCTGCAGGGTTTGTTGTAATTTCACCCTTTTCATTCCTAATTGCATGGATTTGAGTCTTTCATTTTTTTTTGATAAGATTTGCTAAGGGTTTGTCAACTTTATTTATTTATTTATTGGAACCAGGAATCAAACTCAGGGCCTTGCCCTTGCCAAGCAGGTGCTTTGCCACTGAGCTTTATCCCCAGTCATTATCAATTTTATTTAGTCTTTCAAAGAATCAAATCTTGAATTCATTGATATTGTTTTCTTAATCTCCATTGCATTAATTTGTACTCTAATTTTTATAATTTTCTCCCTTGTATCAGTTTTTAGCTTCACCTGCTTTTCTTTTTCTAGAATTTTAAGCTTCAGCGTTAGTCAACATAAAATATTTATTTGAGCTCACTCAGTTGTTCTGGTATGAGTATTTACTGCTATAAATTTCCCTCATAGGACTGCTTTCATTGTGTCCCGTAAATTCTGGTGTGTTGTATTGTCATTATCATTTAATTGTAGAAACCATATAATTTTTTCTTGAATGTTGTCTGTGATCCACTGGTTGTTCAGAAGGGTGTTATTTAATTTCCATGTGTTTATTAAGTTTTTGAGGTTTTTTTGCCATTGATTTCCAATTACATTGAACTATGCTCTGATAATATGTATGGGATAATTTGAATTCTTCCACACTTACTTAAGCCTGCTCTATGAGCCAGTATGTAGTCTGTTTTGGAGAATGTCCCACATATAGCTGAGAAGAATGTATATTCTTGGGGCAGGAGGTTTATCTTAGTAGCATAAGTGCCTGCTTGGCAGATGTGAGATCATGAGTTCGATCCCTGGCACAAAAAAACAAAAACAAAACAACAACAACAACAACAAAAAACAAAGAATGTGTATTCTGATGTAATGGGGTGGAACACACTGTAGATATCCACAAAGTCTATTTGTTCAAAAGTTCGATTCAGTTCTAATATTTCATTGTTGATTTTTTTATGTAGTTAATCGGTCTATTTGTGACAGTGGAGTATTGAGATCCTCCAACACAATTATATTGCTGCTTATTTGATTTTTTTTATGTCTATTAAGATTTGCTTTATATAGTTGGGTGCACTGGTATTTTTTTGCATATATATATTTATGATCATTATCTCTTCTTCTTGGATTGTTCTCTTTACAAGGATATAGTGACCTTCTTTGTCTCTCTTAATCAATCTTGACTCAAAATCCACTATATCTGCAAATAGAATAGCTTCCCCTTTTTTTCTCTGAGTTCCTGTTACATGGAGTATTGTTTTCCATGCTTTGACTTTCATTCTGTGAATTTCTTTCTAATTAAATTTGTTTCTTGTAGCAGCATGTTGTTGGATTCTGCTTCTTGATCCATTCTGCCAGTCTGTTTCCTTTGATTGGTAAATTGAGACCATTAACATTGATGGTTATAGCTGGTATGTTATTTTTCTGATGTTAGCTCTTCCCCCCACCCTGTTTAATTATTTATCTTACCTGGTAGATTTATTCTTTTGGGGTTTGTGGAATTGTACTCCTTGTTATCTCTTTCCAGAATGTCCTTCAGAACATTTTGGAGTGCTGGTTTTGTGTTCATGAATTTCCTCAGGTGTTCTTTGTCATGGAAGTATCTTATTTCTCCACCAATTTTGAAAGATAATTTTGTGGGGTACATCAATCGAGGTTGGAGATTATTTTATTTTAGGGCTTGAAATACTTCACTCCAAACCTTCCTTGACTTAAGGTTTGTGTTGAGAAGTCTGCTGTGATTCTGATGGGCTTTCATTTATAGGTGATCTATTTCCTTTCTCTAGCAGTTTTTAATAATCCTTTCTTGAATTTCTGGAATCTTGACTGCGACATGCCTTACTGTGGATTTTTTTTTTGGGGTGATGGCTAATTGGAGTTTATATGCCTCACTTATCTCTATGTCAAGTTCTTTTTATGTCAGGGAAGTTTTCTGCCATAATATCTGAGCAGTTTTTTATACATCATTTGTGCTATCTCCTGCTTTTTCGTTGATTCTAATCAATCTTATGTTATTCTTCTTTGCATCATCTAGCAGCTGCTGGACTGATTCCCTGTAGTCCCTCACTATTTTTTAGAAATCTTTCTTTTCGTGATCACTAACCACAAGCCTGTCTTCCATATCTGAGATTCTGTCCTCACATTGGTTTATTCTGCTGTGTATATTTTCAATGAAATTTTGTAATTTCCTGGATATCTGCTTGAATATGTTTTGTGGATTCCATTTATTTCCTATGTTGGGCATTCATGGTTTCCATCATTTTCCTAAACTCCTCTATGTTTTAACTTGTATCTACTCTAGAGTCATGAAGCATGTTTTTTATTGTGGTCACCATCTCTGCAGTAATCTGAAAAATTATTTCTGATTTTTTTTTTAGAGCTTCATTCGTTTGCTTTGTTGTTACCACTTCAGAGAGGCCAGGTGGGTGGCTTTTGGATAGTCCCACCTCATTGTCCCTGGATTTCTCTTTGGTAAGCTTGATGTCTGGGGTTGTGTCTTGTGTGTCTTTTAATTTTCTATATATAAATATATAGAAAAAGATGTCTTCTCTCTCTTTAGTTTAATTTCTGGATTGATGCTTGCAAATTGCAGGGTGAATAGCTTTTTTTGCTAGTATTTAGAACCCTTATAAAATGACTTCTTCTCAGAGGTGTCTTCTAGATTTATCTCACTTTTTGGTTTTGACTATATTTCAAGAGCCTACCTCCTCAATTTATCAGGGATTGGGGATGAGAATTTGCTGCCTACTTGGCCCAGTTTCTGCTTCTTTAATACTGGCTTACAGTATTTCTATGACCCTTAGACAATCTCAGTTTGGTATACCAGGAAAAACAGTTGGTTAGAACAATTATGTCACTTTGGCTAAAGTGGTACAATCAGCAATAACAATAGCATCTAACACAGCCTGGCAAATGACAAAGTGTGGTAACCATTAATTTGCCACTTTTAACTGTAAAAACTAGGTTTGTGGTTATATAACAAAATCTAAAACAAACCAGAGAATTTTATTCAGTAAATAAGCCTTCAATATTCCAATTTTACCCTCATGGAAGAAAATTTAAAAGGGGGTAAGGGGGAACTGGGTGTGGTGGCACAGGCCTGTAATCCCAGTACTTGGGAGGCTGACACAGGAGGATTGCTGCAAGTTTGAGTTCAGCCTGAGATACAAACTGAGTTTAAGTCCAGACTGAACCCTATCTCAAAACCAGAAAAAAAAGGTGGCGCATAGGGGTAAAACCAGAGAAATAGAAGAAGAAGATATTAGAAGCAAACCTGGAAGACAAATGAGGATCCTGCAAACTTTGGGAAACTGGCGCAGAAGACTAGAAGAAAAAGAGAGAAGGAAGAAATAAAAGGAAAAACAGAACAGAAAACAAGCCACAAAAGAAGTAGAGACCACATTCCCACTCATATAAAACCAGGATCAAACAATGAAGAAAAAAAAAAGAGAGAGGGAAAAAAAGTCCACTTCAAGGTTTATGTCTGCTGTCACTGGTAGATAATGTGTGGAGACAGAGTCCAGATCTGGGTTGATTTATCCTAGGAAGCCAGCAGAAGTTTATGCTGGAGCAGTGGATAATCCCAGTTATTTCCACTGAAGTTCATGCTGCTTTCTGATTGTGAGGTTGAGATCAGACCTGTTCAGCCTGCAGCAGTTAGCACACCTTCTGTGGCCTTGAACTCAGCTGGCAGCCGGAAGATGGAGCCAGCAGTTATTCTGAGTTCCAGGCTCAGCTGGCCCCTCTCCAAGATGGCTCCTGGATAATCACCCTCTCCCACAAGATGGCCAAATCCGCACCACTCACCATCCATTGCAGTCCATGGCGTCCACTGCTTTGTTGTGCTAGTACGTATCTCCACGGAGGCCTCTGGGATTGCCAGCAGTCACCATGTATCTGCAGGTTTGAACCATTTCTCCCACGCAATGAATCCTGACTCAGGCAGAAGGCACCGCCCACTACTCCTTTCTTCATTGGAGTTTCTTTCTTTGCTCTCCTCATGGGCTTCAATTCTCACTTCAGATTTTTCCTGGGTTTAGGGGACCCACTATCCTCCTTTTCTTCCTCCTGTTGCTATATTCCAGTATCTGGACACTAAATCTTAGGCTCTTTCTCTGCTTCTTACCACCCCGTCATCTTCTCAGGAGTCTCCCACTCTTAGTTATTTTAGCAAGGATCTCACATCTGAGCCATTGGAAATGGGGCTCTGACCCCTTTCACACCCTCTCAGGACTCATGGGCCTAGCTAATGTACTTACTCAGAGGTCATTAGGTGCAAGGCACTGATGGACACTAAATTTTGAGGCCACTGGCTTTGCTTCCAATGAGTTTTGCTTTGGAATGCGTTTTTCAAATGTTTTTGCATCAGTGCCATGTAATTGGATTACATGATAAAATACAAAAATGTAAAATAAGATGATTCACATTCCTTGGAGGAAAAAACCCCAGAAATGTCTAGGATGGCAAGCATTCTTAGAAAACCTTTCTTCTCTTATTCTGGATAAAGTTCTGCTATGGTTTGACTTTGTTCCTCCCCCCATGCACAAACTCATGCAGGATTTTAATCTCCAAAAGCATGTGTTAATAGTATCAAAGGAAGGAAACTATGAAGTTTAAAGCTGGGACCTTTGGGAAATGAGTCAGTTAGATTAGGTCAGTAGGGTGCAGCCCCTAAGATCTGATCTCAGTGGCTTTGTGAGTAGGAGAGATCAGACAAAGATACAAACATGTCATAATGGTAAAGAGCCAAGGGAGACTTTTGCAAGATCCTGTACGTTGCTTGGATTTCTAGACTCTAAAACTGTGAGCTAATTAACCTTTTTCTTTATAGAGTAAACTATTGAAATATTTGTTTTATTAAGAATAAAACTCATAAATACAAATTTGTCAGCCAGACTCTTCAGTCTTTTAGGTATCAGCAATTGGTGCAAATAGACATCTCTCCCAGTGATCTTCTGAAACACCCTCCAAGGATTAATGCTGCGTACATATACCTATTCCCCATGGAGAATGATGTATTATAAACATGTACTAATTAAAAGTAAAATTGAAAGAAAATTGGGAGCAGGGTTGTGTGCTAAGAATTGAGCTAAGGCCCCATGCACACTAAGTATGGACTGCACCACCAAGCTACATACATGATCCCAAAGCAAGACAAGTTTTTCTACTTAAGGATCAGTCTGTCGTTCTGGCTTCCAGGATAGTTGTAGCTTACTTCTTCTGTGTACAATCTGAAGTTGTTAATACTATATGAAAAAAGTGTTGATAATATGTGAAAATATTTTCTTAGAGAACATGTTTCTCTGTTGGAGATGACAGCTTGTAAGAATGTGATGGGAAGAAAACGTGCTTACCAAATTTAAGAAACTAACAGAGGAAATCAGTCCCCAGTCCAATAAACTTAGGATATAGCTATCAGAGAGCACTACTCTGTTGTTTATAAAAATTCTCTTTTGAACTTAGACACGCTCCACCATCAAATAGCAAATATTGTCTAAGGGTTAAGAATTGAAATCATTTCTTAAAACAGACAGTGTATGAGATAACAAACCCCATTCAGGATGTTGTATATCGAAAGCCAAAAATCGTAAGTCAATGATCAGAATCTGCAATCACATTAGCTATGCAGAGACTGTGTACTTGAAAAATGCTGTTCATTCATTCAACACATATTTTTCAGAACTGGCTCTGCCAGAAGAATAGGTACTAGGGGTGCAGCCATGGATAAAACAGACATGGTCCCTTGCTGGTGAAACTTATATTCTAGATGGGAGAGGTAAGAAATAACAGAGTAATGTCAGATGATGGTAACTAGTATGAAGAAAATTGAACAGGGAAATGTGTTAGAGGGTAGTGGTAGAGTGGAGGCTGCTTTTATTTGGGTGGTCAAGGAAGGTCTCATGAAGAAGGTAACCTTTGAACTGAGGTGTGACTCAAGGAGCCAGTGAAGAAAGAATCTGGGGAGAATATTCCAGGCCAAATGAAAAGCAAACATCCTCAGAACTGAGGCTGGTGTGTTTAAGGGATGGGGCAAGGGTCAGTGGAGCTCACTTTTAGTTACTGAAGGGGGAAGTGCTGTGTCCAGCGCAGATCTTCAAACTCTGGAGGGGGGTGGTGGAAGATGAAGAAATGAAGGCAAGAGTCAAGATGCAGAAAGTGGAAGTCAGATGGAGCCCCTGTCCTGACTGGAAGAAAGATGCCCAATAACTGCAGTGTGTTTACTTATGCAATCAGCATAAGAGGCTGTTCACAGAGGATTTTAAGGGGAAGGTAAAATCTGGAACAGGAAGAACATCTAGTCTTTTACAAAACATCATACCTTGGTGGTTGCATGGGGAATGAGAGCAGTTGTCTACATTACCTCAGGGGAGGCCTAACCACTTAGTCTGTCAGCTCCCTGAACAGCATACACTTCTCGTGGAGCCCCTGCCAAACTCATGAGAAGCAGGGACCTTCTCCTAGATACCTGAGATACAGACAGTTTTGCCCCCAACATGGAAGTGATATCATCCCAAAGCAGCAAGGTAAGGAAGGTCAGGATCATTGCTGTGGTTTATGTGTGGTTTGTGAGGCTTAGTAGGAGTTGGTTGGTCATTGAGGGGGGTAGTACCCTTGGAAGAGATTAAAATAATTCTCATGGGACCCAGAATTACTTTTCATGACAGGGGTGATTTTACAAAAGAGCAAGTTTGAGTTAAGCACAGAAGTACGTGCCTAGAATCTCAATTATTCAGCAAGCTGAGGCAGGAGGATTCATGCTTTAGGCCAGTTTGAGCCACTTAGCAAGATCCTAACTCAAAACCAAATAGAGTAGGCTGGGCATATAGCTCAGTGGTAGAGCACCTCTGGGCTCCATCCCCAGTACAGAGAAGAAGAGAGGTTAAACAAACAAACACCCAAGCCTAGTCTCTGCTACTACTGTCTCTCTGTTATACTAGGTGATCTTCTCCTGTCTGTAATGAGATTGTCACCTAGCCTCACAGGAACTCTGGGATGAGATTTTGCATTAAGCCCTTGTGAACTTAATAATAACTTAAATAAACTTTTTTCAGTGCTAGCTATTGGTCCCAGTTTAGCACACACTGTACCCCTGAAGTACAGCCCAACCCCAGCTTCTTTTCTTTATAATGTACCTAGTGTCAAGTATTTCATTATAGTAACATGAAATGGACCAATACTGTCATGAAGGGCCAGTAAGGCTTGCTAAAGAATGTTGATTTTAGTTTAAGAGACACAGGGGTTAAATAGGTTAATGAGATTTACATTGTAAAAGGTTCTCTGGCTGCTGTGAGTAAAAGCAGGGCATGAGGAGGCTGTGATCATGGTACCCATGAGAAACAGTGGCTTGGATAAGTCTGGTAACTGTGCAGATGGAAGGAAGTCCGTAGATGTTGGTTTTGCTTTGGAGACAGAGTCAACTAGATTCACTCACAGACTGCATGTGGAAAATAGGAAAAGGAGAATGATAAAGGACAGCTCTTGGGTTTTTAGCTTGAACAACTAGCTACAGAAAGGCACCATTTATTTAGAAATAGAAGACAGTGAGGAGAGAGAAACAGTATGGGAGAAAGATGAAAAAGCTGTGGTTTGGTGTGGAGATGTCTTTCATTTGTTCATGGGAGATACTAACAAGGCAAGGAGAACTATTACAGAATTGCCTAAGATGGTCCTCAATTTCATGGAATGCAATGTTCAAAGCTTATGTTTAAGTATTAATTCTGGGGGGAGAAGACAAGATGGCCAATCAGTGAGCAACAAAATACAAAGCCTCCCAGGAGAAACAATTCATATGCCAGAATAAAACACCCTGGAGAGACCCAGACAGAGGGAGACGGATCCTCTTGACACAGGAAGAAATTAAAACATAAAAAAGCTCTTCAAATATTTCCAGACTACAACTGAAACAGCTAAAAATTAAGGGACACAGCATTTTCGCAGTGACTCGCCAAGTCTGCACCAGTTTGAATCTGCGCGGCCAGCAGAGCAGCCCAAACTCGTTCCTGCCGCCACTCACAGGAAGCACAGCAGCGCTGAAATCTGGGGTTGGTGAGCCCAACGGAGAGCAGAGCTGGCAAAGGGACCTTCATTAATCCACAGTCAGTGCTGGGAATGAGACCCCCCCCACACGGGAAGGGTACAACCAAATGGGCAACATGTTGGAATCAGGCAAGAGGAGCCTGAACTGTGAGCAACAGTGACTTCAGTTGATTGCTCCCTCCCCAGGGCAGATTCATGGGATTTGCTTGGACTGGGCCGCACCCCTGGCCGGGACCCAGTGAGCCATCCCAAATGGATTCCATGCACCTAGCACGCACTAACTGGGTGAAGGCAGCTGAAGTTTGGCTGGCCAGGTGGGGAGGGGTAGGCAAACACAGTCGCTGCTTACTCCTCAGTGACAAGAGCAGGCAGGAGAGGGTGGAGTTCCATCGCCAGCATGCTTCCTAGGAAACGTGGTCAACAGGGAAGGGGGCTGGGACCTGCACTGTAACCCGTGTGGAGGAAGCCAGGGCCATGACAGGAGAGAGAGGCAGGGGGAAGCCCCCAGCCCAGAACCCTGAGAGCACTGATCCAAGAGAAGGAAAAACAAGGGAGACTGAAGGCGGCAAACATGCAACATCAGACATGGCTTCAATGAACATTAAGAGATATCTTTGGGACCTTGTAGACGAGCTCAAAACTAAAATATTAAATCAGGTAAAGCAGGATATGAGTAGAATAATAAAAGAAATGCTCTCAGGAAGCATCTTTCAGGATGATACAGATGGAAGAAGGGAGGAACACAAAAAAATGAGAGAAACATTCAATAAAGAATATAAAGAAAATATAGAATACATGAAGCAGATTCAAAGAGACTACCAGGAAATTAAAAACTCCATTGAAAGCTGGCAAAACACCTTAATAGAAATTAAGGATAAACTATCAAAACTTGAAGATAAGTTGGCAGTGTGTGATGATGAAAGGAAAGATCTCTTAAAAATCACAAGGAA
This sequence comes from Hydrochoerus hydrochaeris, assembly GCA_004027455.1. Taxonomy (NCBI): domain Eukaryota; kingdom Metazoa; phylum Chordata; class Mammalia; order Rodentia; family Hydrochaeridae; genus Hydrochoerus; species Hydrochoerus hydrochaeris. Next base: position 8,892 of record PVLA01002323.1, on the reverse strand, counting down.
ACAGTCAGTAACAATACAAAGGCTAGAAGATGACAAGAGAATCTACAATTTAAGAATAAGAAACGTGAATGAAGAAGCAGGAATACATACAGGCGAATTACAAAGGCTATTCATGGAAATAATTAAGGAAAACTTCCCAAACATGGGAAAAGAAAATGACATTTGGTTGTGTGAAGCATACAGAACTCCAGCCACCTACAACCAAAGCAGATCTACACCCAGACATATAATAATCAAGATGCCAGAAATTCAATATAAAAACAGAATATTAAAAGCCATCAGAGAAAAGAAACAGATTACCTATAAAGGTAAGCCCGTCAGAATCACGGCTGATTTCTCGACACAGACCATCAGATCAAGAAGAGCTTGGGGCAAAATATTCCAAGCCCTGAAAGAAAATAACCTCCAGCCCAGATTGATGTACCCTGCAAAACTGTCCCTAGAAATTAATGGAGAAACAAGATGCTTCCATGACAAAGAGGAACTGGGTGAGTTTGTGACCACCAATCCAACCCTACAGAGAATACTGAAGGACATTCTAGAGAGAGAGAAAAAAAGAACCAGGAATTTAGGAACAGTGGCAGAAAGGCCTCAATGAGTGGGGCAGGCAGTAGAATGAAGGAGAAAACTAGACAAAGGCAGAAAAATAGCATAACAGAAATGAGGCAGAGAAGGATAACTAGAAACTATAATATAGATGGTCTTGATATGCTATATTGTAAATAGTGCACCAGGATTTAAAACCCACATTACTCACACTACTCTGCTTAGATGTATTATATTCTGTTCCAGTCATTTTTACCTGTACTAGATTTGAGGGCACAGACAGTAATCCTGAAAATAACAGGATATAGTACGGTAATCATCCTTAATTTCCTATTAACTTAATCTAAAGGTCTGTAAAACCTACACTGGTTTACCATGACTGATCATAATCGAATCTGGTTTGTTGGATCGCTGTTTTGTATTGATAGATTTTATTCAAAGCTGTTATGATTGATAGTATCAAGTCTGAGAGTATAGGCAACTGCACTTAAGATGACAAGATCCACTAGAATATCCACTATGGTTTGATTATTACCTGCCTTTGAAGTTTTATACTGTCTACAATATTTTATTTTTACTAATATTGTTATTTACTGCTATACTCAATCATACTGCTATATTCAGTTATGCCTGTTGATATAGACATTCCATTGAAGATAATAAGAAACAACAGTAATCATTGTAGATCACCTTGTACTGTGGTTTTATATGACTTTTTGATTTCATGTTTTTATAGGAATTTGTTTTGTTTTGTCTTGCTAAGTTTTGCTTTTCCCTCTAATACAGAAAGTATAGAAATACATGCAGATATTCATGCATGCGTAGCTGTCTACACTCTCACTGTTTGACTATCTACTTTGTATGCTTTGATTTTGTAACTTGAGCAACTATTTCTAAGAGGACAATATGTAATTTTAACTAGTGATTTCTTATTGTTTATCTTTTTTTTTTGGAATTCTGTAGTATCTACCCTTTACATGCTTTTGTTTCTCTTTAAATAAAATTTTAAAAAAAGTATTAATTCTGATATTAATAAGTTCTGATACTGATAAGCTGAACTACTTGGGACTTTTAGAAAGCAGCTTTGCTTGTCATATTGCAGGGCTATGGGGTGAGGGAATTCTGGCAGTAGTCTCTGGGGCAAAAAATACCACATGTGGTACAATGTGTGCAATGTTTTCACACTAGCACAAAGGTAGATACAAAATGCTTGTACCTTGGAAAAGTTTATTTAAACATTTTGAGTCTCTTTTTCTATGTCCTTAGAATGAAGACATCAGAGCTGGGCGTGGTGGTGTGTGTCTGTAATCCCAGCACTCAGGAGGCTGAGGTAGGAGGATTGTTGCAAGTTTGAGGCCAACTTGGGCTACAAAGTGAGCTCAAGGCCAGTCTGAACTGCATAGTGAGATCCTGTCTCAAAAAGACAAAAGAAGATGAAGAAAGAGGAACGGGAAGAGAAGGAGGAGGAGGACGAAGAGAAGAAGAAGATGACATCGGGTGAAATCATCTCAGAGGTTTGTTCCTTTTTCTATGACTCACAAGGGACACAAAGAGTAAGTAAACCTTTTGAGACTGGGAAGGGTGTTGTGGCCATGAAGTTGCATCACTCAGCTTTCCTGTCTGAGCGTAACTGACAACTATGCACACCATCCATACTCACCTCCACATCTTCCCTAGAGGCTGCTCCCAGCCAGGGACTGAACCAAGAGATCCATTCCTACAAGAGGCAGAACCCATGTACTGAGCAGCCTTGGAGCAGGAACTGCCCGCCCTCACCGTAACTGAGCCCTGAGTCTTTCACGCTCTCCTTCAGGATCAGACCTGCCTTGGGTCAGGAGGTTCTCCTTGCCTATTCTGCTTCATCCTCCTTTCTGCTTGGCAAGTGTTGCTCCAATAAGCTTCACACGTGTCTGTCCTGTGTTGGTGTCTGCTTCTCAGAGAAAGCGAACTAACTCAGCACTATTTGAGAAAACAAGATGTAAGATGGGCTTTGCAGACTGGCTCACTCCTTGGCCACCAGGTTAAGAGGATGCTAACTAACCTGACTGGTATGTGGGCTAGATATTTCATGAGTGGTAAGCTGGGAAAATGTCCTCATGGAGGAGGAGGCACTTTTGAGATAGGGGAAAAAGTGCTTACAAGGAGCGCAGAGCGGTCTGGGTATGATTATACCATATTCATGTCCTGCAAAGGGATAATACAAGGTAAAGACTAAGTGTGAGAGCCAGAGGCCCTATTTGGTAACTTATTTACTCAGGTTACTCATTCTAGTGGAAGAACTGACATTGCAGCAGACAGAGGATCTGATAAAGTCACAGAGCTACAGCTTAGCTAAGTCAAATCTATTTTGCCATGACCAAGGCTCTGCTTGGAGAAATCTGACACTCTGAATCATGGGATAGGACACCAAAGTGGATGTCTCTCAGGATGTTGTCTTGCAGAGCCCTCCATATCTACCAAGGTTGCAGAGACAGCTCGCTGTTTAATAAGAGCTAGCAATTTCATCATACTGGAAGACAGCAGAGATCTCTCTCCTAACAAAGTACCAGGAGCCCTCATAGAAGTGTCCTAGCTCTTCTACCTGCTACAAAGTCCATAAACAGGTTTCAAACCAAGTATAACTAAATTAAGGATGTGCTGGGCCTAACAGAGAAAAAGGAGATTACATGTCAAAGGATTATAAGAAATATCTAGCACATACCACCAGGAAAGAGGGAGTAAACTTTAGATCCTATCTGAGAGCACTTGATCAGCAAGGTCAGATTATAACCATAGAAAAGCAAGATTCATTGACTAGGTATCACTGTTTTAGGGGACATGGGATTGGCATCCTGATAAGTACCAAGGACAAGTCAAAGGACAAGTCAAAATTGGTGCTCAGATGGATCTTAGAACTCTGGAGAAAGAATTGGCAGTACTGAGTCAAGTAGAAAATACTTGAATCACGCTGGCAAATGGTAAATAAAGAAGCTGAGAAAAATTGGATCCACAGGGACCCAGAAGGACACAGCAATCACCGAGAACTTCAAGGCTCAAGACGGGTACCAGCACCACTCAGAAGCTTAGAAGTGGCTCTGCTCTGCGGGTCAGGGCTGACTGCAGCAGTGCAGTGACAGAAGAGAACTCATTAACATCCATGGGTGTTGTGAGTAACAGAGGCCGACTGGTGGTACTTACACATCAGGAACCAAGAGGCTGTGATTACTGTAGTGAGGAGAGAGGACATTATGGGAGAGTGAAATGTGAGACCTTAAAGGAGCACGGTGCACCTAGCACAACTGTAGTCAAGAGGGTGCTGCAAACATCTATACCAGAGAAGGCAAGAAGAGAGGTCCAAGAGGCTGAGGGAGGAGGCACTCTGACAAAGCGCTACAATCTCTTCAGATTTGGAACCAATTTTGGAACTGATTTTTTTTTTAATTGATTTTTGAATCTAGAACCCAATGACTGAAAAGGAGACTAGGTCCTTATTGGAAGGACCATGTGATAGTGAGGCAATTATATTCTGTAATAGTTGTTGCACTATTGCTTAAATAGACTGCTAGTCATTTGCTCAGGTAACTATAAACCAGGTAAAAGGAGCTACTCAGCCATTGCAAGGATTCCTGGACTTAAGGACAAAAACATTGCCTTCATTCCTAGAGTTATGCCAGCCCCATTCTCATACGTTACTGGTCTCTGGCCCTGAGTGACCACACCTGCACAAGTACCCAACGAGACTAAGGTGTGGTGGCACAAGCCTATAATCCTGGCATTTGGGAGACAGGAGGATCACCATGAGTTCAAGACCAGCCTGAACTACATAGTGAGTCCCATATATATATATATATATATATATATATATATATATATATATATATATATATATCAACATATGCCCAAGGGTTCTGTCAGATCTACCAAGTCAACCAGTAGGAATCTGGGTATGTGAATAGACATATACAAGTGGGTATGGAGTGTGAAAATTTTTGTGACACATGTTAAGCATCAGAAAGCTTCTCATGGAAAAGGTGCCAATCTGTCTCCTGAGACCCAAGCCATGCTGTGAGCCTGAGGATCAAACATCTCCCCCACCCCAACCTTTGAAGGCAAATACTTTTATCACTGTTTTGCTCTGTTCTGATTAATGGTGCTGCTCTATTCAATATTCTGGTTTGTTTTGTTTCATGTTTTTTTAGGAATTTGTTTTGTTTTTGTCTTGCTATGTTTTTTCCTTTCCCTCTAATACAGAAGGATAGAAATACATGTAGACTCATGAATGCATAGAACCTATAAACAATTTATGAGAAGTGATTATATAATGCATGATGAAATGAACAACTACTTTGAAGAAAAAGAGACACTACAGTACCCAGTGCTGATTCTGTAGTGTCATGATGTGAAATCCAGCAATACTATTATTCTTTGTTCAGGGTGATTTTAGCCTGTTTTGTTTTGTTTAATTTCAACATACATGAAAGTGTGGACAGCTATTTTGAAGAGACCAAGGGACACTATGACAGTCATTGGTGACTTCCCTAGTGTCAGGTCTTGAAGACTTAGGATGCCTTCCTCATTCTGTTCAGATCGGTTTTATGCTATGTTGTTTCTCTCTCTTTCTCTTTTTTTGAATTCTCTGTGTGTGAAGATATGGACAACTATTTGGAAGAAAACAAGAGACAATATCATATATAGTGGGGATCTCTGGTTGTCTTGCTTTGAAATTTATGTCTCTTACATCCTGTTTTGTTGTGTTTAATTTTACCCCCTTTAAAATTAAAAAAAAAAAAGGTGCCAATCAACCAAGCAGAAAAAATTAACTAAGTGAAACGAGTCAGTTGTCATCACTGATCACTTCCCACTACTAAAAGACATGAAACAAGTAGCCACAGCAGCAGAAAAGGAAATTATGTATGTTCTCAAATGTAAGAACTGTCACTTTTGGAGGCTAAGTTTCCATTAACATTTTTGTATGTGTGTGTGAGGGGATCGAACCCAGGGCCTTGTGCTTGCAAGGCAAGAGCTGTACCACTGAACCACATTCCCTAGCCCAAGCTTCTGCTGACTTTGACATACAACTGTTGGAAAAAGGGACTGCTGATGAGCCCTCAATATGTACTATTCCTTCAGATAGAAAACTGATTGCTTCTTGGCCCATCTATTACATTAGGCATCTTCCATCCTGGAAGGACAGTGGTTTATCTTTGTTGTTAATTAGCTTTGTGCTGCTAGAACAAAATACCTGGGGTGATTAACTTATAAAGAGCAAAGCTTTATTTATCTCTTGAGGTTCCAGTCCAAGACTGGGTAGTCCTGTTGGTTTAGGTGTCTGTTGAGGGTGCCACATAGCAACAGTGAGGAGCACATATTGGTATAAACTGCTCACATCATGAGCTATAGAGCAAAGAGAGAGAGAAAGAAGGGTCTCACAGTCCAATGACCCCAGGACCTCCTGCTGGGCCCTACCTTTTAGAGGTCCATAGGGCCACCTTGGAAGCAACTGTTCAACCCATGGACCTTTGGAGTGAACTACTCATGTTCACGCTATGGCAATCATCAAATGAGTAGACACCTGTCCCATGTAGGCCTTGCTTTTCTACCCAAAGTACCCCAGTAGCATCACCATCTGGGGTCTTAGAGAACACTTGGTTCACATGCATGGAATCCCATACAATAGAGGATCCAGCCAGGGGACACACTTGCAACAAAGGAGGTGCAGGAGTGGCCTACTGTCATGAAGCCTGCTGTCTATATCACGTATCACACCATCCAGATACAACAGAATACCCTTCCAAGATAGCTAACATGCCAGATCGGAGGCAATTCTATGCAAGCATGGACTGAATTCCATTCTTCAGGACAAGGAATACATTAGATGTGTCTCTCCCAGTGCTGTGGTCTCCACAGAAAGAAAATAAAGGTACACACCTTAGCTACTTTTTTTGTTGTTGGGACATGATATCCAACACCTGGCTCTAAGGCAGGGCAGCATGGCAGAAGAGAAAACACTCATGACTGGCTGTGAGAAGCAAGGAGGAGGGAGGAAGAAAGACTCCTCTGGGCCACATCACTGCCAACTCACCTCCTCCTATCGGGCTTCACCTCCCAAATCACATTTAGCTATAAATGCATCAGTGACTAATCCACTGGTAAGCGCCACACCTCTGTGATCTAATCACCTCTCCAAAGCCCCATCTATGAGTGTGTAAGGCTCTGGGGGAACATCTAGACACAACCAGAAGAGTTTGGAAACAAAGGTGTGGAAGTGGGAGTGGCCCCACACTGCGTCACTCTCAGTGAGCATCAGAGGGATTTTGTGTTTGCCATCCTTACAGCTCTAGGCTCTTCAGAGCTGGAGAGCCTGGACTCCAACAGGATATAACACTTGCGAGGGGACTCTGAGGTAGAAGCTGCCACTATTGTCAAAGCACTAAGGAATCCTGTGTGTAGGATTAGTTGGGTTATCTCCTTTACATCTTTGCCCAGTGGTAACTGTATATGGATGCACATAGCAACCCTTGGTCTCAGAGGGGCATGGTTACCAGGAACTCAGACCCTCAGGAATGGGTCATGTCATGAGGTAATCCACTAAGAGCTGCCAATGTAGAGCAGAGCACAAGGAGATTGAGAATGGGCAGGGATGGAAGAAAGACCAGTTGAATCCCCGGGACCAATGGCAGCTAAAGGGCTAGAGTCTGTCCCACTCACCTTCCTCTCCTAATTTTCCCTCAAGAAGAGAGAAGATGCTCCCAGAAACTGCAGAGAAGTAGATCTGTGTGATGCAAGTGGTAGAGTGTGACAGCCTCGCCAACGTGCTGCTCACTCGTCCTGCTGTGGGAAGCACACCCATGGGTGTGCACCTCTGCATCCCCCACATTCCTCAGGACACACTTCCCCCAGGCGGCTCAGCCTGAGTCAACAGGAAGCAGGTACTAATGCACCTGTATTTGTGCATGATACGAGACTCCTGCTACAGGTGTGTTCGTCAGTTTTTTTACTACAGTAACAAAATCCTAAAGAGGAAAGGTTTATTTTGGCTCACAGTCTTGGAGGTTTCAGTCCATGGCTGGTTGGTTCCATTGTTTTTGGGAGGACAAGGGGACAGGGAGGATGTGGGGCAGCAAAGCTGTTCACCTCACAGCTGGGATGTGAAGAGAAGAGGAAGGGATTGGTGTTCCTCTGTAAGGGTGCACCCAGATGGCCAGGGGGCCTCTCCTAGACGCCACATCTTCAAGCTCAAGACTCCATCTCCTCCCAACAGCAGCAAGCTGGAGACCAAGCTTTTAACACATGAACTTAGAAAGATATTCCAGATGCAAATTATAGCATTGGGCAATTTTTACTCCAGGGTTTGTTTCTTTCTTTCTTTCTTTCTTTCTTTCTTTCTTTCTTTCTTTCTTTCTTTTTCTTTCTTTCTTTTTTTTTTTTTTTGAGACAAAGTCTTGCTGTGCAGTTCAGGCTGGCCTTGAACTTGCAGGAATCCTCCCACCTCAGGCTCCTGGAAGTTGAAATTACAGTGTGTGCCACCATGCCCAGCACTACAGGATTTCTTAAAGCTATGCAGCAGCCTCTGACTCTTCCTAACCAACATCTTTCCTTCCCTTTCTCTTTGCAGGGGTCGGGTCTGTGTTACTGTGGGAAGGCTCCCACTTCTCTCCCTCTTTCATTACCTTCCTTGCTGTGCTGGGGATGGATCCAGGACCTCCCCCATGCTAAGTGCTCTACCACTGAACTGCATCCTTCACCCTCCATCAGTTTCTTTGTAGTATAATCTTTTTTTTGGACATTAAGATCCAGAATCTTCTAGTTTTCAATTGCAGCAAATATCTAAAGGCATTCTTTATTCACCTGAAATATTAACTGAGTCTCTGTTCAGAACAGATACCAAGAACATCTCAGTAAAGAAGAAAAAATCAGGAGTCTACATTCTAGTAAGAAGATACAGCTGACCAACCAGGAAATAAATAGAAAAAGATTGTTTCAAACATGTAATTTCACCTAGCCTGAAAGTCTCTCACATCACTTGCTCCCATCTCTGTTTCCTTCATAGCAAAATTTCTCAAAAGAATGTTCTGTCTACTCAGTCTTTGATTCTTGTCCTCTGTTTCTGTTTAAACCTCATTCCAATCTATGAATTGGCTCTTGTCAAAATTTACCTGTCCATATTGCTAAGCCCAACATTCAATTATTTGTCTTCTTACTTGATTTACAGGATCATTTGTCACAGTCAATAACAATCTCTTTCCTAAGTCATTTTTTTTTCATTTAGTTTTCAGACCCTGCTTTCTCTTCATTTTTCTCCCTATCTAACTGATAGTTTCTTATCTTCTCTGCTGGTTCCTTCTCTTCTTTCTGACCTTTTACCTG